>NKYR01000021.1:136118-255905 GCA_003184365.1 Evernia prunastri | reverse complement strand
ATAATACTACGTAGGTAGTAGGTTAGTAGGTACGTAGGTACAGAGGATAATACTTGGTAGTACCGTAGTACTGTCTGTCTGTCTGTCTGTTTGTACCCGCAAGTTTAAAACTTCCGTTTGACCTTTGAATGATAGTACATATAACATCTTGATAGACGAGATGATCTTACCTTAGCTATGCTCGGGCGACGGTCTTCTCCTTCCTCATTTGCCTAGGGTGCCGCCACACGACCAAGATCAGTGCGCGACTCAGTCCGCCACTCACTCGCTAAGGTACCTAGCTGACGGACCGATTAAAAGGCATGCACTCTACTTTGGGTGACATTCGGCGTCGATGGGGCCAAACTGCCACGAATGATCGGATTCGACGATATGCGCGTATATATTGCATGAGCGAATACTCGGTAAAGTAGTACCTATAAGTACTTTGAAGTAATACCTGAGCGTTTTATAATAAGACGTCCTTCGGTCGAGCGCCGAGCGGTACTTGAGCCGAGGTAATTGTGACAAAATTAATTAAAGTGATATACCTACAGATCGGCCAAGCTCGGACTGCACCCACTCTCTCCCCCCCTTCCCTTTCCCCCTCCCCACCCCCCCCAACACACTCGATGCTATGTATGGGAAAGGCTAGAGCTCACTCTGCAAGCTGACGTGGCAGCAAAAATGACAAGTGCTGCATGCTCTAATGCATGCCCAAACGCCAGAAAATCTAGGATGAAGAAGCAACACAATGTGAAGCCGTGATCAATCGATAATCTCACAAGCTATGTAGGTAGGCTGTAGTCATACGTTGATCAGGTTTAGTGTACAAGTAAGTATTCTTCAAATAGTATTACGAATCCTATGTACTTGACAAGGGCGCCAAGGCGCTGCGATGTGAGTCTATCTTCTTGGCAGTCCGGGGCGGGAAAACCCACCAATTAAATCCTTCGTTGAGGGTTGGGTTCCGCCGTGCCAAGAAGATAGACTTGTCGGCCGCACAGAGTATACTAACTAATACAACCCAAACTGATACCAAACCAAACCATACCATACCATGGTAACGAATGAAATTCACGCTCAGCCAATTGTATTCAACTGGTGAATGGCTAGCCGGACTCGCTGTCTCCTCGAGCAGCCTTTCGATTCTACTACGGTGTCTGGCAAAACGCCGCCTGTCTAAGCGTATTCTACAACATGAACTCAAAAAACAAGTTGACTGAGTCCGATAAAGCTCGGATATGGAGATTTCATAAGGATAATCCGCTGGTAACACATACAGACATTGCTGGTAAGGGCATACTAGTAGAACTGCCAGTTAGAACCAACTGGCCACCAAAGGTTCATGCTAACAGCCTTGAGAACAGCCTTCTTCACCATTGAGAGAAGGTCAGTGAACACATACGAACACTGCAGAAATGCAACATTTCTTGTTAATCTCTGAGCAGTACTGTCTCCAAAATCGTGCATCAAGATCAATATCAGTTTTCCTTGCTTGATGAAGCCGCTCTTGAGAGGACATTGCCCCAGGTAGATGTTCAGAGCGCACTGCGTACTTGGTTCGAAGAAAAGGTCTTGAAAGGAGACCCCCCTACGCGGGCCATGGTACGCAAGAAGGCGGCTATTCTTGGGGCTTCTGCGTGGTTGCAGGACAATGATGGCGATGCTTGTCTTCCTAAGCCAGAGACATCTGAATGGCAAAACGCATCTTTGATTGGAAACCTTGCCCCAGGTATGTGTCAGTCAGTATCAGTTGTGTCAGATATGTTGATTGGTGTGCAGCCTCTGAACCCGACGGTACATGCACTGACATCCAGGTCACAGGTCAATACTATCCACGCTCCGAATCCACGGTAACAGTTTTACACAGACATGAGAGAAACAAATCGCTCCAATCCAACCGTGATACAATTGGAAGCCAACCTAAACCTGCAGGAGATCCCTTTTCATTGAGTCTTGCTCCGAGGCAGGAGGGTTATGCCCTGCGTCAGCCTGTGGCTTCCACCTTTAGAGGTTCAAAAGAAGCATCGGCGCAGTCCTCAACTTTAGGATCTCAGAAGACGTCTACAGATGTCTCTGCGTCCGAGCAAACAAAATGGTACATCTGGGATGCTTTTGACTTGCTGAGGACAGTTCTGGTAGATTTGGCAGAGCCTACCACGTCCGATCTGCTCTGTCTGTCGCATCTAGAGGATCGTTTAAGTCACTTGGCTCCAAAAGAACATCCTTCTGCGGAGCCCATCAGACGTCCCTTGGACTTCCCAATGTGATATCGACTCGTGCAAGAACAAAGGTCTACTTATGATGGACTGCGCTTGATGCAGACGAGAAATACGCCAAGATGGATGCCTCGGCACCCTTCTCCGCCTGAAGCTAGGTATTGCATTAATTGCATGTGGCATAACAAAAGTAGTGCGCGATTTCCATTAAGAACGTCGTATGACTGTTCAGCATTTGAATAGTTTTCTGCAGGTAACAGCTTTGTTCTCTCAATGTCCAGTGATGACAAAGATGCCGCATTTCCAAAGATCACCCTGCTTTTGCTAATGGGACCTTGGCCTGACCTCTTGTTACTACCTCAAGTCGCTCCGAGTACCATGCGGCTAAGGATTGCTATCAAATCATATACATGGTTTGACAAGGCAGCCCTGCAAGTCCACAAGATAGCACATCTATGAAATCGCCTCAAAAACGCACTCAAGGTCACTGTGACCCTCCAGACACAATAGTTACTCGACCGAAGATTTTTGAGGCGATCAGCTGGTCTCACTGGCCCTCTTTTAGGTCTTGTTCGGCATTGGCTACCCAATTAAATATGTTAAGAGACCCCTAGTATTTGCCATCGCACCCTTGGCTCCGTCACGCTGATTAGTGTCTAACGCTCGCTTCATGGATGCTACCAAAATGACTCACTGCTCCACAGAAGACATAAGAGATCCAGTCATCTGTGTCATCGAGCTGACATGTATCTCCCTCCATGACCCCTCTTGAGCCCCCACCCTGGTGTGACTGGAGCATGAATCATGATCGATCCTACCGGAAACGGTGGACCACCTATTTACCTGACTACAGAAACGCCTCGACCCACCTTGCCTAATGTGGCCACACCATTCTCATGCTGACGAATGATAGGCGTATGGAAACTCTGTTAACCCGATCAGGCGTGTCCGTGCCCGATGGTCTAGAATTTCTTGGAGCAAACAGGTTTTGCCAAGAAGCGTCATGTTGACCATGCTGCCATCGTGGTAGCTGTCATCTTATGGTCACCCAGAAGCTTCCATTCGGACTGGTAATGAGCAGTCTAAATCGAACTCTCATGAACCTGTAGCCTGAAAATGTTCGGTTTCGAGAGTATCACCTTGCCGCCAAAATCACGGGACAAGCGTCCTGCATTTCTTGAATTCAGGTCCTCGAAATGGCTCATTGGGTTCACTGCGTTTGTGGCCGCATTCACCGTAAGCTTTCACAAAGTACCTTGATTATTCGACCCCGTGACTGACGACAGAACCATAGGATGGCTTCCTATACTCCACTGTAGGTTGACTTGGCGATGTTATCCCCACCGGCTGACTTGTCCAGGTGGTTCCTGTCCTTCCATTCTCTCTGGTGGATAGATCGGGGATCTCAGAGAACCATGGTAATGTCAAAGACGCGTAGCTCAAACAGGCCACTGACTCGCATGTGTACAGTCCAATTTTGGGTCTCGCTTCTACTGATCACCTTTGGCATCACAATGGCCCTTGGTGCTCGTGAGTCTGCCGTCCACGCACCGACAGAAAGGCAATGCTGAGATTTCCCGTAGCAATCGCTGGATGGTTCGCCGATCGCAGCTCTTCACGCCAGGTGCCCCTTCTGGTTGGCCTTGCGTTGGCTTTTACCGCCACGCTGGTATTCTGCTTTGCACGAACGCCATGGTTGCTGGTCGTCGCTCGAGCATTCCAAGGCTTCTCGGCCAGCATCATCTACACAGCCGGCCTGGCTCTTATTGCTGATACTGTGCCGGCTAATGAAGTTGGCTCTTGGTACAGTGCCCCGTGCCCAAGGCAGTGGCTCTATATTAATGTCGACACAGGATGGGATTCGTCCTGAGCGGTATGAATCTAGGTGCGCTCATTGCTCCCTTCCTTGCTGGTACCATCTATGACCGTGCCGGCTACTACGCTGTATGGATTGTCTGCTTGGTCGTCGTTGCCTTCGATTTCGTCCTACGGTTGCTCATCGTGGAGACAAAGACGGCAAGGAAATGGATCGTGAAGGAGGCGAACGACTCCAGCCCTGGCCGGACAGAGGGAGAGACGGATCCACTACTTCCAGACGAGTCTGCTTCAGACACCGGCAGTGGTTTGAGTGCTTCCGAAAGTATACCACGAGAGCAAGAAAACTACGAGACAAACAAGGCCTCTCCAGTCCTCAAACCCACGCACAACTCACGCAAATCCTGGTTCCACCGACATTTCCCAGCGATGACGATCCTACTGAATTCTCCTCGCATACGAGCTGCAGTGTATGGCTGCTTTACGCATACAACCCTCATTTCGTCCTTCGACGCAGTCCTTCCCCTGTTCGTGAAGCGGACATTCCTGTACACATCCACTGGCGCGGGACTGATCTTCCTCGCCATCACGATACCTTCCACACTAGGTACCGTCATCGGCGCACTATCGGACCGCTATGGGACGCGTGCTGTGTCACTCTTTGGCTTCGCGTTGACAACTCCCTCTTTAGCTTTGATGGGACTTGTCACCGACGATACTGCTGGCGACCAAGCCGCCCTCATCATTCTACTCGTGGCCATCGGTATGTCTCTCGAACGCTAATCGAGCACTCGGTACTGGGCAGCTGACGCGGAATACAGGCGTCGGACTCAACTTCATCCTTGCCCCTTTAGCAGCAGATATGTTTGACGAAGTCGAAACGCTCGCTTCGCAGCACCCAGACGCATTTGGCTCAAGAGGAGCATTCGCGCAAGCTTACTCGCTCTTCGATGCAGCATTAGGGCTGGCCACCGTGGTGGGCCCGGGTTGGTCAGGCGTTTTTTTCGAAGAGACGAATTGGCAGATCATGTCTGGGACTTTGGCGGTCATCTGTGGCATTGGTGGGGTGCCGGTCTTCTTATATACGGGGAACAGGACGAAGAAGGAAAGAGAACGGGGAATGGTGGCGTAGCTGAAATACAAGCCGGGTTGCATGGTGGAGCGGTTCAGGACACAAGAAAGCAATTGAGTTGGTTCTTATAGGGGAAATGGGGATCCCTCGTGCATCATCTACACCTTGGGCATCAAGCGTTGAGAGATCAGAATTCATGTCAAGCTTTTGCAAAGTGTATTCATGTCAGTAAATAGTTGAGCAACGGCCAAGGTGATGACTGCACCAGGGCTCCAAAAAAACGGCTCGATCTCTAATGAAGGAGAGTTTGGCGCCTGCTTCGCCGCTTGGATACAGGTGCAGTAGCGTAAGGTAGGTAGACTTAAGGGGCTTGCAGGAGCCTAAGACGCTCAAGGTTAAAACATCCGTCTCAGTGTTCTTCCCAACATCACTTCACACCAGATATTCTAGTGCTCTACTTGGCTCGTACCTGCTACCGACCTTCACGCTGATCGGGTTTCTTTCAATACCTTTTTGCTAGAGGGGCAGGGCAGCAGTCATGACGACCTTGCAGCCACGTCCTCCATACACTTCTGAAGAGATAGTAAAGCTTTATCCGCCAGGACTGCAATTGCAGCTTGTACAACTGGTTCGTCCTCTGCTCGCTTCGCCATTGAGAAGAACAATTGGTGGGTAACTGATGCGATGAAGTAAAGTTCTTTCGGCACGGTAATTGTGTCCACTTCCCGATACGCACTGTGGCCTGCAGACTCACACCATGCAAGGCGAAAGGACACCGGAACATGCTAGATTCCAGAACGTGAGCAACCTCACCCAAAACCCGACAATCCATAAGCTCTAACGCTCTTGCAAAGACGGGTCTTCCAGCGAGTGAGTTTGCGTGAGTGGTCGGACAATTGCCGTGATCGAGATGTTGACGTATAGCAAGTCTGGCCATATTGCAGTGCCGCGAAGCAGATGGTCAGCGTCGTGATGGCCGATCCGGACTTGTCTAGCTGGTCCAGCTTCGAATGGCAGCGACGCCTCGAGACACCAGACGCGAAATCTTCCTCCTCCCAGGTAGCAGCATCATCGTGGTGGGGATCCCGAGCATAGCAGTGCAATCCGTCCCGACTAATTCAGGCCCGCAGTAACATGGCAGAAATCACAGACCGTGGCCGGGAGACAACGCTCAACCTCGGGCGTCGCCTCCGTCATTTGTACGTACACCAATTGCGCTTTCTCCCGGAGAAGATCAGCGACGCAAGCATGGTATATCTTCGCTCATCCCCATGGCCACGGACACTGGACTCTTTGCAGCAGGTCTTTAGCGGGCTATATCCCCCCGGCAAGACGGATCAAGCTTTTCCAAGACCGACCATTGTGACGCGCAGGCTGATGGACGAGACCCTGATGCCGAACGAGGACTACTGCGAACGGTTTGTGCAGTTGGCAAAAGCGTTCTCGAAAAGAACTGCCGATCGATGTAAGTGGCGCGAACCAGCACAAAGCTGTTTCACACTAACGCCAGAGTGTCCCAGGGAATCAATCCTCTGAAATGGACTATCTCAACCTGTTCATGCAAAAATGGATGCCATCCCAACAGCGCGTAGCCGTAGACTCGACACCAAAATTACATGGTATATGGGATACCATCAACTCCACCCTCGCCACTCCTGGCCCTCCGACACGTCTGCCCCCGGATTTCTACGACGTCAAAGCCCGCAGTATCATCGACCGTATCGTCACGGAAGAGGAGTACACCGGCTTCATAGAAAGTAATGAATATCGGATTGTCGGGATCGGTGCACTGCTGGGGGAGGTCGTAGAGCGCATGGTCCACAATTACCCGAAAGGCAATGAGGTCCGGGTATACTCACAACAACAACAAGGAGAAGCCGTCGACAAGGCAGACGGCCTACCCATTAGTGATATAAGTCCGAAAATCGCGCTCTTCGGATGCCATGATTCCACACTAGCCGCCACCTTGGCTTCGCTCGGTGCCCTGGAGGGGGGGAACCATAGCTGGCCCTCTTACACCTCTTCCCTCGCCATTGAGCTTTTCCAGGACATTGGACAAGCAGCGGAGACCGCGCGAGCACATGAGTCGGAGCCTCATACCGAGGAAGGAGCCCAGCAATACGTCCGGATCCGATACAACGATTCTCCCGTCATAGTCCCCGGCTGCCGCCCGCCGGGGCGCAGCCTCGAAGGGGATGAGAGCTTTTGCACCCTTGTGAGTCGTGATTGCATTGATCGGTGCTTCTTGGAGACCCGCTTGTTCCCTTTTCAGAAGACTTACAGCTAGCATAGGCGGCGTTCAGAGAGATCGTGGGCAGATTCACTCCGGATGATTGGAAGAAAGCGTGCGTTTCGAATTTGGATCGGCCTGCTTTTCCCACGCAGGTGGAGCCCGCCGGATACTAAGGACTCGATTGCCGGTCACAACATTCATAATTCATATCGCGTGTTAAGCCTCAGTGGAATCTCGTTCGACGCCCATCCATGATGGCTAAAGCACGACGAATCGATAAGTCTCACGCCAGGATTATTGATTGCGGTTTTGTATTTCTAGAACATCCTCTGGTCCTATCTCGTCAGGTCTGAACTCCACTTGATGTTGTTGTTGACGTTCTTGTCTGGGCAGCGGAGCATTACACATCAACAACCAGATTACTGGAGGATGTTTTCATTCTGTAGGAGAAGAAGGTATCGGTCGTTCACACAATCTCCGGTGTGAAAAGCTTTGCAAACTCCCTGATAGGCTACTAAGAACGAGTACCATGGCTTTGCTCAACATGATGCCAGAGGTCTTTGAGGGTTAATGCAATGTCTTCCTTAGGTGAGAGGGGTAAGAGCCTTCAACGTCTGTCCGTCACGCTCACATCAGGTCCTATGGCGTCCTTGTGGATAAGGCCCCCCCATTCTACATCTCTTCGACATCATTGTAATGGTGCATCCAGATTTTTGTAATTGGCAGACCGGCTTTTGACATTATCAGACCGTAAGGTATACCGTCTCCTTCACCATGCAGGGTCATAATCGTTGACCAACTGGCGAGATCGTTAATGGAATTGTCAAAAGGCTTCAATGCTTCCAGGTCTTTATCCATTTAAACGCCTAGAATATGTCACTTCATGTTGTCCGTAGGTAGACCTAAGCTTGCAACGAGTCTCTATCCTCGTAACGTATATTGAGCCTGACAGCGTCCACTTGGTGGTGAACACCCTCAATACTAGCTCCACGGACTATCGTAGACATGCAAATTCTCTAGGCCACAGGTCTGGCATTTCATGGACCCAGTTCAATACTTCTCCCTGCAACTGGAGCTCCTCTGGCAGCCACATATTCGCCGCTCAATCCCAAGGTTGACAATGGCAGCATGTATAGCAGCAAATTGCAGTCATGATAGCTGTCTACCTCGTTGTAGACGAAGTGCGCCTTTTTAAATATCTATTTCGTCTGCCGAACGAGTTCTGCATACTGACCGAGAAAGTGCTGTGAGGTAGGACCTAAGCTTTGTGGACTAGAATACCAGAAGTCCGTTGATGAGAAAGGCAAGTGACCTTATACTCCTACCCTCGGTAGAGCTCGAAGTTAGGCTTTCCGTAGGTACAAAAATTCAGCTCTTCGAAATTGTTTGACTACCGTAGATGCTGATGCCATCTGAGCCAAAAAAAGTGTGAGAAATTGGCAATAAAATTGACAGCCCTTGATTGAAGATGTCGGTCGTCCACATAGAGCACAGCGCAGGATAAGTATGATGTTTTTCGAACACACTATTCTCCATGGCTTCGATAAGGCAAGCAAGATGGAACTTCCCCCATGATATGTAGGCCCGAGAAGTAGCCTACCGCAAAATCGCTTCAAATAGACTGTACTCTGCTCTACGTACTGATGGGTGAGCCGCCTTTTACCCCGGGATTCCCTCTGAGGGCAGGGCCCCTCAAGTCTTAGGCTGCATTGAAAGTCTGCTCGTGTCAGGCAGGCTGTCAGTATAGGTAGAGTCTCTGGGCAAATCTATGGGACCAATCCGGAAGATTTGTTATTCATGACTAGTATCACTGGGTGAAGAGAGTTGCATAATTGGAAAACCTCGTGATTGACACTGCTCCGGTGCATACTGCCACTCGCTCTGACTAGTGACCGGTGCTGCATGCCTTTTCATGAAGTCTTTTTCTGAGCTAAGACAAGCTTCGCAAGCTTGGTGAGATTGAACACTTTCGTGAAATATAAATCCCAGAACCTTCTCGGCATCAACGTGGTGAGCAGCCAGACGTTCCATGCCTGATGTCCTGTCCACAGTGATCTTGCGGGCTTGGTCTTGAGCGCTGCCTTCACCACACCCTCTGCATACGCTGTACTCTCCATAGCCCCCTCCTGCGAGTGTAGCTGTCTTCTCTGGTACTCTGCATTGAGAGGATGGGATAGGGAGCCTTCTGGCAGCTCTCGATGGGTCCTGCTAATATTGCTTTTGACACCACCCGTCACGACGACCATCACATTGACACCGAAAAGCGCGAGTTCGACGCGAAGAGTGTCGCTGTAGGCGTGAAGAGCTGCTTTCGATGCGTTGTAGGCAGAGCCGAAGACGTAGGGAATTTCGCCAGCCACGCTACCAATCTGAATTATGGTGCCCTTTGCTTGGATGAGGAGAGGAGCGAAAGCCTGACACATCCGCATCACCGAAAAAACATTGGTCTCGAATGTTGCTTGAACCTCAGAGAAATTGACATCCAGAGCTGGAATATTATAGTTTCGTCCAGCGTTATTAACCAAATAATCCAAAGAGCCATTGGTTCGTTCAGAGACGTGCCGCTTGACTTCTGCAATGCTCTCTGGAGAAGTCACTTCAAGCTGCAAGGCTTCGATGCCGAGAGATCTGAGGTCTGCAAGCGCACTTTTGTCGCGAGCTGTAGCAAAGACATACAGGCCCTCGGAGTGGAATTGCGCGGCTAAGGCATAGCCTATGCCGCCTGGGCTGCAGCCCGTGATGAGTACAGTCTTCTTACTTCCATACGACTTTCTTCCATGGTCCATGGTCATGGTATGCTTCCACGGGGGCTTTCTTACATCCTATTCAAGTCACATGCGAGCCTGCTACCAAGAGTCTTGGACGCCAAGACTCCTGCGCCAAAATCTCCGGATAATTCCCTGGTAAAATAACTTCTTGGGTCCTTCACTACTCACTCGCTTCCTATACCTTGTCCGCAACGGACAGCACAAGTCAGCTCAAGTGCTGATCTCCCACCTTTTATGGAGAAACCACAAGCAGCTTGGAGCTTGGAATGGAACGGTAGCGTGCTTGCTCAAGGTCGACATGGCTACCAGTACTAGTACCATCGTGAATGAAATGGACGCTCTACCCTCTTCCCAAGACCGACCAATTCCCCTCCAATCTCCAATTCGTGGAAGCTCAGAACCATTTGAGGCTGTTACTGGCCATGTTGTGGAAATCAAGGAGAGCTGGAAGAGCCCACGAATCAATACATACCGTCTCGCTGCCATTTTCTACGCATTCATCATTTTTGGAATGAACGACGGCTCGTACGGTGCATTGGTACCATATGTAGGCAATCAGATCAGCAGCGAATCTAACATTGGATGCTGAAGCTAACTTCTTAAGATTGAAACAGACTACGGCTTATCCTACACCGTCACCTCCCTCGTCTTCCTCTCCCCGTTTGCCGGTTACACCTTCGCCGCCCTCTTTAGCGATCGACTACATCGCCTCGGTGGTCGGCGTGGAATCGCAATGCTCGGACCTTCATGCAAACTCATCGCTTACATTGTCCTTGCCACGCACCCTCCGTATCCCGCGGTGGTGACTGTCCTTGCTCTTGTGGGAATTGGCAACGGATTGCTTGACGCAGCATGGAATGCTTGGATTGGCACATTGGACCATACAAATCAGCTTCTGGGACTGCTACATGGCTGCTATGGGCTTGGAGCGACGATCAGTCCCTTAATAGCTACAACCATGATCACGAAGGGGCACCTAGGCTGGTGGACGTTCGCGTACATCATGACTGGTGCTCTGGTTTTGGAGATTGGCGTAGGCACTTGGACATTTTGGAAAGAGACGGGGTTAAAATACCGTGATGACAACAGCAGCGCCGATAGCAACGAGAAGGGCAAGACAAGGCTGGCTTTGAAACAAAAAGTAACTTGGATCTGCGCGGTATTTCTGCTTGCATATGTGGGGACGGAGGTCTCCTTAGGTGGGTGGATTGTGACCTTCATGATGCGTGTCCGCCATGGTCAACCTTTCGCTTCTGGTATGACAGCGACGGGATTCTGGCTCGGTATCACCATTGGACGAGTGACACTCGGGTTCATCACTCCCAGAATCGGCGAAAGACTTGCTGTTGCCATTTACATCGTCTGCTCTCTCGGGCTTGAGCTACTATTTTGGCTCGTGCCTCAGTTCTTTGTCTCTGCAGTTGCCGTTTCTCTCGTAGGCTTTTTCATAGGTCCTTTGTTCCCATCTGCCGTCATCATGGCAACGAAACTCCTGCCACCAGAACTCCATGTGGCTGCTATAGGGTTTGCTGCTGCTGTAGGCGGAGGAGGCGCTGCCGTCCTCCCCTTTGCTGTCGGAGCAATAGCGAATGCACGAGGCGTGCAGACTCTGCAGCCTATTGTCCTAGCTTTACTGGCTGTACTGCTGGGTATATGGATGCTGCTGCCACGGATACCCAAGCATCTGCATGAAAGCTGAGATCCATGCCCAAATCGGATGTCAGCCAGCTCTTTTGCAGCGCTATGTACATAGAAAAACCAAATAGCATGTGACTAGAATCTAGGAGTTACCGTCTTATAATACTTTACTACAACGATCACTAAAGTAGAAGATGCTTTAATTTTCTTGGATCGTCAAAGCTCGCTCGAAAGTAAGGTAATAAGTTACCGCTTGACGCCGCAGATACTTCCCGCCTCTTCTCTCACTCCTTCCTTCCCACATCTTCCTCGTCCACAGCAAGTGCGCCCTTCCTTTTGATTGTAAAATGACTCTGGTCATCTCCAGTCAAGAAAGATGTCTGGAAGGCTCATCAAAGATTTTCGTTTCCAATGCGCTTCGGAAGAAAATGCCCCACCAAGCGCGGAGAGAAACGGATGGAGCGGTGTGACACTCCAGATGACCTGCTAACATTAGAGCATCCAATAGCGTCTCAGCATTGCAGCACTAAATGCAGTATCTGGATATAATTACCTTTACCAATAGTATATTCAATGGTTCTGGGAGGGGTGAAACGGCCTATGTATCTGAAGTGTTTGAATTTCTCATGGGCATGCCTCACTCTCAATGTTCCAATCCTGCCACTGAAACAACAAAACTTCAATGCGGGGCTTCCTCAATTCTGCTGAACTACTAGACAATTGTGAGGATATATCTCCCGGTCTGACTCTGTGCTCTTTACTATGGATACTGCCATTGTTTGATCAAACACAAATTCACAGTTTTGTTCATGGAATCCTATCTTACAACTGGCTTTTAGTCTCCAGGGACTGATAATGCTAACATGTAATGGCTACCATGGTTAGATAATAAATGATGCCCTTGAAAATCTCTTTTCGCTAAACAGAACATTCAGGTAGGTTGAGTGACGCCGAGAAGTTTACAAGACAGTCGTTGCTCGGCGCTGTAACTTTCGATCCTGTACACTTTCAACTATCAGACAACTCCCCTCCATATGACCAGTCTATGTCTTGCTGCAGATGAAGAGGCAATGACACATGCAACGGAGAAAAGCTCGGACATGTCATGCAATGCAGACGACAGTGGAGCTAAAGGAACCGAAGGTATACACCGTACTGATATGAGCTCAACGATGTCACCCGACACATACCAGGGCATAGCTACCAAAGCGCAACAAATGCCTCGAGATGTCCTTGACGATAGAATAGATGAGCTGGAGCAAAGACTTGCTGCCCTGACCGCCGACAATTCTCCTTCAAGGTCGTCAAACGCCAGCTTCGGAACCGCAAGAGAGCAGACCTCACCCATACGACTCCCTCAGAACACTTCGAGAAAGCGTAAAGATCAGCGCTCGTCGAAAAGTCCCAGTCCGGTCTTATACCCCCCACAAGGCAGTAGACGTCAGAGTTTCACCCCTGCACAGACGTCTTCCCGCCCTACGACCTCGCTCCGGGCTTCTACTAGACCCTCTACCAGACGCAGTTCTACAGCTCCAAGTTCGCAGGTTCCTTCGGCCTCTTCCTCTAGACGCGAAGGTCGTGGCCCAACATCAACTCGTCCTTCAGCGTCTTCCTCCAGACGCGGAGCAAACTCACAAGGTGGTTCAGCTTCCTCTTCCAGACGCTCTTCTTTCAAAGTCAACCAGCCAGTTGGCGCTCAGACCAGCGGGTCTGCTCGACTGAGACATAGGTATACCACTACTTCGCCTCGTCCAGGAGTCATGCGTGATGGCAGACAGGCTCTCCAATCTGTCCGAGCGTTCTCAGAGCTCCGCAATGAGGTCTTCTCCAATATGCGAGCTGAAGAGCGTTTAAAATCAAGCAGCCTACCGACGCTTCCACGTCCTGCAACAGCAGACACAAAGGCAGCTTCATTGGTCTCGGCGGCAAATGATTTAGCCGGGGAAAGTTCGCAGGATTTGCAAGAATTCTCGAATCACGTCCCAGCCGCCAACATTGACTGGACTTTGCCATCAACCCGCCGCCGTGAGTACGAGAAGATTGACAAAGCACGCAGCGGCTTCCGGGGCTTGTTACGACATGTCACCCCACGTTTTTTGTGGAAGAATTGTCGAGTGGGCTTTCACGATGATAGCAAGGGTAGTGATGCGGGGACTGTGAGGAGATTTCGAATGGACGTCTCAGATGGAGACAGTGCTGTTGACAAAGTCGCAAACAATCCCTGGTGGAAGTTCGGTAAGAAGACATTAGAGACGAGTAAATCACCTACAGATGAAGGGATTGAGTTGAGAGACGTTGAGAGGACGGGAGAAGAAAATGCAATTGCAAATCACGATGGACCAGTGGAAGACGGTCAAGAAACTGAAGAGAGGAAGGGAAGCTCAGGTGCAGAGGGCGTCGACGGGGGAGCAGAAAGCGGTTTGACGACCGAAGCTGGAAGGGCTGCATCAAGCCGCGAAGGGACCTACAAGGAGACAGACCGTCACAAGGCGACAATGGATAATCAAATGCCCAATACAGACGGTACTACCAAGGGGGACAAGCACAAGGATACAGCGAAAGGGAGAGGCAAGTCAAGTGTGAAGGGACAGAAAGAGACAGAAACGAGTTGGAAGTGCTTCAGCATAGGCAGGAAGAAGCTGGAGCAGGCGCGATGAGTCATAGGGGCGATAGGAACCATTGCTGACCTGCATGGATGGAGAGCGTTTAAAATGGGAACCTTATGGCTGCCACTACGGCAGCGCTGCGTAAAGGTTTTCCGGATAGCCTGTGTTAGGTCCGGCGCGAGCTGACTGGCGAGGAGGCGTACGGGACTGATTGAGCGAGCGTAAACAGGATAGAATACATCTCAGAAGGCCAATCGAAGTTGTATAGTCACAGTACCCGAGAAGAAGCGCGCAAATCTGCTTTCAGTGCTTCAAGTATTTCTATACTTCAGCTTCAGTGTGAGACTATATCACCTAAAGCCACAGCAAAGCAGCCCCTCCCCCCTCCCCGCTCCCCGTTCCCCTCCCAGCAACACATCTAGAACACCAGCGCGGCACCCTTCGTCTTTTTATCCCCTCCCAGCTCAAAATGCTTGCACCGCTTGAGTGCCAACTGCGCCTTGGTTTTGCACTGCGTGCATTCCAGCCTCAGCACCACCTTTTTGGTCGTCTTTGCTTTCTTGTGGAAGACGGGCTTCGTCTGACCGCCGTAGCCGGACTGCTTGCGGTCGTAGCGGCGCTTGCCTTGTGCGACTGAGGATGCCTGGTGTGGAGTAGACGGTCAGTTATGGTGGGCTGTTGGGGGCGAGGGTGTGGGGGAGCGATGAGTTTGTGTGTGGATGGAAAAGCCCCCCCGGGGAACAGGGAGGGGAAGGGCTACGGTACCTTGCCGGCTTTGTATTGGGTGACCTTGTGTTGCGTATGCTTTTTGCACTCTTTGCCCTTGCAGTAGGTGCGGCGGGTTTTGGGAACCTGGGGTGTATCATCCGTTAATCACCGATGTAGAGAGAAAGAGAGAGAGGTTTGAAAGGTCTTTCTTGGTGTTTTGGTCGAATAGGGGAGAGTGGAGGGAGGTGTGGGTTCTGGATACACATACGTTGACCTAGAGAAAGAGATTTGTTAGCGAGGGTACGGCAGGAAGATGAATGACTTGCTCTCGGTGCAAAAGAGCGGGAGAAAGGCCGCTTTCGTGCAGGTGTTCCCTCCCCTTCAGAGCTGCGTTGGCGGAGGAGGTGAACCCTAAGGAGATCCTGCCGTCGCCTTTGCAAAGAGTTCGTTTGAGTTCCTGCTCTTCAGGGCTATCCCTCCTCTTTATGCACCTCCCAGCTAACCACCTCGTCGCCTTCAGCTCGCCTTCAACCTCCTTCCATTGCCCGCAAACCCAGCGCATTCTTCGCACAAGACAGATGAATATAGCGGAGGGTGACTAGGAAGCTTACCATCTTGAGTATACTCCGCTGGTCTAGCTTCGAACGATTGAGTGGTTGATGTTGGTGTAATCGTGTGCGCGCCGCCGATGAGGTTCAAGTTCCAACTGTGGGATGCGGCTCGCTTGGAGATCTGCGCCAAGGCGCCAAGCTTTTTGTGGCAAATATCGAATCTCGAATCTGAATTTGTCGCCATTATGAGGCAAATTTTCTAAGATCGCAGTCCAGGTTGTTCTATTACATGCTTCTATGTTCGACTCAGAGTACGGTGAATGTCAGACACTGCGCAGAAATTTTTTTGATCGAGCAGAATGCCTGAGGCCAGCATGCCGGAGAACCTCAAGATTCGTCTAAAATGAAACCCTTGCCCACACGATGACTATGCCCCCCACCATACCACAAAGTACCCCTCCGATAATCCAGTCCCTTCTCTTCTCCTACGATCCAGCTCCCCGAGCTGATCACCCTGTCCTCGGACCAGTACTTAGACCGTAGTTCCGCATTGATCTCTTCCAGCTTTCCAACAAATGTTTCGATCTTCCCACGATCGACACCGTTGCCATCACTACTCGAGATGTCCTCTTGGGTGACGAAGCGTGCGATTGTAAGATGAGAAGATGGGACAACGTAACGAGAAGCCACTTCTACTCCCGCAGATTTGCAAAGACCGTACATATCTCTACGCAGATGGTGATAAGTGTAAGCATCAGCAGTTTCGGCGCTTTCTTTAGGCAAGCCTTCGCCAGCGGCCGGTAAAAAGCTCAAGGCAATAGCCGCAGCGTCGTAGCTGAGCATCGGCTTAACTAGTCGGGCTCGATGATTGTACGTAAAGTCGGTTATCTCCGATATCTTTCCCTCCATGGTCTTCACGAGATGCTCCACCTCAGCCTCTTTTTTGGAATGCGTGATCTCCAGGACCGTCATGTGAAGACATTCCACGGGCATGAGCCAAAGGCCTGCATCAATGAGCATATAACCGATAGGCCATGATCGAATACTGACTAGGCGCAAATTCAACTAGCCGCTTCTGTAACATATTCACGAGCTCCCGAATACGTTTCGGTGGTCGTGTCCAAAACACCAGGCAATTCCTTGGATCGACGTATCCTGGATTCGTCTCTGGGTTGACGAGCTTGTGCAGCACTCCGTCAATGATGAATCCCGAGAAATCTGGAGCAAGCAGCTTCTTTGTCTGTTGATCGTTTCGGGTCTCGCGGTGAGTCTTATAGCGAAGCTGGATTTGTTTCTGGCGCAGTCAGCTCTCCAGCCACCCGTACGCTTGGTTTTGCGGGTACCGGTTCTTGTTTGGCTGCTTCGAGCAACGCATCATAAGGATTGCCAGAGGTGGAGTTTGAGGTACCGGAGAGATCTGCGAAGACATTGCCATTGTCTGTGAGAGACATTTTAGAGGAGGATAGATAGTGTCCTTCCTGGGCCTGCGTTACTCCAGCTGTCTAACCGTGAGAATAGGCTCTTTAAGGTTCCATTAATAGAAGCTTACCGAAAGTGAACAAGTTTCGGGGTATGAAAGATCCCGAAGCAATCCAAGAAACGCCTGCCTTGAGAACACCGTCCTATTCCGTTGGCGTTAATCCGGTCAAGAGCTACAGTTGCTCTACCAATGGAACCATCACCACCCAGGGGAAAACAGACTTTCAAAGATCAAGCAATTTCGTAGTCCAAAGCGAAATCGCAGATTTGGGACCACTGATTCAATTTAAATAGACACTCAGTCCAGGGTGACGAGAAGTGATAGTGGGGGCACTCGGTGCATAAACCAAGGAGTAGCGGTGAAAGGTATTGAAGGTCAACAATTAAAGTCGACTGGGGGTTCTGTAAATTTCAATTCGAGGTTATTGTTCCCCAAGGCAGTGTTTCATAAGTCCTGTGCCATCAGCTCTTGGTTGTTCCGATACATCCTTCGCCATGTTCTGATAAGTTTAGATGTTGTAGTGCCAAGAAAAAGCATCAATTTTGCACACGCTAAAACTTGCATAGGTAGCACCGTAGGGCTGTAACCGTGAACTGCAATTGGGATTTCGCCTCAGTAGCGGTCAGTGTTTCAACCCCCACATTAAGCTTCTGCTACTCATCTAGGTCTGGCTACAGGAAGCCTCTTGTCAGTGACAAAAGTAAAGGGTATTGATTCACAGTCTGTTGCACAGTCTATGGAAGTTTGATGATTTTGTTAAACACTGATACGCCAGCTAACACGGTCAGCTACCTTAGCTGCATCAGCTTTTACGAGAACGAGAATATTGTGGCTGACTGCTGAGGTGGCGCCGCGTCGATTGGTGACTTTGCTTTTATCAAGAGAGCCAAAGAGTTCAGCCAGAAGATCATGAATCCGGACGAACTACTTCATAGCGAGGTAGCCCTCGTTTCTAAAATCTGGTGGGCGATTGCTTCCACTTAGGCGAGCTAAGAAGTGCGTACGTATACGCTCACGTTGAATTTTCCAGCAAGGGCTTCTGCTTTCCGTTATGAATTTGTTGGCGTTATTGCATTCAACTGTTTAATGAGGAGCCGAATGATATTCCGGAAAAGACTTGGAAGTGATCGAGCATAAACAGAGGTTCGTTAGGCTGCTAGTATCTTTGTGACATCTTGAGGTACACTTGTAGAAACGAGACCTCATCATTATTTGAAATGACAGGACCATATTTGAGTGAGAGGAGAGTCCCATTATGATACCAAGGTTCAAAGCCGGACAGATGATTTGAATGGGGATAAAACTGCGAGAGACGCAGGGAGATATGGATTTTACGGTTATAGAGACTGACCACAAGGCGTGAGCTGAGGCTGTGAGGTAGTATTGAGGTAGTATGGACGTATACTTATGATTCTGGGACTAATGCAAAGGGGAAAATAGATTTGAGGAAGAGAGGAAACTTTGTTTGGGTCGAGAGTGTGGAGGCAGACTGATGCTTGTTCCTAAGATGGAAATTGAATACCGACCTGATAGGAAGAGAAAGATTGGACTTCAAATCTGTGGAGAAGGAAGAAAGGCAATACACAGGAAAGGCTAGATTCTGGCAATTAGCCTTCAAGCCAGGTTATAGCCCCGGCCGACAGAGGTAGATGTAGGCCCTAGGCAGCTGTTTAGAGGACAACGGGTCTGCTCCAAAGTTCAGCATTGAAGAGTGTTAAGCTAGGAGCCTAGGAGAAATAGAGTCACAATGTAAGTTGGGCAGTGAAGTCAGCTCCAAGAAAACATGATTGCAATCATAAAATTCACCTGCCAGGAGAAGTTCCTGTGCTAAAGTGGTAGGATCAGTATGAAAGTGAAAGACTGTGGGATAACGAAGCCATGCGGAAGCATACAAGATCCACTGGATGGTTCTTGGAAGACTTAGAGCAGGAAATTTATGTGTCGAAACCTGTTCAGAGGCTCTAGAATCTTGATATGAAATATGACTAGCAAAATGTGGCAGCTTGTTGATTCAGGGGGACGCCCTCACACAAAAAGAGATGGTTTGAAAGACTGCTAGAACCTTTTCAGCTTGCTCTATCACAAGAGATACAAATCTGGAAAATCAGGATAATAGCAAAGTCACTCTCATTACTCCCAAGTATCTCAGTATATCAAGGTTTATTCTGCTCCCAGGAGACAGAGCCCCAGTCATTAGCCATGAGAATCCAAAAGAGCAAAGACGGAGACAAGAGACAAAGCATGAGCAAGCTAAAACATTTACAGTCTATACTGATTTCATAATCCTTAGGACCACCATCCCACGGAGACCGAAACACGCATATCAGAATCTGATACCATGCTCCGGAGTGAAGGGAAAATATGTCCGTCGGCAAAACCATGGAAGAACCCAAGCGAAACACGCTAAACATAAACAAATCTGCACTCAAAATCACAAGACGGGAAGACTTTCCACTGAGCAACCATCTTTTCCATCGCACCACCCCGTACTGACTTTATCCATCTTGAACCGGAGTTGCTACCTACCAGTACCAGCTTCTATCCGAAAGAACTCAAAGATTGGCAGCTGGAGGAGGAGTTCTGCAGGAGTGAAGCCTGGGGCGTGAGCTGAGCTCACTTGACAATTCACCGTGGGCCAGCTAAGTTTGAGCATTTGTCCAGGGATCAACTAACATCTTTAAGATTTTCCATAAGCAAATCGTTCATCTTCTACCCTCTAACCTTCGTCTTGCCGTTCAACCCAAGGCTTGCTGCAGGGCAAGGGCTGAGTCCCATGCCAACTTAGGTCCTGAGCATAGAAGAGCAACATCGATCATAGGCCAGGGTTTTCTTAGCAGTAAGAAACAAAACAAGAAGAGAAGAAGACAGTGCTTCGAGGAATAGTAGGTCGCTCTCTTTCCAGGTCTTCTTCATGGCCGTCATCGATCGCCATATCGCTGACAGACCCCAGATCATGCCTCGAGGTCACAATTATGGGCGCGAATGGCAGTCACTGCCTCCAACTCACGTGCCCAGTGGAGTCTTGAGACCTGAGCCAAGAGGAACACCAAGGTATTACTGTACCGTCACTGTGAGAAGAGCCCACAGGGACTGACACGCGCAGGATCACCGAATCTGGAGGACCTCATGTCCCGTGCTATGCATCGGTTCCCAGAGCTGTCTCACACCAAATATCAAACTTCTATGAGCCTCCAAGGTAAGACTGTGCTGGCTTTGGAGCAGCCAAAGCGTACCTCGGACTGACGCGATCTGCAGAGTCTTGAGGATTGGGGGTTTTCTGTACGAGAGAGTTGGCTTGGATCCAGGAAGAGAGGTGACCACGACCTCGTCAGTATATTCTTTGAGTCTCAGACGGCAGCAACTTACGCAGTCGTAGGAACGCCTATCGAAATAGACATGGCTCAGCAGTTATGCCTGTGGTCCCTCAGCATCAGGACCATCTTTCAAATCTCTCCCAAGCTCCGCAAGACAACGACACTGAGCTTCTCGTTCACCGAAATAGAAGCGTTCACCTAAATAGAAGCCGTATCATCGACGAAGATGAACCCCTCTTTGTGGACGAAGATGACAGCCTGTTCCTCCCCCAAGATGAAGCGGTAGAAGTGCAACGGAAATCTAAGGTAGCAAGAAACTCTCAAGCAAGCTCGCGTGCTTCGACGCTAATCCATATGCAGTCCACCAATCGTCGCTCCGCAGAACCGGCAGCAAGAAAGTCAGCTCGCAAACCTCGCATGCTCAGCGAGCTTGAACCGCACAATGAGTCGCCAGAGCCCGACTCGGAAACTGGAGTGGCGGTTTACCGGAAAACTAGAACTTCCGCTTCATCACACCTCGCGTCATCGAAACCAGTCCGCAAATCGCTAATGCTCCGCGAGATCGAAGCACACAACCAATCTCCAGAGCCTGAGTCCGATCGTCAAATAGAAGCGCTCTACGGCCTGACGGATGACTGGAGTGATGTGCACTTGACGAGAAAGACACGCAAAGACCTTGTGAATCTGATCAAGTGCAAGCCTCCAGAGTCCAGAGACAGTCTGAACATCCGTAGACTCATGCTCGCCGAGTTCAGCGGCATAGGGAAAGGAACAAAAACTTTCTATGCTGAAGGGAAGGTCGGGCTTTCTTCGGACCGGCACCAGATTTTAAGCGAGGAAGAAGATGGTGAGGAGGATTTCGTTGATCCAATTAACACAAACAGTCAAATCCTCCCACAGCCAACTTCATCACGTCGCAAAATGCTTCAGCAGGCCGGAAATTTCTTGGAAAACATCCAGCGCAACCAGACACTGGCAACTGAATTAGCATCGACCGCGTGGGCGACCTGGGACAACCAGAAAGGTCAGTCACCTCTAGCACTATACTGAGTTTCCCTCCACCTTACTCACCAAAGCTGGCGGAGGCCCCCAAACTGTTTTTGCGTCCTTCTGCGACCAGACTGCTGACTTGAGTTTGGGTTTAGAGCGAGTCAACCAGCTCGTCAAATCACCTCGATACAACCCAAGTCCTTCACAGCAAGACATGGATTCAGACCGCCGCAAAAAGCCGGCCTACCATGCTACTGCCAATATCCCAGAAGACTTCCAAGACGCTTTCTACATGGATAAGGGCTTGTACGTTTTCACCCCCACCGCGGAAGTTTTCAACGACTTTACTCGCTTCTTGAAAAACGTCGAGGACATGGCCGGTCGCAAGATGGGTGCAGTCAAGGTCATCGTACCTTCTGAGTGGTGAATATTCTTCCGCAGATCCCTTTCCCTCAGAATCCAGCTCTGACTCTGCCACAGTCTATCACAACATAGAATTCCGAGCAGAATCACGAAGCCACACAAGCTGCGTTCCATTGATACTTTGAAAGTCGCAATAAGCTTGAACGAAGAAGCGGCAGAGGAGTCCAAGCTTCACAACGTATTCATAACCGATGGCTTAGCTTCCTGGGAAGCCGACGAGTGGCTGCAGGCAATTCAATCTGACAAAGACGATCTCATCGAAAACTGGGGAGTCAGCGAAGGAGCTGTCAGTCGCAATGATGTCTGGAAAGAGGCTCATGAGTGTGAACCATACACTGAGGATGAACTATTTTGGCGTAGTGAGACGCGGGGCGCAGGCATGCTTTGCGCATGGAACGTAAATGGTACGACACGTCTCCTTGGTCTACCAACCTCTTCTGATATAGTTTTTACCATGGAATATCTGCTGACTGCTTACCCATAGCGACTCGTCGTTTGCGAGCTGCTTTGGGATGCAACGGTCCAAACATCCAGAGATTCTCCGGCAACCGCTTCGCGTCTTCTGCATCGACTCAGCCAGATACCAAGGCGTCAGTCTTTCACATGGCTAGCGACGCCGGTCCAATGTCTCCGCTCCAGATGAATAAGTATGCCGCATACTCAATCAACTTTCATCACTCTGGGGCTTCCAGAATCATGACAGTGGTGCTCCCAGAGCATCACGCGAAGCTTGAAGAGCTTGTGTACAAAGCGCAGAACAGCGAAACGCTAATTGGTCGCCCCGAGAAACCTCCAGCGTGCAGTCAATTCGTTGAGCATGAGCCGGTGTATATGCCACATGCGACGATGTCATACAATGATATCGACTTTACCGAAGTGGTCCAGCACCAGGGCGAGATGGTGATAACCTTTCCATACGCATACCACCAAACATATGTTTCCGGACCGAACATTACAGAAGAGATGCTGTACGCCAGTGACCGCTGCAAGGTATTCCACCGCGAGGATCTCTATCAGCACTGCAATCCAGACTGCGGCGCTGAGCAACACGACCCTTTCGATCTGGACCAGGTCTTCTCCAATACCCTAAGCGGCACACGAATTGGCAATCGTAATCGCCCAGTCGTAGAATCTCCTTTCGCTTCACCTTTGCCACGTCAGGCTCGAGAGACAGGTGCGTCTCAAACCCGTGATACTAGCGGCCATCCATCCAAACGCGTCTCGGGTCTCAAGAAAATGGATCGCATCTCTGATGACGGCGAATGGATCGATCCCTTGGTCCAAGCAGCCATGCTTCAGTCGAGCACAGTCCGCAAAGGTACTCGTCTGACATCCAACCCATACGAGCCAGACATGTGGGACCCAGACAGCGCCTTTGAACCTACCCATGGCCCGGCAGCAGACAACACCGAAGGCAGTTCCATTGGTGGATTCCGGCCACTAGATCCGATCATGGCTCGTCATGTGGTGCTACGTGGAGGGCGTCATACCTCTAAGAGAAACCGTGAAGATACTACGGATTCAGATGAAGACATCTCCAAGGAGCCTACTAACATGCCCAGCCGCCGCCGTCAGTAAGGCCTCTTCGGACTCTCAATAAGCAGCAGCAGCACTACTTTTCTTTCTCCGCACGCACAATCGCAATTTCGATTCTTCTTCAGTCCAGTTTCTCAGCTTCGAACAGACGTACGTCGATCCCCTTTAATATTCCAATACACACTCCAGCATCATTATCAGTTCGCAGCCGTTGGATCGAGTACGCATTTTGTGCATGTCGTGGCCAAAGTGTCCCCATCACGAGGTAACTCTACAGCCTTGCCAGATATCGACGCATACCTGGCTACTTGTTCGTCAATACGGCTCCATATTCATCAACGTCATTATCAAATCCCATACCCCAGTCGTTGAGCGGATCCACTCTTCAGGATAGTGTACAATAAATGTTTCCATAGCGCAAATTCTACTCAATCAATGCAATCTTCCATGAATTCATGCGCTCAAGAAAGCGAAGCAGTATAGTGTGACAATCCTCCTCTTGCAGTGCCCATACCGTATCCAGTACTATTCATTTGAGACAGGTGGAAGGGGTCCATGTCGTAATGATGTTATTGTGGTTTATCAATGTGCCTTACGTAGACTAGACGTTGAGAAGATTCTAGCGCTCTCCGAGTCATGAGCTGAGTAAGTGGGGGCGGCTTCTGAGTCATGAGCAGGTAGCATGGGGTTTACGAGTACGAGTACTCTACAACAGGATAAGTAGTACTGTTGTTCGCAAGATAGCAGACCGGCCGACCATTGATCAATGCATAGAAGCAGCTCATCTGTGTTGTAGCTCGCTACGGTATCGTATCATCTTCCGACGAAAGATCAAGCATGAAAGGCAACACCATCGACGCTCTATCCTCTGACAGCACCCTCTCGCGATGAAACCCCCTGACTGCTGCCGTCTCTGCTTCTGCTGCTGTCCTGGAGAGACGCCGAATCACTTCTGACCACTCTCCCTCCACGAAGATTTCCATCCACATCTTCCCATTCGCGTCAATCGGCCGGCCGGTTGCGATAAGTTCGCCATCTAGACACTCAGGCGTCACCACCAGCTTCTCCAACCCCGCCATTCTCTCCTTCATGCGTTGCACATCTACCAAGGATACCCAAACACTCCCAAGCCACAGCTCTTTCAAATGTGTCCATCGAATGCCCGGCGCACTGAACCATTTCTCTCTCACGAGTTCGTCGAGGAGGAGCGGATTCGGACGTTCACTGGTCGTATTGACCCATTCGAACCTGAATGAGCGCAGCTGTCCGTTGGCGGCGAAGGAGTGAAGCCAGTCGTGCAGGACCCTAGTGCACGTGCGCCGATCTTCTTTTTCCGCTTCGTGATTGTAGTCGCGTTCTCTCTCCTGCTCCTCTTGCCACCAGCTCACGACTTTCACATCTAGCTCTTGCAACCCTTGCCACACGTTTCCACCCGTCCAGCCGGTATCGCCAAAGGAGGTGAAGCTGCCCCAGCGAAGGGCTAGGATGCCGGGGACGGATAGGTTGTTGATTGTGAGACGGATGAGGAGCGGAATGTATACGCACTGGAGCGCGAGGCGGAAGGAGAGGAGGGCGTGGAAAGGATCATGATCTGGGGCCGTGAGGGAGAGATGTTGCAGGCGTGGGAAAGGAGGTAGGGGAATAATGTCGCTTGGTCTGGGTACTGAAACGTATTGCGACAGAGTGGCTGTGAGGTGCTCGCATTGCGGTGAGGTGTTGTGGAGGGCTAACAGCTCTTCGGCGGAGTAGACGTTGAGGGGAAAGAGGACACTGAGGTTTGAGAAGACGGAGGGATGCGCAGAATCGACCCAAAATTTCGTGGTGGGAGATAAACATCGTAAGGAGAGCTTGGATTGTAGATCGAGGAGGGAGAAGAGTTGGGTGGGTGGCAAGGCGGGGGAGTAATTCGGGTGGTACAACCTAATGTACCCTGAGGCTGGCTGCTCTATCTGGACGAATAGGCGTTCGAAGGGCGAAAGAAGCAAAGTCGACATATCAGTAATTCAGTAGATAGGGTATGTTAAAAGGATAGATTGCCAAAATCGAGTCGCAGGAAATGTAGGAAAGCTCGAGGAGACTAGAATTCTTGACTTGGCAACTTTGAGCGGCTGGAGGTGAATATTATTGACTCTTGAAGCCGTCACTCTTCCAGACTTTGACAAATCAGAAGCGGAGTGACTTTTTGCTCTTGGCAGCTATATAACACTAGAGCCGACAGACCCTGCTTTTGGATCCGAGAAGATCTGTTGCCACACTTCTAGCCATGCCTGCTGCTGCGCCGATAAACCACGTCCAGGACTACGAAATGCCTGTGTCATTATCCGCCTGATCTGAACGCGCAAAGCTTTGAGGGCCAAGAACGTCTTCCACTCATCCAGGGCAAAGCGGAACCGATTGCCATCCAACACCATGACTCCCGAGTACATCTTGAACTCTGCTTCACCGCAGACGAGAGCAACCGCAAAACTCTCTACCGGACTCGTTTCATGGGCATTGTAGAACTTATTGCTCGATTGCATGATGTGGTAGAACGACAGCCATTGCGGTGGGCGTTCGACACCTTTGTTGACCGATGTGGGATGTAAGCTGACCGTCTGGTTATTCGCGATGTTCTTCCAGCCTTTGCCTTCTCGTCTGAGAAGCTTGGGGTAGAAACTCCAAGCGATGACGGAGTTGAGAATCAGGTCGTTCTTATTATTAATGCTGTAGCGGTCGGGCAGTTCGACGAAGCTTCGTTCCCTGGACCAATATCGAACTTTGTTGAGAGACGATTTCTCGGCCTCGGTCAGCGTCACAAATCCAGCGTCAGCCAAAGCGGCAGTAAGCTGCGATTTCGTATCTTCAATGTTCGACAACGTCTGCTGGCTCATGAAATTCCTCTGGCAGAATTGCTGTTCGGACATTGCGGTCGAGCCGCCGCACACTCGTCGCCAAGCGCAGTAAGCGTTGTAGACTGTGAGAAGGTCAGAGTCCCCCTTCCTGAAAGCTTGCCGTGCCACATCCGCTTGCGATATGGTTCCCATCGGCACTAAGAAAGGTGACTTGGAGGAAAGGATGGCAGCAATGGTGAGCATTGCATCTAGGCACCCGAAGATAGCACCAAGCAGGATCAGCTTGCCCAGGAATACATCGAGCGGTAGCCTTGCCAGCTGCCGTCCTAGGGGCGTCAAATCTTCCGCAGCTGTAAGCGCTTTGACATCGACAAGAGAATCAATTGCGCGCCTGATGTTCTTCGTGGAAGGAGGGTCGAGGGCCTCTGAGAGTGTCTGTTCAATGCCGCCAAGCTTGCAGATCTTGACGCGTAGAACTAGGTCTTGAAGGGAAAGCCGCAGCATTTCAGGGGTCTGTTCTCCAGGCATCTGCTCAAACATTAGTCAGCGTAACACTGCAGACGTCGAAGCTCACCTACAATGTTATCATAGCGGTTCTTGGTGAAGAGATGGAAGCAGAGGCCTTTCTGAACTCGACCTGCTCGTCCACGTCTTTGCTTTGCGTTTGCTCGGGAGATGAACGCTTCAATCAATCTGGAAAGCTGCCGCCGTTCATCAAATCTTAAGAGATGTCAGCGTTGGTTAACGTCGGCACGAGAGGTATCAAACCTCATCTCCTTGTGCTTTCCTGTGTCAATGACGCAAGTAACATCAGGAATGGTGATACCGGTCTCCGCGATATTCGTGGCGAGGACGATCTTGCGAATCCCTGGTGGGGGAACGAGAAAGGCTCGTTCTTGCTCATCTGTGGCGATGGTAGAGTGCAAAGCGTAAATGTACCATCGATTCGTGAACGTGCGGTGGCCAGAGAGCATGTCATTGAGTCGCCTTATCTCTGCCATGCCTGGCAGAAATACCAAGATTGCCTTGCTGTAAGGGGAATAGAACTCGGACGTAGCGATCGTCTCAAGGAGTCGGACTATCAGACCATAGCTGACGCGATATTCGTCGAGCTTTGCCAATGTGGCTAGGGTCTTTGGGCTGTATCCCTGAAGATCAGCAATCTGTGACGGAATTTTCGCTATGTCGTCGTCATCAACTTCCACTGCCTCAGCACCACCATGAGATCCGGAATCGGTGTTAAAATTCGTGATTTCCACTGCGTCTTCTAGGTATTTCGTATCGACTGGGAAAGTGCGGCCAGGCACGTTCATGACAGGTGCTCCGCCCAGATAATCCGAGAAACGCTCTGCATTGACGGTAGCTGACATAAGAACGACCTTGAGGTCCGAACGCCTCGCTAAAAGCTTCCGAAGGACAATTAAGAGGAAGTCGCTGTCGATGCTCCTCTCATGTACTTCATCCAAAACAAGATGTGTGATGTCTCCAAGGTCATCTGACCGTTCTAGCATGCGCATAACAATCCCAGTAGTCGCATACACAAGCTTTGTCTGCGGCACAACTTTGCTTTCCAGTCTTACAGCAAACCCAACAAGGGATCGAAAGGTGCCGGTATCGCCCTTGCGTTCTCCGAGTTCTTCACTCACACGGCGTGCTAGAGAAATTGCCGAGATTCGTCGAGGCTCGGTGCAGTAGATTTTGCAGGGACGCCCGGCCGAAAGCTCATGCTCTAGTATGAAAGCTGGAACCTGCGTACTCTTCCCACAGCCTGTCTCGCCACATATGATAACTACTTGGTTATCCGTTATGGCATGGAGTAGCTCGTTTCTAAAGTTCCATATGGGTAAGCCCGTGCGCGATTTGAGCATGTGCTGGTACGTAGGTGTGGATGACTTCGATACCCATAGCGCTTTGATGTCCTCAGACCGACCTGCGGGAGTTGAGAAACTGTTTTCTTGCAGCTTGTGCCGGTTCGCAGCTGTGGACTCCTTGTTGAGAGTCTTTGTTGTGATGCTGTTACTCTGTTCGTCCAGATTTCTAACGGCTTGGCCGTGCTCTGATACCATACTGCGGAGCTCACGTATGACCTGGCGATCGGCTGCTTCGTCTCGGTCTTTCTTCAACTGAGACAACTCTTTCCAGAGGTCTCTCCAGGCTGATGGCAAACGCAGGTGCACCTTTTCCTCCTTAGGAGACGAAGCAAATATCATGAACATGGTGACAGTTGAGATGTATGCCTCTGCTTGGGCTTCAGTCGGGCAGGAAATCGATACCATCTCAATCTTGATGGAACGGGCGTCGCTTTGGCAGATCAGTTGATCAATTGATATTTCAATCATAGGCTCTTGTAGTCGCGACCATTTCACCTCGATGAGATATCGATTCGAGAAAGAGGATGCTGATATGAGCTTGTAAGTAACCCGGGAGGCAGAATCTCTATCTACGTCAGTATTCACGACCAACAGTATAAACCGGAAGTCCTACCGTGCTTTGCATGCTTCCTCCAAGACTCTGCGAGGGCTCATGCCAGTCCACTTCCCAAAGTCTCTCACTTCTACGTTACTGCCTTCTTGACTTGCAATACTCATTATACTCAAACCAGTATCTGAGTTCGTTGCCGTCTCTGGAAGGCTGGTGAAGAATCCAACAAGTAAGTCGTCCGTGTCGTCATCGCCGTGAGTAGATTCTGCGACGCTGACATTGCTTGGCGCGGTTGGCGTAGATTTCTGTGGTTCTCCGTCATGCCTTATACCAAGCCTTTTGCGCTCTGCAGCCTCTTGCGCAAGGTCGACACGAATCTCTGCCCATCTGCTATCGGCTTTGTCCTCGTCGAACAAAAGATCTGACCTAATCTTCTGGATCTTTGCCATGAGACGCTCGGTTCTCCGCTGAGCAGCAGGGTCCAAATGGCCATTAATAACGGGATGCTTACTCCTGCCCCGCCGCTGCCGCCTGGATTCAATCTCGGTCAACTCAGGGCTAAGCTCATGTAAGTTCGACTGTAACTCTAGGTACCTTGTCACCAAATGCTCTGGCTCTGCATCGCTGTCTGAGTCGCCTGGAGAAGAGAGAAAGCCGTCCTCATCAGGAATTTGAGACTGCTGCGGAGTTTGCTCTTTGATGAGAGGGGATTCAGGTCTTGAGTCTATGGGAGTGGTTTCCGGTGCGCTTGCGATGATTTTGGAGCGTTGTTGGTTAGCCGAACAGTGTGAATGCCCTTCGTGGGTGTCAAATCTGGGTAAATTTGCCGGTTCAGACTCCAAAGCCAACCAAGCAAGGCACTCATCGAGGCCCCACATCGATTCTTTACCTAAGGACAGACTCTGTGCCTCTGCTTTTTTAGTCATCATTAATAAATGATGAAGCGCCAGATCCGTCCTTTGCGCGGTGAACCCTAGCAGTGGAAGGAGTCTCTTCAACGCCCATAGCTTGACCAGCAGATCGTCCTCAGATAAATCCGGGGCTGTTATGCCATTTTCGAGATTTGCTTGCACATAACGGTTGCTATCTTCTTGTACCTGTAGTAGATTTGAAATGATTTGCATAAGCTCTGGAGGTAACCATTGACGAACGCTAAGGTGCTCTGCTTGTGAACGCAGCAATCGTTTCTCTGTCTGGATTCTTGAGAACTGTCTAGATACGTCCTTTTTCATCTTCTCCCCATGACTTTCCACGAGAATCTGGAGACCAGAGTCTTCGAGCTGTGACTCGAGCTCTTCAGGGGTTAGCTCGTGTAGCGCTTTCCCGTGCTCCCTACATGAAATATCCTTTTTTTGGATGCTGTCTTCAGCAGTAGTAGAAGGAACGTGTACATCTGGAATCTCTAGCCGAACACCGCCTTCGAGTTCTTTAACTTGATCGTGTTTCGGCTTTGAAGCTGTGGACGTTGTAGCAAAGCCGCGCGCCGGATTGCTCGTAGGCTTCTTTTTCTTCTTGTTGGGGGCCATTCAATAGTGGTTCATAGCCCAGTCGTGGGGAAGAGCAAGTTACCAGGTTTTGAATCGAGAATGGTTGTGTTCTTCGCCGGCTGTTGGAGTCAAGAAGTTCGAGCCCGTCCGCCCAACTGCCAAGCCCGCATATTCTTGGCATTTGTCCTCCCTGTAAAGTATCAGATCTTTTTTTTTCGCTGCAGTGCAAACAAATTGGTCCCTCAACTTGTTCATGGATTTGCGTTTTCGTCGTTATGGAAGACGCAATCCAAGACAGTAACAGTATCAGCCTCAGCCAGCTGCGTGGAGCACTGCTCTCGAGTTCCACAAAAAAGCGAGGAACCGGGTTGGCAAACCTCCATCAACAGATCGTACAGTCCGGTAAGACTGGTGAAAGAACATTTCCGGAGGTAGCTGACCGGCTGCAGAACTATCACAACACTCCTGTGCCGAGGTTGTCGACATCCTCTTCCTGACCTACCCCTACTACAATGATCGAATCTCGCGCCGCGCGGTATTATCGTGTCTCCAAGCGTTGCTCGACAATGGCAATTACACCTCTGCGCTTCCATCTATCATAGATTGCTACCACGGGGAAACTAAGAAGCTTGGCCTAGCTGCCTCCAGCGCTTTCGTTCTAGTGGAATGGGGATCCATAATATTGTCAAGAGCAGGGGAACAGTACGACCCCCAGCTATGTCTGTCATTCGCTAGGGTATTGGACTTGTGCCTTTCTACAGGCAAGGGAACTGTCAAAAGCTCTGCTATCGTGGTTGCAAGGCGTGCCGTTAGAAAACTCCTTGAAAATGAATACCGGATCCCTGTGATCATTCGGCAACTTACAGCCAAAGATCAACCACTTGGAAGCCGGACGGCCGTCCTCCTAGGAGTCATAGCTGGTGTATGTGCCCGCAAGAACAGACTTGTGCTAGTCAAAGATCAATACTATGTTTTCTACGTCCGGGAGATACTTGGATCTCGAACAGCTGTACCGTCACATGTTGCCAATGCCTTGAACGACTTCTTCGAAAAGTTCACAACAGCTGCAGAACTTCGTAAGGAAGTCATACCTACACTCGAAAAAGCCCTTTTAAGGGCACCAGAAGTCGTGCAAGATGTGATACGACCCATGGTTCTTTCTCTGCCTTCTGAGGTGGACTTAGCCGAGATCATAGCAGATCATTTGCTTAAACCGTTATTAGCCAACACCAAGTCTCAGAGTGCAGCGGTCCGTGAAGGCGCTTCTTCAGCGTTCGTAGCTCTCATGAGTCGCGCCCGAGAAGAAACGTTTCTGGCAAAAATTACAGATGACATATCCACGTCGTTCTCTAAGCTTACCGTAGTGGAGCAACGTCTAGTACAAGCCCGTATGCTGGCTCAAATACCATGTGTTCCGTCCAAAACAGAGGCGATCTGTCGAACCATTGTCAAGTCAGCAAGCAAAGAACCCAACGAGACCGCCTTGGCTGCCGAGGTTTCTGCTTTAACGAATCAATACGCTCAGATGATCCTGGGATCCTCATCGGTCAAGTTCGAGAATGGACACGCAGAGGAAGTAGAAGATGCTTTTGCCAAGGGCTTGAGTGACAAAAAGCCTGGCGTCAGGAAGATTTGGGCCACAAATGCTGGTGATTTATTATGGAAAGTCGCGGGCGGTAGCCATCACCCATCAGAAGCGGCTCTCGAAGACTTCTCAGCCATTGTCTCCTTCGTGGAAATCATAACCCCGAAACTTTTGCAGATCTTCGACGAGGTTGCGCAAAGCCCTGTTGCCGTTGGGCCGCTGGCCGTAGCTGCTTTCACAACCACCGCGATATACCCTATCATGCTACGAACCATTAGGAGTGAGGCCATCAGAAATTCGGTTCGCAAAGTTAAAGTCCATGACCGGGCTCTTTCTCAAGCTTCTTTTCTCTTCAACCACCGAGTGTATGCGAGGCTGTCAAGCCAGGAAGATCTTTCTTGGGTTATTCGAGCTTTGGTGGCCTGCTCGAATGCTCTGGAAAAGGCGCCTGCGGATATCAAGGATTCCTGGACACAGACTCTCCTCTATCTGATAGCCGCAGTTGGCATTCCTCCTACTGTGAGGAACGAAGCCATGATTGCCCTAACCGATGTCTGGTCACAGCGGACTGGAATGATCTCGAACATGGTTGTTCAAGGGCTTTGGAACTGGCAACGGCAAACGGAACTATCAGAGAAAGATAACGCGGCATACATAACAAAGAGCGGCACTTCCCAGTTATTCCTGGCAGTACGGTCTATCTGCCCCTCGAAGCAAGATATGAAGCTGCTAGATCACGCCTCGATGCAGACTCAAATGATCAATATGCTTGTCCTCTGTCGCCCAGAGATACTTCCGCGAGTACATTGGATTGATATGTGCTTGAGAGTCGGTCAGGATCCGGGCGCTATTGCCCGCACCAATGTTAAAGAATGCTTGCAAATGGTTGAACGCTGTCTAACACCTGTTGAAGCTGTTGTACCCTTTGCCACGGTCAAGTTAGCAGCCTACAACACTGCAGCCGAGTTGGCATTCGTGGCCCCTGATACAATTACTCCCGCTCTTCTTGACATCATCAATGGTTATCTGACCACCGACGAGCTTGAGCAGTACGGTCCGACAGAGATTGCAATAGCTCGAACACAGGAAGGGACCGCCTTTGTGGACGTCCTCAGCTCCAAAGCTCTAAGCTATGCCATCGACAAGAACGCAAGAGACTATGATACAATGAAATGGGAGGAGGAAATCCGGAGTCAAGTTGCACAAAAGAAGGGTCAAGACCGCAAGCTCACGCCGGATGAGAAGGCCAAAGTCCAAATTCAGTTGACGAAAGAGGCAGCTATAAGAACAGATGTACATAGATTGGAGTCAAGACTCCGGAATGGAATTGCATTTGTACGTGCACTTGCTCTTGGACCGCCAATTGACCCAGTTCTGTGGTTAAGCCAAGCTTTGCGAGCTTTGATAAATGTCATCGCCGCTGGCGCAGGTCGTCTGGTAGGCCGTGCTGCAGATGACACTTATCTGGAGTGCTCCCACTTCGTATCCTCCAGGCTTGGGTCTTTGAGGCCATTCATCGGGATTGCAACGCTTCGAGCACTAGGATCGCCAACCCTTTCCGAAGAGCTCATGGAGGAACCTTTAGGAGACCTTGTCACCAGATTGCTGTACCGCTTTCGTTTTTCGAGCGAGCAACGCCCCTTTGACAGCATATCGCTCATTTACGTGTTGCCACTGGTCTTTGCTGTACTCCAGCAGAGCGCTATTTCTCGGTCAGAAGGGGATGAAGCTGATGAACAAATCACATTGGCGTTAGAGATCTTGTCCTTTCATACAGAAGCGTGTACGTATCGCTTTCTTGCCCATTCTCTGGTCCCCCCCCCCCCCCCCCCTCCTCACTACCCATAGATTCTGGCAGTCGCAATTTGTATTCTCTTATCGCTTGGGGTGATCACCACTAATCGTGAAAGCAGTCAGAGACAGACAGCTTCCGCGTAACCAACTTCTAAAGTTGTTAATCCAGTCAATGCAGCGATTCTCACAGCACTACAAAATCATGAAGGATACTATATCGGATGTATGCCGAGCGATCTCAAATAATGCCACCCCAGAAGAGGTTGCAATCCTACTAAAAGGGGGTATAGTGCCTCAAATCCCGGTCAGGACTGCGGTCTTACAAGCCATTAGAGATCATATCGATCTGACTGAAGTGGACTACTGTGACGAGATCTGGTTGGCATGTCACGATGATGTGGATGAAAACGTCAAGCTTGGTCATCTTATCTGGCGAGAGAATGGGCTTGAAGCGGAACCAGAGCATGCGTTTACAATGGTACCCTACCTAGCGAGTATGGATCGACAGTTGCGACACGCCGCATCACGGGCATTGGCAGAGGCTGTTGGCCAGCACCACGGTGAATTTGCTCGAATAGTAGACCAGCTGGAAGATCATTATCGTGAGCTAGCTAAACCGCGATTGCCAGAACGGGATGCGTTTGGGATGCCGAAGAAGAGCAATCTGTCTGATCCATGGGAGAACCGGAGCGGTGTTGCGCTGTCATTCATGGAATTGGCCCCAAATTTTGGCAATTTGGTTCCGTTTGTCGATTTTTTGATTCATGATCGCGCGCTCGGCGATCGAAACCCAACGGTAAGGGACGAGATGATCAAGGCAGCGACGACAGTAATTGGATTGCACGGAGCGGCTCAAGTGGAAGAGCTCATACGGAAATTCGAAGTAGCTCTCGATGAATCTGACGCAGACCCCAACTCGTCTGACCTGGTGAGCGAGGCTGTGGTTATCCTATACGGTGCCCTTGCTCGCCATCTTCGGAAGGGCGACGAACGAGTACCCAAAATTGTGCAACGACTTCTCAATACTCTCAAGACACCATCGGAGACCGTTCAATATGCTGTTGCTGGATGTCTTCCGGCATTAGTGCAAACATCTAGCCACAGAACCTCGGAGTATATTCAGTCTGCGCTAGACCAGCTACTGCAGTCCAAGAAATACGCTGCACGGAGAGGTGGTGCATACGGCCTTGCAGGTATAGTGAAGGGCAAAGGGGTCTCCTCTCTACGAGAATTCCGGATAATGTCTACACTTAATGTTGCCATTGACAACAAGAAGGACCAACACCATCGCCAAGGAGTACTGTTCGCTTATGAGCTTCTGGCTTTGATCCTCGGCCGCACTTTCGAACCGTACATCATCCAAATTGTACCACAGCTGCTCTCGAGTTTCGGGGACACCACTGCCGACGTACGCGAAGCCTGTCTGGATACCTCGAAAACCTGCTTCGCAAGTCTCAGCTCGTATGGAGTCAAGATCATCCTCCCGACTTTGTTGGAAGGACTTGAAGAGTCGCAGTGGAGAAGTAAGAAAGGTGCCTGTGATTTGCTAGGCGCCATGGCGTATCTCGATCCGCAACAATTAGCCCTGAGTCTTCCAGACATAATACCGCCTTTGACAGGCGTTCTGAGTGACAGCCACAAGGAAGTCAGACTGTCGGCCAACAGGAGTCTGCAACGGTTCGGCGAGGTCATCAGTAATCCCGAGGTCAAAGGACTGGTCAACATTCTGTTGAAAGCACTGAGTGATCCTACTAAGCATACCGACGAGGCATTGGACGCGCTCATAAAGGTCTCATTTATTCATTATCTCGACTCGCCGTCCTTGGCTCTTATTGTTCGCATACTCGAAAGGGGTCTGGGAGATAGGTCAGCCACCAAGCGAAAGTCAGCACAAATCATTGGGAGCTTGGCCCATTTGACTGAGCGAAAGGATGTCACCCCCCACCTTCCAATCCTTGTCAATGGCTTGAAGCTCGCAGTAGTTGATCCCGTTCCTGCTACCCGTGCCACCGCTTCCAAAGCGCTAGGATCTTTAGTTGAGAAACTTGGCGAAGATTCATTACCAGACTTGATCCCCAGTCTTATGACCACTTTGAGATCCGACACAGGTGCTGGAGACAGATTGGGCTCTGCTCAAGCACTAAGTGAAGTTCTAGCTGGTCTTGGCACAGGGCGACTCGAAGAGACTTTACCAACCATTCTCCAAAATGTTGCGAGCGCCAAACCTACAGTGCGGGAAGGTTTCATGTCCTTGTTTATCTACCTACCAGCCTGTTTCGGAAACAGCTTTGCTTCTTACTTGAGCAAAATTATACCTCCGATCCTGTCAGGCTTAGCAGATGAAATTGAATCGATCAGAGAGACATCATTGAGAGCAGGCAGATTGCTCGTCAAAAACTTTGCCACCAAAGCTATTGACCTACTCCTTCCAGAGCTTGATCGAGGCCTTGCAGACGATAGCTATCGCATACGCCTGAGTTCTGTCGAACTAGTCGGGGATCTCTTGTTCAATCTGACCGGCATAAGTGGCAAGACGGAACAAGATGAAGAAGAGGAGGGCGCTGCAGAAGCTGGGCAGTCTCTGCTTGATGTCCTTGGGGAAGACAAGCGGAACAAGATTCTCTCATCCCTCTACATTTGCCGTTGTGATACTTCAGGTTTGGTTCGGACTGCTGCCATAAACGTCTGGAAGGCCCTTGTTGCAACTCCTCGGACTCTCAAAGAGCTTATTCCTACGCTCACACCACTCCTCATCCGACGACTCGCAAGTTCAAATATGGAGCAGAAGGTTATCGCCGGCAACGCCTTAGGCGAACTTATCAGAAAGGCCGGGGAGGGAGTCCTAGCAAGTTTACTTCCTACGCTTGAGGAAGGCCTCCAAACATCCAACGATACCGACACCAAGCAAGGCATCTGCATAGCACTCAAGGAAATTATATCTTCAGCTTCCGAGGAAGCGCTTGAAGAGTATGAAAAGACACTAATATCTGTGGTGCGTGTTGCGCTTGTGGATTCAGACAATGAGGTACGAGAAGCAGCTGCAGAAGCATTCGATTCGTTGCAGAAGATACTTGGAAAGAGGGCTGTCGACCAGGTCCTACCATATCTCCTCAATCTTCTCCGCACAGAGAGTGAGGCTGACACTGCTCTGTCCGCGTTGTTGACTCTACTCACGGATAACACCCGATCGAACATCATTCTACCGAATCTAGTACCAACGCTACTGATCTCGCCGATCTCTTCATTCAACGCAAAGGCAATAGCCTCCCTTTCAGAAGTTGCTGGTTCAGCAATGACAAGAAGACTACCTGCTATTCTGAATGCTTTAATGGATAATATCATCGTGTGCAAGGATGAAGCACTACAATCTGACCTAGAAGATTCGTTCGATGCTATCTTGTTATCAATGGATGAGTACGACGGGCTAAATACCGCAATGAGCGTGTTGCTTGCCTTGGTAAAGAACAATGATCACCGTAAACGTGCGTGTGTCAATGTCCGACTGAGCAACTTCTTTGCCAAATCTGACATCGATTTCTCCCGCTACCACCAAGACCTCATCCGCGTCCTGCTCCTATCATTTGACGACTCGGATAGAGAAGTGATTAAGGCCGCCTGGCTTGCTCTTTCAGAGCTTACAAAGCGCCTCAAAAAGGAAGAAATGGAGGCCCTAGTTTTATCAACACGACAAATCCTTCAACAGGTGGGAGTACCTGGTCATGATTTACCTGGCTTCCTGCTGCCAAAAGGCATCAATGCTATCCTGACCATCTTCTTACAAGGTCTCATGAATGGCACCGCGGACCAGCGTACTCACGCGGCTTTGGCGATCTCAGATATAATCGATCGTACAAATGCTGACTCGCTGAAGCCATCTGTCACGCAGATAACTGGACCGCTCATCAGGGTGGTTTCCGAGCGCTCCGTTGACGTCAAAGCTGCTACTTTGCTAACATTGAACAATCTCCTAGAGAAAATACCAACATTCTTGAAGCCATTTTTGCCACAGCTTCAACGCACTTTCGCCAAATCTTTGGCTGATACCTCCAGCGAGGTGCTCAGGTCGAGAGCAGCAAAAGCACTTGGGACCCTTATCACAATGACACCTCGTATAGATCCGTTGATCGCAGAGCTAGTGACAGGCTCTAAGACACCAGATCCAGGCGTGCAGAATGCAATGCTTAAAGCGTTGTACGAGGTCGTCAGCAAAGCCGGAGGAAATATGAGCGAGGCTTCCCACAATTCGATACTGGGGCTCATTGATGGCGATAAAAGCCTAGCTGACGATTCAATGCTCATCACCCATGCAAGGCTATTTGGAGCTCTTATCAAAAGCCTTCCAGGGACATTCGACATTTCCGGTCTAATCAAGACGCGTGTGCTCACTACTCACATGAGCAATGCCACGGCATTGAATCTCAACTCGGTACTTCTTGAATCACCCACTACATTGACTGAGCGCTTCGCTTCAGAAACTCCCAATATCGTCTGCCATGGTATCCGCAGTAGAAATGTAAGGCCTCAGTTGTTTCGGTGCGGACATGCCTACCTAGCTAATGGTCCTCTAGACTTTCATCTCCGATAATTGTGTCCTCGCAGCAGGAAAGTACTTGCTTACGCCTCAGAAATTCCCTGACCGCGAACCAAGTAAAGGTGTCATCGAAGCTTTAGCTGCAGCAATTGCGCCTGGCGGCCCAGTTGACACTCGGCGTTTATCCCTTGTTGTTGTTCGTACAGTCAGTCGCACGAACTACGATGTAATATCTCCGAATATTCCAGCCCTCGCACCCCCAATCTTTGCCAGCGTCCGCGATCCGGTAATCCCGGTCAAGTTAGCTGCTGAGGCTGCTTTCCTATCAATATTCTCAGTCGTGGAAAGCGAAAGTAAGGTTTTCGACAGGTACATGGCAGATGCTGGAGATGGAGTGAACTCAATGACGAAGAGGAGCATGACCGACTATTTTAAGCGAGTAGCACTAAGACTCGGTACGCAAGCACGGGAACGGAAAGAGGCCGAAGGTGGTCAAGGTGGACTGGGACTGTCCAATGACGAACGAGAGGATGAAAGAGAGATATGGAGTGTAGGGAAAGTGGACCATGGAGAAAAGACCTTCAGCGATGACTGATGATGTGGCAACGTGACATGAACTTAACGGACTTTGAAGGCATCAGTGGCTTTGGGCTGTCAAGCATAGCGAGACGTTCGAAAAATGTCCGCTGCATGCCAATCATCCTTGGCGATAGAGATGGTCTCAGACATAGATGATGGATCTTCTGCCAATGCAGAGTAGAATCGTTGAAATCGTAATGTGTCATGCTAGAGAAACACTATCAAAACCGGCCCAATTGCTGCTGGCCTTGCCATGCATGCCAGGCGATTAGTAAACATTGCGCATCATGTATCCATGGCAAGGGCTGTGCATCCACGGCTTTCCATGGAAGACTCCCATTTGACTGTATGCCCCAAATAGCACTTTTTGAGAAGAGATCGGTGCGACGAAAGATACCTAGAAAAAAGGTCGTGTTCAATTATCTCGTGCCTGCTCTGGTCTTGACCGTATGCTTCATATCTTCTCATCGGACTTCAAATACCAGACAGCTAATGGACTCTGATTGACATGACCAGGTCACAGTACAGAATGTAGTCAGTGAAATCTCTGACGCAGCTCACGAAGCATCCGACCTCATAGCAATCATTAGCTACCTATCGGATCCGGCAATCTCTCCACCGGCGGCAGCCTCATCCTCGGTCACGTCAGAAATGGCACATTGGTATCCGAGCGAGGAGTATATAATAACCCTTCCCAGCCCTCGTACCTTAATCAATTCTTCTTCTTCAACAGTCCATCAAGTTCGAAACTCCTATCAGCGCAACAATGTCGCACACCAACGATTGGCCAACCGTAGATCCAGACTTGCTCCACGGCCGCCCTGATATCCTCGGCCTAGTATTCACCGACGATGGCGCTTACCTTCAGGTCCGTGCCACGGGCATTCGAGCGGTGACGCCTGAGGTAGCTGCGATCACAAACGGATTGACGAGTAATGCGAGTCTTCCGTATGGTGCTTTTTTCTCCGGTGCGTAGATCTTGATCGCAGGGAGGATCATGCTGATATAAACATGTCACTTGCAGTGTTCGTAGTTAGCTTCAGAACGGGTTCCGCTAAGTAAAGGAACGTCGAGGACAGGATTTTCGTTGGGAGCGAGACGGTCAAAGCGCTTGGTAATGGCTTTTTTCAGGGTGGTCTAAGAATCAGCAAGGCCTTTTCGACCGAGACGAATATCACTCTAGCATGATCACTGTACGTTGATCGGAGATGCTCTCGATCCGAAGCAAAGGCTAAGCGCTGCTTTCAGTCCGCGCCTAGCTACGTAAACATGGAGCACCAGAAGGCGTATGGATCGCCGGATATGGTCACAGCATGGTAGGAAGATTGAGATCGACTGACTATCCTATACTCGTATAGTATAAAGTCAAGTCTAAGTGTCTCAGAATGAGTGTGATGTCAACCAAACACGAAGTGGATATATGCGTCCAAACGGAAACCCGGTCTTTTCAAAATAATTTTTCCAAATAATTTGGATAACAAGAAAGATTTCTTGAGCCGAATTGTTGCTGTTCTCATGTGTGTACTCTGTGCCGGTGAGGATCTGGAGCGTTCGCCTGGAGAATTCAAGTCTTGGCAGAAATGAAGATCCTCGCTTAGCCGCACGCTAGACAAGCCCACACTTTGATTGAGTCAACGACACTCACTCCTATCAATACAACATCCCTCATCGACAACAACGGCCAGCCATTCAAAATGTAAGCTACATGTCGCCCTTGGACCATATGTGAATTGTAACAGGAGCATCTGTTGTGAAGGCTTAGCTCCAGCGTGCTGGGAACAGCTGTTACCCCTCCATCATCAATCCTGCTCCGCAGCTAACTCACCCTCTCTCCTAGGGTCAATCTCCGCACCCAAAAGCGCCTCGCGGCCTCTGTCGTTGGCTGCGGCAAGCGCAAGATCTGGCTCGATCCCAATGAAATGAACGAAATCTCCAACGCCAACTCTCGCCAGACGATCCGCAAGCTCGTGTCCGATGGCCTCATCATCCGCAAGCAGGTCACCATGCATTCGCGTGCGCGTGCGAGGGAGTTGACTGCCGCTCGACGAATTGGGAGACATAGAGGATTCGGAAAGAGAAAGGGTACTAGTGATGCTAGGATGCCTAGGTACGCGGTATCCACTACAGTGCAAGATCATACAATGGAAGGTGTTACGATGTGCAACCGTAGTCGTGCATCTACCGAAGATGAGTTGGCTAATCCTTTTGGTCGATGTTCAGTCAGGTGCTATGGATGCGCCGTCTCCGAGTCCTCCGCCGCCTCTTGGTCAAGTACCGCGCCTCAGGCAAGATCGACAAGCACCTATACCACGAGCTCTACCACCTGAGCAAGGGTAATACCTTCAAACACAAGCGAGCATTGGTCGAGCATGTGAGTCATACTACACTAAAGGTCTACAATATTTTTCTCTGACACACCTCTTTGCAGATCCACAAGGCTAAGGCCGAGAAGCAACGTGAGCGTATTCTGAAGGAAGAAATGCAAGCCAAGCGCGACAAGACCAAGGCAGCCCGCGAGAGGAGACAAGAGCGCATCCAGACAAAGAGGAACGCGTTGACAGGCGAGGTGGAGGAGGAGGCGAAGAAGGAGTAGAAGCTCGATGGATCGAAGTGTGCTGGTTGGTGGGGGACCGTGGAGTGCACATCGTGCAGAGCGCATGCAGTGGCAAAATCACGATATATGCTACTGTTGTTGGTGTTGTCAGATATCAGATGGTTACATCTGTCAGGTCTAGCATATCAATGAACTCGCATATTCTCTCCAAAATCCGTAAATGACTTTGGAACGTGTTCTAGCTAAGCCTTTCAGTCCACAGTAGGCTCGGTCCAAATCTGGTTTTTGTGGTATATATTAGCAGCAGCGTCGCTCGTACAACTGCGGGAAATTATCATGCCAAGCCTTTCCGGTTTTTGCCCGAGATCATGTAAAGTAGAGTAAACTTGACTCTTAGGCTCTTTTTTCACTACGATACTCCCATTGCCTTATTTGAACTTCCTCTCACCCCTTGAAACCATGGCTTCCCGGACAAACTCTCGGAGTCCTCGACGGGAAGGTCACAATGACCGACGAGCCAGGAAACCAACATCCAGGAAACTGCGGCGAAAAGGCAGTGATGACTTTGAGGACCGCTGGGGCGACGAGCAATTCGTGGAAGAAGAGGAATTTGAGGAGTCACCACCAAAGAGAGTTCGCCTTGATGGTAGCGCCGAAGCTGTTGTTCAACCGGCAGATGAGGAACTCGATGAGGAGACGCGAAGGGAGAGGGAAATGGAAAGAGACCAGCTGGAGAAGGACGAGTTTGCAAGGCGGCTAAATCTCAAGGATGCCGAGAAGACGAAAAAGCTTGTCGAGGATCGGTCTTCTACCAAGGAGGGCAAGGAGGTGGCTAAGCGTCGAGCACTGGCTGAAGATGCAGCTGCGAGGCAGGCGGCAATGCCGGACCTGAGGGAGAGGTCTAGGCAAGAATATCTTAAGAAACGAGAAACCGAAAGACTAGCCTTACTGCGGAAACAGGTTGCCGACGAGACAGCAGAACTCCGAAGCAACCCAGACTTGACTAGGAGGGAAAAGGATGAATTTGCGAAGAACAGGGAGGTTCTACGTATTGCCGAGGAGAGATTGCGGATCGATGACCACAGAGATGGATACACAATGCCGGAGGATTACATCACGGAGAAGGGCAAGATCGATAGAAAGAAGAAAGAGGAGGCTCTTTACAAGCGCTATGTGGACAAGGACGAGCACGGTCACGAGAGATATGTCACAGAGCAGGAGGAATGGGAAAGGGAACAGACGGCGAAGGCAAAGGCTCAGATCTCTCAAAGCGAGAGGGTAGACGAGGGGGACTACGATTATGTGTTTGATGATGCCCAAAAGATCAACTTCGTCTTGGACACCAGGCTGGACAGTGACGCGAAGCCCTTGACAAAAGAGCAAAGAGCGCTGCAGGAACAGTTAAAAGCCGCTGAGGCGAAGGCTTCTTCTATCGAAGATACACGGAAGAGTTTGCCCATCTACACTTTTAGAGACGACCTCCTTACGGCTATCGGAGAATACCAGGTCCTGATCATCGTTGGAGAAACAGGCAGTGGAAAGACGACTCAGATACCTCAATACCTCCACGAAGCTGGATACACAGCAGATGGTCTCAAAGTAGGATGCACCCAGCCGAGGCGAGTGGCTGCTATGAGTGTTGCAGCGCGTGTTGCAGAGGAAATGGGTGTCAAAGTTGGGAACGAGGTGGGCTACTCGATACGCTTTGAGGACGCTACGTCCGATAAGACGATTCTGAAATACATGACAGATGGTATGCTGCTGAGAGAGTTCTTGACCGAGCCAGATCTGGGAGCATATTCGGCGTTGATGATTGACGAAGCCCACGAAAGAACGCTGCACACGGATATCCTCTTCGGACTCGTCAAAGATATCGCAAGGTTCAGGCCAGAGCTTAAGCTTCTGATCTCTTCAGCGACGATGGACGCCCAGAAGTTTGCCAAATACTTCGACGATGCTCCGATCTTCAATATACCTGGGCGAAGATACCCTGTGGACATCCATTACACCCCACAACCGGAAGCCAACTACCTTGCTGCCGCCGTCACCACTATCTTCCAAATCCACATCACGCAGCCAAAAGGAGATATTTTGGTGTTCTTGACCGGCCAAGAGGAGATTGAGGCAGCCGAGCTGAATCTGCAGGAGACAGCGAGAAAGCTGGGTTCGAAAGTACCTGAGATGATTATATGTCCAATATACGCCAATCTCCCCTCTGAACTACAAAGTAAGATATTTGAGCCGACACCTCCGAAAGCGAGGAAGGTGGTGCTGGCCACCAATATTGCAGAGACCAGCCTGACAATCGACGGTATTGTCTATGTGATAGATCCAGGCTTCGTGAAGGAGAACGTCTATAATGCGAGAACTGGCATGGAATCGCTGGTAGTCACTCCCTGCTCTCGGGCGTCTGCAAATCAGAGATCCGGCCGAGCTGGGCGAGTTGCACCAGGAAAATGCTTCCGACTGTACACCAAGTTTGCTTTCCACAACGAGCTCGATGACTCGACGATGCCTGAGATTCAGCGGACGAATCTCAACAGTGTGGTGCTTTTGCTGAAGTCTCTTGGCATCAACCAGCTCATGGAGTTCGATTTTATGGACGCTCCACCCGCTGAAACCCTCATCCGCGCCCTCGAAAATCTCTATGCCCTCGGTGCTTTAAACGACAAGGGAGCTTTGACCAAACTTGGGCGCCAAATGGCCGAGTTTCCAACCGACCCTATGCTAGCACGCTCTATCCTCGCCGCCGACAAGCATGGCTGCGTCGAAGAAGTGCTGTCAATTATCGCCATGCTTGGCGAATCCGCGTCCCTCTTTTACCGACCCAAAGACAAGAAAATGCTCGCCGATAGTGCCCGCGCACGCTTCACCATCAAAGAAGGTGGTGATCACTTCTCTCTACTGAACATCTGGAACCAATGGGTTGATAGCGACTTCAGCTATGTCTGGGCCCGCGAGAATTTCCTGCAGCAACGGAGCCTTACCCGCGCTCGAGACGTTCGAGATCAACTTGCCAAGCTCTGCGACAGAGTCGAAGTCACTATCACCTCTGTCGGCGCCCAGGATCTCGTGCCCATCCAGAAATCCCTCACGGCTGGTTTCTTCCCCAACGCGGCGCGCTTGCAGAAAGGCGGAGACAGCTACCGCACCGTGAAGAATAGCATGACGACGTACCTGCATCCTAGCAATACGCTGTTCGAGGTGAACCCGAAATGGATCATCTTCTACGAGCTTGTGCTCACGTCGAGGGAGTACATGAGAGGCAACCTGCCGATACAGGCAGAGTGGTTGGCAGAAGCGGCACCGCATTACCACAAGAAGAAAGATTTGGACGCGTTAGGGACGGATCGAAAAATGCCAAAGGGCCCGGGGGCTGCAGGAGCCAAGAATAAGATCTAAAGAAGTTGAAAATAACACCCAAAACCCCCGTTTTCCAATATCCACCGCTCCATATTCAGAACTCCATCCTACCCTACCCTATCCATACCTCACCGGACTAGCGACAGAACTCAGCTCCGCCTGCGGTGTCCCTCCCAATTCACCTCTCTTCCCCTCGCCATCCATCTCCTGCCGAGGCGGCCCCATCCACCCCGGATGACCGCTATACCCCAGCTCGCTCATCATCTTAGGTCCCCCTGAACCATCCCGACCCGTTATTCCCTCCCTCCTCTTGCTCCTTGCTCTCACCACGATCAAGCCCACCGCCGCAAAACCCACAATAGCACCCACCGCAACCCCGACACCGATCCCTGCCTTTGCCCCCGTACTAAGCCCACCGCCGCTCGGCGTCGCTGTCGCTGTTCCCGTCACTGCTGACCTCGCAGTTGACGCACTGGCAGCCGCCGTTTTCGCAGCCGCTGGAGTCTCAGTCCCAGTCCCAGTCCCAGTCGCAATCCCACTCGTCGAGGTAGCAGCCGCCTTCCCAACCTCCTTCGTCGCCGAAAGCCCCCAGGTCTGTGCGGCCGCGGCGTGGTTGTGCAGGAGGGAGAACTCGGGGCTCGGGTGGCCCGCCGGCTGGCACTGTGGGTCGGAATTGCTGTTGCAGTAGAGGGACATGTGGCATGATTGGTTGAAAGAGTCGGCGTAGGGGAAGGATTGCGGGGTTGTGCCGTTGGTTGTGGTGTTGGCTGTGTAGACTGTGGGGCGGGCGGAGGGTTCACAAGTAAGTAAGTGTTGTCTAGTTGGTTTGAGGGGTGATTGATTGATATGATGGAGAGCTGGAGAAGGGTGTGGGAGTTGTGAATGGATGGATAGAGGAAATGTACACAGGGCGGGCAATATCATTTGCCAATGTGTACGTGAGATAGGACAAGACGAGAACTTACGGGAATAGTACTGATCATTCCTCGCGCACCAGAGCGCGATAGCCGGGGTTGAAAAGTTGGAATCCCAGGTGAAGTAGACGACGTCGTTGTAATTGAATGCGAGGGCGTTTGAGGAGCTGGACGGCGGGTAGAGCCAGTCGACGTAGGCTTTGCAAGGCGAGACGAGGGCAGTGAGTATTGTTATTGTGGAGAAAAGGAATGGGGTGGACATAGAGGCGGGTGAGGTGGACGATTGGAAGAAGAAGGGGAATAGATACATGGTAGATGAGTCAATGAGTGTATGAAGCAATGAATGAATGAACAGATGATGGACAGAATGGAAACAGAAGGGGAAGCCAACGAACAAAGGTTGAAAATAAAGATATTCTGAGGTCCCGTTTTGAGAAGTATAAATGTATCTTGCTGTTTTAGTGAAACATAGTAAGGACTGGTTTGGTTTGCATAGCCTCAGCTGGCCTGGCTGGGATTTGATCCTTCCAACAAACGGCGACGGCGGCGTGCTGGGGGCTAGGTATACAACATTGCCAAGAACAACGTTCCTTTGAGGATCCTGGTAGCTTGACCGCAGCATGAAATAGTGTGCACAAAAAGGTTGCCCAAAAAAACATTATTCTATCTTCGTCTTCATCCACTCCCTAAACCGCCGTTCTCCATATCCCACAGCAAGACCTTCACAAGCGCCCGTAAGAGACCCACCGCCCTCTGCACATCCCTCTGTATCTCCTCCCCTCCATCCACATCCTCCCAAAAACCCAACCCCATTTTCCCTCGCCAACATTCTCATGCCCTGTTGTCTCTCAATTCTTATTCTATGAGTCCGTTCCTGATGAGGAAGATACATAAAAGCGTTTAGGGATCCTAGCGTTACGCAAGCACAACGGTAGCGAAGGACTCTCGTGATATTCCTGGCGGCGGGGACCACGCATCACGATTCCGCAATGCAGGCCCCGATTTGCAGTGCGAGGAAGACTCTCGTGTGGTTTATCTAGACCTCATGGGGTTTGAAAGCATCCGTTAAGGTCTTGATAAGCGAGATATGAGGGAGAAAGAGACTGGACTCTTGCGTTAGTAAAGGATGGCACTTTCACGTTTCCCTACTCGAGGCCATCAGCAGAGGCAACGGAGGTCCTGCACGGATTGTAGATGCTCGGTCTTTTATTACCGGGTGTCGAGCTCCAACTTTGAGACATTCCGGTCGAAGCCCAGAAACTTCTCATCCAGCACAAGCCCAGGTGCTTTTTTTTCCAAATGAAGAGAACGTCAATCCGCCAATTGGACTCCACCAGCGTGCTGACCTTTGCTGTTTCATATCGAGCATATGGATAGTCTATGCGTCTCACTGCTCCTCCCATTTTTTCTTCTGTCTCGGAGCCTGTGAGACATTATTGATGTACCGCTAACCTCAGAAGCATCCACTCCTGGGCCAGCACATGATCGGTGTTCCGATCAAAGTCTCTGACGATTGGCACTGAAATGTTGATATGTTGGGTCGGCCATGAGAAGACAGCGACTTCGTTTGTGACTTTCATGGCTAGGAAGTGGGGACCCGATATCCTGAGAATATGTGAGGGTATGTGATGTGGACATATAAGGAGATCTACGATATGGCACGCTGCGGTCGTGGGAAAGAAATAATAGTCGAGGCTGGAAAAATGGGGTAACCGCTTGAGAGCGGGGGTCTCTCATGGTGACTATTCGCGACCCTGAGATGTTGAATACTTGCACGTCAAGCCTTGTTCAAAAATAGCAGGAAACAGTTTGCCGTGACAATGCAGAGGCCGAAGGGCCAAATGGACTGGGGAGATAGTTAATGGAGCAGCTTTCATACATCGCAATCGGATTCAAGTAGTCGCTATCCTTGCCTACGCAGTATCTGTCTTCGAAAAAGATCTATTGCGATCAAACACAGTCACAGCTACCAGCCTAGACATTTGCCTTCTTCACCCCCGCATACCAATAAAGTGTTCCGAAAGGAGGAATCACTACCTGCTGACCACTGCTGAGCTCCCAGCCATTTTTCTGCTCCCATTCGGGCACACTCAACCCAGTATGCCTAGTCAATAGACTCCAAGTTTCGTCCGGCGTACGGCATCTAGCACACGAAACATATCCGTCGATGGCATAGAATAACGGGATGATTGGGATGATATATGTGAACAGGAGATACATCGGCGACCACCACCAGTCCCTCAAAGTCGTAATGAATGGGGAGAGAATGATCAGAGTGGTGTTGAGTAAAGCGGGGAGGGTGCGGTGCGTTAGCTCGAAAATGCTATCAGAGAATTCAGTCAGTCAAGTCCTTCATACAGGGATAATCAGTACTGTTGGTGGGCTCCTTACACGAACGCGTCGGCAGAGTCAACCGCACTTGTGAGAACCTTTTCTGCGGGCACATCGTCGAAATGATGGAAGGAAAGGTTGAACATCCTGCACTCTTTCCCCTCCGGCGGAACCAATCTCACCCCCTTTGTCGCATCTATGGGCTGCTCAATGTACGAAATATTCCTACTCCTGCTCGTGATTTCCTTCCAAGCTTTGATATCTGGCCACAAATCCGTCAGGACAAATCTCACACTATCCAGGCCGGCGGATCTCAGCTGTTGATTCATGCGTTGCTCAAGAAGCGGTGTGGGTCCGCCAGCGCCAGCGCAAGCGTCGACGAAAGTATACTTGGCGGCATTTTTGGGACCGCCCAGTTGATCGATGAGGATCTGGCAGGCTTGTACGGCGGGTGGGCCGCGGCTGGAGATAGACATGCGCCACGTACGAAGGAGAGCTTTGTGGGAGTGCTCGCGCAGCCAGGAAGGACACCATGACTGATCCTCGACCTCTGCTAGATGCAACCGAGGAAAGAGAACACGTTGCATGGCCATGGTCGCAATGCTAACAGGAGGAGTGCGAGAGAAGTTGTCCAGAGGAGTATGTGGACTCTCGAAGCTTGATATGGCACAGTATTCTCCTCTTCACGTTGATCAGTATCAACTTGTGTGGGATATCACTAATGACAATGCCCTTGTCGGGCCCCGAATATTTTTTGGTTGTACATGTATCCGAGATTCCTTCACATTTTGATGTGTGGCGCCCGGACACATATCTAATGTGCATTGAGGCGACTGACCAATGAGGATACCGGAGGCCGAGTACCAATCGTCAGGGTCAATAGGAACATAGCGTCCCGGTATTCTCAGGCTAATCAGTATGGGAATGATGTATAAAGATGGCTGGGTGGAGCATGAAATGGCCGGGTACGAGAGTGTCCGGCATCCTCTACAACGCCATCTTCTGATCGAATTGCGCTGTTGGAAGGTGTCACATAGCTTTGAAGGGACCAGGGATGGTTCAAACAGCCCTTGTGCAAAAGTTGTGCTTGGAGTATTGGAGCCAATGTATCCTAAGGCTTAGGAAAGCCTTATCGCATTGCCTCGGGTGGGGGACAATTGCACTAATGGCGGAATGTTGTGGACAATGTCGCTGCCGACCCTACCTTACTGTGTGCAATGCGGTCGGACTCCGAATGCAAAGACTCGGATAGTCCCGCCTTTGGTACATTGGGTATCTGCGGTATTCTCCAGACCAATCATCAGCGTAGTAAGAATTACGGCAGCAAAGCACTTTACTATCTTCCCTGAACGTGAGAAGTATTCAAGATTTCCGATGCTCTACGATCTTGCAGGTCCTAGACATCGAGGCTCCCGTGCCAAGACCTCCGACATTCTCCAGTGCAGCAGTGCTTCGCCCATTCGGAATTGCGCCTGGACTGAACTCTATTCATGAGACTTATCTACCTTACCTTATCTCTATCTGAACCCAAAAGAGATGGCTAAAGGCAAGAAAAATATGTTGTATGCGCTCTACATAGTTCTCCGTTGCAGGGCTGTCTTGCCAAGATAGGGTTAGGGCTCCACTGTTGCTGTAGCGCCGTCCAGGAGGGATGCACCTTAATTCGCGTCCGAGGGGTCGATCAGATACGAATCCCAATCCCAATCTCCATACATAATGATAACCATAAGCCGGCCATGAAGTAGCACATTGACTCATTTGACCGTTTCATTACATTATACTACAAAATGAAGATTGCTGAATTCAATCTATGGATCAGTTACCCCTTCACCTTCTCACTTTCTCAAGCCTTTCCGGCTGGTATTGTAACGTCGCAGTGCTTAGAGACTGGGGCGATATGAAAGCGATCGGTGATCCTCATGCTAGCTTCTGTGGTCGAGGGTGCCAATTTAACGCCTGCGAACTCTCGGAAGTAGGCGGCGACAAATATACGCATTTCAATCATGACAAGGTGGGTAGCGATGCAAGCTCTCGCACCAGATGAGAAGGGCTGGAATTTATCCTGGATCAGCGCCTTACTTTGCGACGGCGAGAGCCAGCGTTTGTAATCAAACCTGTCCATGTGTCCGTTAGTGAAGCAAGAAAGCTGAGGATTGGAAGCAGACTCACGCTTCTGCGTCATCCCCCCATGCTGCCGGATTCCGGTGCAAAGCGCCAGCATGTACCGTTACCGCCGTGAGTGGTGGTATGATGTAGCCGCCCAGATCGGTAGCTGAAGGAGCATATCGTGGCAAGTGAGTCGCTCCTCCGCCGTAGAGACGTAAAGCCTCGTAAATAACCCCGTTCAGGATTGGCAGATCCACAGTTGTGGCATCCGTAGGTGGCCCGGCGAGCCCTGCGACCTCAGCTTCAAGCTCCCTTTGCAGGTCCGGCATCTTAAGGACTTGCCAAATCAGAAAGACTAGAGTGGCACCCACGGCCTCCCCGCCTGCACCGAGGAATGTTGTAATGTCATGAGCAATGTCCACGCCACTCAACTTAACTTCGTCGCTCACGCCGAATACCTCACCGTCTTTCTCAAACTTGGAGTTCTGGGTAAAGACGGTCTTGGCTGCGATCTCCCGTTGTCGCGGACCGGCCTCAAAGATATCCACGTACCTCCACTCGATGCGAAAGATACCACGTAGAGTGGAAGAAAGTGGAGCGAGCCAGCGACCGAGCAGGAACAGAGGGAAACTGAACAGCATCCATGAATTCAATCTCTGCAGATAAAATCCCATGATCACCTCCTCGGTCCCCTTGTTGTTTGCTATGAGCCCGTCGGTATTACCATAGACCACCTGATAGGCGACATCGTAACCGAAAAGCATGCACCACTTGAACATGTCCGCAGTTTGGCATTTGCTCTCAGTCGCATCCCGCTTGATGCCTGCAACCGCCATGTCAGAGAGTACTCGAACGGCTGGCTCAGTGCTCAACTTCAAAGTGTCGGCAGAGAAAGCCTGTGTGTAGAATCGTTGCCGAAGTCGGTGGATCTTAGGATCACTCAAGCTGAATATGTTAAATGCTGTGCCAGGCTGTTGTTGTTTTCTGAACTCGGTGCCGAACGCGTGGACTTTACGGACTACTTTGGGGTCGCTGATGGCAACTTCGTACGGTGCGATGCGAACCGTAGTGCCATACTTTTTGTGCAATCCCTGGACATAGTACCATCTGGTGCCTTGAACGTCGTGCCACTTTAAGGCAAGGCCGGTCATCTTGGCATGCCATGGTCCTGGCACATGGCGGAGTGTCGTCGAGTACGCACGCCAGAGTCTCTGGTGAGAAGTCAGCATGAGTTTGAGCGATTGGTGCCGACTAGTCTCACGTATACAACTGCCCGGATGATCAATACGCACGCGACTCCATACAGGGCAATGCCTGAAAGCGACGTGCGCTCAAGATACACTCTTCCTGTGTCCCAGTTGGGTGTCAGGATGGAAGTCACTATTGCATCTGATGTCCAGTTTGAAGACATATTCAGTGAATACGTTAGGGATGAGAAGCTCAAAGGCGTCGAAGAGCACTGGCCTTTTAACGAACAAGCGAGCACGAGCAATTAAATACCGGAGACCGAAATCTACGTGACCTACACTACGAGTAGACAGACATCGGAATGCGGTATCTGGGTCACGCTAGAGTACGTGCATGCGAGCCAAACGTTAAAATTCCTCCGAAGAATCGGAGATCTAGATTCGCATTATGCAGACGCAACATGAGATACCCTACGTTCGTAGACGATCTTTGGGTCTTGTAAAGCGTTGCTAGTGGAGTGATCGCAAGCTACATACTGCAGTCGACGCAGATCATGCACACTATAGTGCAGTGAGATCATCGGAAACGATGCATGATGACTGCTCAGAGCAGGCAATGCTTGGTTTCACAAAAGAATTATGGCCCTTTCCTAACTCGTGCAGTGGGGGGTGGAGTCGCAGAAAAGGTAAAGACGGGCTTTCGAGATACTTCCTATATGATACTAGAAGCTTCAAAATGGACAGGGGCTCTCTCTCCGGGAACCGGCATGATTTGCCCATGGCCTTGTTGTGCATGGCCGGAACCCGATTTGGATCACGACCTTTCTCATATACTTTCAACTGGCAATAGGCCCTCCACGACCATCGCATGATTCAACACACTCTCTCTGCTCACCTAACCATTTAGACACTGTCTTTTTGAGTATGACACTACCTTCGCTGATTGCATTTGGCGCCCTAGCACCATGGCCAGCATCAGATAGACTGGAACAGCTTCGAAACGCTCTGCAGCACCAAAAATGCCTAAAACCTATCGTCAAAGCTTGTGAAGAGCTTCCTCTGCTCTGGAGGGCTCTATCAAATCAGGATCCAAGTCTAAACGGCATCGCCGGCGAAGCCGCTGCAGATCATTTAGCACAATGGATAACCGGCGTCGATGTCGCCCAAACTGGGGAGGATATGGGTAATGTCACAAGGATGCCCTTGACAACTATGGCGCAGATTGCGGACTATATCAGCTATCTGCGGCAATCTGACGAGCCACTTGGTCATGAATCAGTAAAGAAAAGCGTGGCGGCCGGCGGAGGTATCCAAGGATTTTGTATTGGCCTCCTAAGCGCTCTTGCAGTGGCAAGCGGGAGGACAGAAGACGATGTTGGAAGCTTTGCAGCCGACTCCGTGCGATTAGCGTTCTGCGTTGGCGCTTATGTTGATCTTGATCGACATCGCAACAGTGGTGACTCCAAAGCCTCGACTCTCGCCATAAGGTGGAAGTCACCCATGATGTTGGAGGACATTCAGCGCCTGCTTTCGAGACATCCAGATGTGAGTATCATTATCAAATTTCATTGGTCGCAATAATTTGGCATCATCACCCATCGCCGGATTCCAGATCAATTAGGCAAGCGGTGTCGCTTGAGGCTGCTCATTTGGTGGTAGAAGAACTCTGACTAATTGCAACGACAGACGTACATCGCTGTGATCCGAGATGTCAGAGATGTCACGGTTACTGTACCAGCTTCTGCGCTGGAGCTTTTGCTTGAGGACTTGTCGAGGGTTGGCGCGTCTGTGCGTGATACCGGGGTTTCTGGGCGGTATCACATCCCCATACACAAGGGAATCCCCCAGACAATCCTGGAAGCCTGCCAAACACATTTCAGTCCAACCCTTGATGGCCAATCTCTCGTGAGATCCAACACGGATGCACATCTCTTCTCCGATGAGAACACCGCTCTTTTGGCTCTGGAATGCATATTAGAAGAACGCGCAGACTGGTACTCGACGATCTCTACAGCCGCTTCGGCATTGAACAAAAGTCATGCAAACCATTTCATACTTTCTTTTGGAAACGATGCCGTACCGCAGTCAGTCGCAAGGAGCTTTCCAGTCATAAAATCAACAATGATTGCCGAACGAGTCAACGGCATCGTGGAAGCGGAAACGCCTGCATCCGCACCAGACCCCGAGGCACCGATTGCCCAAGGATATTCAAAAGATGCAATCGCAGTAATTGGTATGGGTTGCAGGTTTCCTGGTGCCGATTCCATCGACGAGTTTTGGGATTTGCTCACGGAGGGAAAGTCCATGTTGTCGGAAATTCCGGAAGCGAGGTTTGGACGAGGTCGCCCTGCTAGGTCTAACAGCAGCTTACGGTTCTGGGGTAACTTCCTACGGGACATCGAAGCTTTTGATCATGGATTTTTCAAGAAGTCACCTCGTGAGGCAGTTTACATGGATCCTCAGCAGCGTATATTACTCCAGGTTGCTTACGAAGCATTGGAAATGTCCGGGTATTTCGCCGACTCGTCCAAGCCTGAGGACGTAGGTTGCTATATTGGAGCTTGTGCAACAGATTACGATTTCAACGTAGCGTCCCATCCTCCTACGGCATACTCAGCAACTGGCACGCTCCGATCTTTCCTGAGTGGCAAGCTGTCACATTACTTTGGTTGGTCTGGTCCCTCTCTTGTCCTGGACACCGCCTGCTCTTCATCGGCGGTGGCCATTCACACTGCATGTACTGCTTTGAGGACTGGCCAGTGTTCTCAGGCTTTAGCAGGCGGGATTACTTTGATGACCAGCCCGTATCTCTTTGAGAACTTTGCTGCTGCCCATTTCTTGAGCCCAACGGGAGGCTCAAAGCCGTTCAGTGCAGATGCAGATGGGTATTGTAGAGGAGAAGGGGGTGGGCTCGTGGTCTTGAAACGACTTTCAGATGCTATCAGGGATAACGACCACATCATTAGCGTCATCGCTGGCTCGGCCGTCAACCAGAACGCTAACTGTGTGCCTATCACCGTCCCTCATACTTCGTCTCAGGGCAATCTCTATGAACGAGTTACCGCACAGGCAGGGGTGACACCTAATAAGGTCACTTTTGTGGAAGCCCACGGTACTGGCACACCAGTTGGCGATCCCATCGAAATGGAGAGTATCCGCCGCATTTTCGGTGGAGCAGAGCGAGAGACCCCATTGATTGTATCGTCAGCGAAGGGAAATATCGGGCATCTTGAAGGTGCTTCTGGGGTTGTGGCATTGATCAAAGCTAACCTGCAGATGGAACATCGCCTCGCGCCTCGTCAAGCGTTATTCAAGACCTTGAATCCAAAAATACCGGCATTGGAACCGGACAATCTTTGCATACCGACGTCAAATCTTGCTTTATCAGGAGAACGATTGGTGGCTTGCGTAAACAACTACGGTGCCGCTGGCAGTAATGCCGCCATGATTATTCTTGAAGCTCCTGGCAAGGGTGCCGGCCATCAAACAAAGTCCGAAACAAGCATCTCTTCACGACCCAAGAAATTTCCAATTCAGCTCGCGGCTGCGTCTACGGGGGCCCTTCTCGCGTACTGCAAGGCCCTGGACAAATTTTGTGACCAGTTGCAGAGTGCTCGAGACCTATCCGAACAATCGCAAATACTCTCAGACTTGGCCTGTAACTTGGCGACAAGACTCAACCAGGAGCTTCCTTTCACATTTACAGCGACTGCCACAGATCTGGATGAGCTGCAATCTCAGCTTCGTCAACAAATTGCAGCCGGTAATGCGATCAAGCAACGCCCGAAAGAACCCCCTGTGGTGTTGTGTTTCGGAGGCCAAGTATCCGACAAAGTTGCACTCGATAAGCACTTGTGGCAAGAGTCTACATTGTTCCGCTCCTACTTGGACATATGTGACAACACCCTACGCGCTATGGGATACCCTGGGATCTATCCTGGTATTTTCCAGACCGAGGCCGTGATTGATGTCGTCGTCCTACACTCGATCATTTTCGCAACGCAGTATTCCTGCGCGCAGGCGTGGCTCGAATCTGGCCTGAAAGTCAATGCGCTCGTTGGACACTCCTTTGGCCAACTTACCGCATTATGTGTCTCTGGGATGTTGTCGCTCCGAGACGGTCTGAGACTGGTAGCAGGGCGGGCATCATTAATGCAGAAGTATTGGGGCTCCGAGTCAGGTACAATGATCGCCGTCGAGACAGACCAGCAGACCTTAGAAGATCTCCAAACATCCTTCCGTGCACCTAATTCTGGCTACAGCTTTGAGATCGCTTGCTTCAATGGACCAACGTCGCATGTCGTGGTGAGCGACAAAGCTTCTGCTGACGAGCTCCAAACCAAGTTGACTGAGCAGGGGATAAGATACAGGAGACTAGATGTCCCGTACGGCTTCCATTCGCAGTTCACCGAGCCCTTGTTGCCGTATCTTGAAGATTTGGCATCATCTCTCGCCTTTCACGAACCTAGCATCCCCCTTGAAACCTGTACAGACACTACTAATTGGACGACACCCACCGCGAAGCTCATCACCGCTCATACACGGGAACCAGTTTTCTTTGGTCAAGCAGTTCAGCGTCTACAGGCCAAATTGGGTCCATGCACTTGGCTCGAAGCCGGTTCAGACTCGAGCATAATCAGCATGGTGCGACGAGTTCTGGGGCAATCCTCATCTTCGACCAACAACTTCGTGCCCATGCAGTTGAACAAGTCAAGTTCCAACGAGCTTGTAGTCGATGCGACAATGGCTCTTTGGGCTGCCGGCCACCGCACACAATTCTGGAGTTTCCACAGATCGCAAAGGGCCCAGTTTGACTACCTACGTTTACCCCCTTATGCCTGGGAGAAGCCAAAGCACTGGCTGGACTTGAACATGTCTGCAGCGCTACCCTCGAATGATAAAAAGGAGATGCCCCCAGCAGCAAAGGTAGAGCTACCACCTGTCCTCATACACCTGGAGTCGGTTGACTCGCGCGGACATCATTTCGTCATCAATCCGAGCAGCGAGGAATATCAGACCATCATCAAAGATCTTGAGTCACAAGGTGCTTCTGTGTGTCCCTCTACATTATACGTGGAGCTCGCTTCTAGGGCCGTGAGGGTCGCTGATCAGGGCCAAAGCAACAGTGTGCTCTCAATACAAGAATTTCAAGCGCACTCTCAGCTCGGACCAAGCATACATCAAACCATCAGCCTTGATCTCTTACAGCTTGGACAGGGCTGGAAATTCAGAATCACCAGTGCGGACGGGTCATCGGACAGCTCAAAGCTCGGAGAATTACTCTGTCATGCCGAGGGCACAGTCTGCTTGAAAACGGCAAACAGTAGTCTGGACGATGAATTCTGCCGATATGAGAGACTGACAGGTCATGATAAGATTGTCTCTATCGCGGATGATCCTCGAAGTGAGTCGCTCAGAGGCAACGTAATGTACAAAATGCTTGCTCGAGCTGTCACTTATCCGGAATGGTACCGTGGAGTCAAGAGCGTGGCTGCAGTTGACTCGCGGATGGCCGCCAGAGTTACGCGCACAGCAGGCATTCCAGAGATTGTCTCCAAAAATATCACGACCCACCTTCCCGTTCTAGAGAGTTTTATCCAAGTCGCTAGCTTACACGCAAATTGCTTGCACGAATGCCTTGATGGCGAAGTGTTCCAATTCACCAGAGCGGACTACCTGCAATGGGCTCCGGGTTTTGAGCTTCACGGCGCTGGAAACTCTGTGGAAGGACCTTGGGATGTTGTGGCCTATATCTCTACAAACGCCGGGGAAGTAGCTTACGACATGTTCATTTACAATGCAGTCACGGCTAGACTGGTACTGATCTTATTGGGAGTCCATTTTACAGATCTTCGCCAACCCGTCACCGTCCCGACCGGCTTGAACACCAAAATAGCACCGAAGCTGGACATGCCGACGCTCACAAATACAAAGGCAGAGAGGGCCGAAGTTGGTGCGACCGGACAGCCACCAGCAGTACCGCAGCCCCAGACTAAACCGAGTAAGCCACGTAAGGATGCTAAAAAGTGCATTTACGAAGATATCTGTGACCTTCTGGAGAAGCTGGCAGACATTCCCAAAGACCAAGTACCGGGAGATGCGTCCTTTGACGATATCGGGGTGGATTCGTTGATGATGATTGAAGTCATCAGCGAGCTCTCGACTCTGTTCCGTATGGAATTACCGGTGGATGAACTGGAAGAGCTCACCGATTTCAACTCGCTCGTCAATTATCTGCACGGAAAAGGCTGCGTGGGCACCTCTTTTGTGGATGACGGTGACAGTGCATCATCCACTGGGACAAGCTCTCCGCGGGACTCCTCGGAAGACAGTGCAATCACAACGCCATCTGGATCAGTAAAGTTGGCGGACGAAGTTGATCCAGTTGCCGCCAATCCGAAATCATACGCTGTACCTGCGGTATCAAATGGAACAGGCCTGCAACCTTTGGATCTTGGCCCTTACGGGCTTCAAGATGTCTTCACGCGCTTACGCTTTGATTTCGAAAAGTATGCCGAGCAGACGGGCGCAAAGGGTTTTTGGGCAGACGTGTATCCCCAGCAAGATGACCTTGTATGCTCGTACGTTGCAGATGCTTATGGCAAGCTGGGCTGTGACCTAGCAAGTCTTCGCGCCGGTCAGCAACTGCCATCGATGAATACCTTACCCAAACACAAGCATCTTGTCGCACAGCTGCGTAACATTCTCGTGGACAGCGGGTACCTGGAAGTAGGGAGCAATCAGATACACGTTCGAACTGCAAAGCCCTTTGACTCGACAGCGACGGCCACTAGATATGAGCGAATGCTGCAGCGACACCCGCTCTACGATTCTGAGACCAAGCTTCTGCACGTCATTGGCTCCCGTCTTGCTGATTGTTTGATGGGAAAGGCCGAGCCATTGTCACTACTCTTCGGCGACAGGCACAATCGCGAACTTCTAGCCGACTTCTACGCCAACTCACAAATGCTGAAAGCCGCAACACGCCTCCTAGCAGAGTTTTTCAACTCTGCGTTCTCTTCAACGCAGTCTGAAGGTACTCTTTGCATCCTAGAAGTCGGGGCTGGCACAGGAGGGACCACGAAATATCTCGTGGAATTTTTGACCCGTTGCGGTGTGTCATTTGAATACACCTTCACCGACATTTCCATGGCACTTGTTTCCCAAGCCAAGAGGAACTTCTCAAGCTACCCGCAGATGAGATTCATGATATTTAATTGCGACAAGCCGGCGCCACCAGAGCTCCTACAGAAGTTCCACATTGTGATCTCGACCAATTGCATTCACGCTACAAGCAACCTCACAACGTCTACCGGAAACATTTTGCCCACCCTTCGTGAGGATGGTGCCCTCTGCCTTCTTGAATTCACGAGGAACTTGTACTGGTTCGATCTGGTCTTTGGTCTCCTAGAGGGCTGGTGGCTTTTCAGTGACGGTCGTAAACACGCCCTGTCAAGTGAGTCGTTTTGGAACAGCAGCCTCCGCGCAGCTGGCTACAAGCATGTGAACTGGACAGACGGCGACACCGAGGAGGCAAAGACGCTGCGACTGATCTGCGCTTTCAAAGGCGATGCCAAAGATACTGATAATTTGACCCCAACAAATGGGACAATTGTCAAGAGAGCCGGGGTACCGATGGAGGAAGTAGTCTGGAAACAGGTCGGCGCACTTGATCTCTCTGCTGACATTTACTTCCCAAAGACACCTGACCCGCCCGGAAAGAAAAGACCCTTGGGTACGATCACCTCCTGCTCTTTTGTAAAGACCCTCGGCTAACAATGACACAGCTCTTCTGATTCATGGCGGAGGGCACTTCTTGTTCGGACGGAAAGATGTGCCCATGAAGCACATCCGGACACTGATCGAGCGTGGTTTTCTACCAATCAGCATCGATTATCGGCTTGTTCCAGAAACGAACCTCTTTGACGGCCCAATGACTGATTGTTGCGACGCTTTGAAGTGGGCGACGGAGACGTTGCCAACTCTGTCGCTGGCCGGGCCGACCGTTAGGCCCGACCCAACCAAAGTGGTGTCATTTGGCTGGTCCAGTGGTGGACAGCTTTCCATGAGCTTGGGATACACGGCTCCCGCCAGAGGTATCAAAGCCCCTGACGCCGTATTCGCATTGTATCCTCCAAGTGATATGGAATCCGACCGTAAGCGTTACTATGAATCACCTCTTGCACAGTTCAGAGCCGGCTAACATTTTGAAACCTAGACTGGCATAAACCGTGTTACCCTCTGGCTGCTGAAGAGGAACCGCAAGACGTCACGGACATTCTGGCCGGCGTCCGAGATAATCCAGTAAGTATCTCCTACCCGGCGGCCCCCAAGCGTGACAGAGAGGCTGACCATGCAATGAAGATCATTGAATACGCCCCCGTCAGCGAAAAGCGAACCATGGCTCTCTCGCTAACACTGAAGGACGACCGCGCAAAGATCATCCTGCACATGTGTTGGAACTCACAAACGATACCGATCCTCGTGCACGGACTGCCGCACAAGGACAGCGTCCCCGCCACGGACAAGACGGATTGGAAGTACCAACCCCCTGCGTCCGTGGAGCAGGTCCAAGCCATCAGCCCGCTGTGGCAGATCAGGCAGGGCAACTACAAGACGCCCACCTTCATCGTCCACGGCAACGGGGACGATTGGCTCCCGCTGTCGATGAGCGAGCGCACGATCAAAGAGTTGAAAGACTGCGGCGTACCCGCTGGGCTGTCTGTGCCGGAGAGGTGTGGGCATGCGTTCGATCTCTTCCCGGTTGGAGATCCGCTGAATGTTGGCTGGACGGCGATCGAGAAGGGTTACGAGTTCATTTGCAGTCAGTTGGGTATGAGTTGATGCAACCGCCAGTGAGTAGAAGCGAGCCGCAATTTCGTCCCTTACGGAAATCGCATGGGTCGCGGGTTTCAACTATTTTGTTTGACTCCTTAGTACAGGGAACTTATCCTTAGAGAGTAATAATTAGATTTGCGTTTGTCCGGGGATTCTTTCGGGGAGATTGGCTTCCGATATTTGTACCTAAGATCTCTATATTTATACTACTAGCTAAATTATTTATACAATCTATACAGTCTCAAAGTGAACAAAAAAAAAATCTCCGCTTTCAATTCTACAGTCCAATCTTATGGAGTGGCGCCTGGGTTGTAATTGCTGTCTTCACAAATTCCAAAGGTTGCTTTCCTTCACAACGCAATAGCTCTGAGAATTTACTTACGGAAAAACCTGCATCACCGATTCCTAGATCTGCTTTTAAAGAACAACCATGAAACTAAGAAAATTCGTGTAGGACAGTTCGTTAAAGAATTTCCCTCGATTGTACGATTGGTTGTTTCCACTTTCGGTCGCTTACCCCACAAGTTTACAGCTGGCATGCTCTAAAGGATGGCGGAGTACTAAAAGGCTGGACTGCAGCGACTTGCGCCGTTAGAAAGTCGGTGTGGCCGCAAGCTAGAGCTCATGTGAGTCGGCATAAGCCTGATACCGGATCTCAAAAGCAACAGTCGTATCCGTCCAGGCGCACAGCTTGTTCACCAGCACCAAACGTCCCTCGCTGTCCCCGACGCCGTTGAGCATGTCCATGAACTCCAACATGTCGAGTTCGTGGTCGTTGACGAGCTGGAGCAGGGAGAGATCGCGCAGCCGCGCCATGGCCGCGACCTCCGCGTCCACGACGTCCGTCTCCGGCAGCAGGCGCGCGGTGAGGATCAGCCTGGAAGTGCTGCTTGCGCGCAGCACGCCAAGGTGGGCCTTCAGCTCCGCGGCGATCTGCGGGGACAACGACCGTGGGGAGGCCATGGGCGAAGGTGAGGGCAGGCGGAGGATGTATACTGCTGCGCCCTCCACGTTTTGCAGCGCCGCTTGTGTTCTTTTCTGTATTGTGATACGAGAGGAAAGCTGTGAGGGGTGGTCGCCTGGGTTTCCTCTGAAACCCGAGGTTCTGTTTTCGCACGCAGATGTGGCAAGGTCCTGTCTGCTGGATGTTGACTCTAGTGTTGATTGAGTCGATGGCGGTCGAGACTCACTCATCTGGACGATGAGGTGGATTGCCGGATACAGGTCCGCCAGGGCTAGTGCTGTTGCGGCCGATCGCGCACCCACCTGGAATCACAAAAGACAAGGCGTTAACTAGAGACTTGGCAAGAGACAAGGAGAATAGCACGGAAGGGGAGACCAAAGGAGCTCCCGGGTCGAAGATGCGCAGACTAACCTCCACTACGGTCGCGTTCCCGAGACTGAGCCAGTCAAAACAGGTCAGCACATCTGTGACACTTAATTCCACGTCGCCCATTGCATGACGGAGATAGGCAGGCCACTGGCGCTGTAATTTCGACCGTTGTTCACACATGTTGACGAAAGTGGTCGAAGTGTTGAGAGCGACATTGTAGGCGCTTTCGTGAGGCCGTTGCGACTGTCCAAAGCGCTGGGTGGCTGCTGCCATATGCATCGCTGCTGGAGCAGCCGTTTCGGAGAGGAACATGACTGCGTCAAGATAAGAAGGCCTAGTGACGAATGGCGCAGATAGGGCGCTGTGAGCGACGTGCGTGGGATATGGTTCATGAAGGAAGCCAGCGGTAGCAGTCATCTGTACGATTCGACGAAGCTGCGTTTCCGGCACCCCAATAAGCTCCGCGACATCTTTGAGGGGAACACTGTTCTGAAGTGGTATACAGGCTAGGACTTGAAACTCGCCCAGCCAACTTATGCAGGCGAGTAACTGATTCTGCGGAGACGATGACCATCAGCTTGGATGTGGGTATGAACCAGCGTAGTCGGAAAAAAGGAGGGGCGCTAACCTGCCTGGCCAGTTCTTGGAGAAAATCCACAGGCTCGGCGAGCAGTGTGTGAAGTTTGGCCATGTTTGCCATTATGGAGCGTCGAGCCCGATGGGCTTCGGCTGGGGCTTCGGGAGGAATGAGCGGCCGGGGTGCGTTCCTGATCTCGACCTCAAAGTCAGAAATACGCTCAACATTCCGACAATGATTAGTGAGGGTTTCGATGGCGGCATTGAGCTCGGCTGTGTGAGCCTCCAGCAGCGCCGAGCCGGTCATGGCAACAAGGAGACTTCAGTCGCTCAATCTCGAGAGTGATATTGATGAGCATGTGCTAGTAGGTGGTGGGACAGACAAGTTCATATTGCACACTTGGCAGCAATCCTTGCTATTATAAGTCACGTAACGTAGGCTTCCCTTAACTAGTGAAAGGACGGTACTGTCCGAAATCACGCATCACTAACGCATTAACCCCGAGATGCATCCATCTACTGGAAATGTCCGATAAGTCGGGCGATTCAGATAGGTTCAGCAAACTTGAGATCTCAGACTCTGCAACTTATGCAAGGCTTCTGCCTCCAACCGGACTTGCCCGTACCTCGGCCGAGCTGGAACGCGCAACAGGTCCGGCCCTTGAGATGCTTGCATCTTATCAAGAATATTGTACTATAAGAACAAGTTGATTACGGAGGTGGACATTCATTGATCATAAAACTCTTCGTTCGGACCCCAACAGCAGACCTAATGCTGCCTGCTACCTTATTATCCTCAACTACCATCCCAAGTGATTGATTCCATCTCTTTTCCCTGTCTTCCGGTTGGACCATGCTAGCAAAGGCGAAAGGTTACAGGTACTTTAGGCATCGTTTAGTATCATTCGTCCAATCACTGCGGCTCAATCCTTTGCTTACTTAGCTATCTTTTCAGGGGCGCGGTAAGTCTAAGCTGATCAACGATCCCTACCTACATCTGAACCCTGCCAGCCTAGACCCCCCGAGCCAAACCTTACTCGTACACAGAGGAATACGAGTACCTAGCGGAAAGTTTGGAGGGTTTTTGTTTTGTTAAAGAACGCTCGAGCGTATATACGTACCTGAATAAAATCCATTCCACTTCAGAGGTCTTTTTAAAGTTGAATAGAGGTCTCGAAGCTTAATAAGCTTCAGAGAAAAGGTTAATGAGCTTGTAATAATAGAACAATAGAGGTTGTCGAAAAATGATAAGTTTGAAATAAAGTTTGGCATGGACATCACCAAGACGAAGGTCCGCCCGCAAAGTCCTGGGGGGCCCCCAAACCTCACTCCGAGAGGCAGCCCCGTGGTCAAGCATCTCCACCCCGTAGGAACCTTGTATGGGGGTGCTCGGGGCCCCGCGCCACTAATTTCGATGCAATTCTAATTGAATTTTCCGAGCAAGCCTCCGGGTTGGGGCATGGACGGTACTAGTACGTGCGGACCTCGGTAGCTTCAAAAGGTATTATTTGAATGGTAAGGTAAGTTATTAGTTGAGGTGTTCCGCGTGTAGAGTACCACATGGATACGCAATCTAAGGCACCGTACCTAGGTAATCCTAGTCTCGTGGTGTCTCATTTCAGGGCTGCCATGCGAAAGTACGGTTGGAGACTTAGAGTTGGTGCTAGGCTGCTAGCGCGAAGGTAGGGACGATTTACTTTTGACGCAGACCATCGCATGCACTCGCATGCATATGCGAATGCTTCAATACTCCGCCTAATGATGCAATAAGACTCAAGCTGTATGCGTCTGAGTCCCTGCATCTCCCTGCATTTCCGTACTCGTAGGTACGCAGTACGCATGACAAGCCTCGAGGACTCGAGACTCGACAAGTCGTTGGGGATCTATCTGTCTGTACGGAGTACCCACGGCTGCCATCGCAAATCCCACTTCCACTCAGCCCACGCTAATAGGCGCTGCATGCAGTGTCCTATGAGATCTGACTTACAAATAACGTGCGCTACCATCGTGATATCTTCCATTATCATATGCTAATCAATGCATTGACTCCTCCCACCGATCTGGCTCTTCTCTCCCATACGTCTACACCATAATCAACAACACACCATTTCCAATCTTACTGAAAAATCTTAAATGTTTCGCATGTCGTTTACATCATCATAACGATGAATACAGAAAACAACCTCAAATGGGTTGTTCAGAATCCTGGCGAGTCCTATTTATTCGCTGTGCATTTCCCTCGTAGCCGCTTGCACAGTACCCAACCTCCCCCCCTCCCCCAAGGATCAACATCAGCTCTGGTTGCCATCCAAATCAAGGTCTCTCCTTGTGAATGTGCGCGTCAATGACTGAAGACCCTTTTCAGGAAGCCTGTGCTATCATTGTTGACCTAGTAAAAAAGACCCTTGGTTGTATGCAGCTTGACAAAACGAGACCTTCCGGCGTCAGATCCTTGACACATACTGTCGAGTTCCCCTCCCTCGGCACTTCACCGATTAAATCGCCTATTGCTAGCTAAATTTGCCAAAAACGAATAACTTTCGGACATCCATCCGGTGATGCCTTGTCATTCTCGAGCTCCAGCACAATTCTACATCGCACAGCATCATCTTTGCAGCGCTCAGCGCTTCACTGAATTCCACCATGGCAGCAGTCCATTCGCCCGCTTTCCTCATGCACTTCAAGGCCCCAATAACATCAAAAACCGCAGCACGAACAGCATCGTGGAAGGCTTCGGGAAATCCCACGCCAACGCGAAAAGGGTCAGCAGTGAGAGGGGGAAGCCCAACATCCATCGCTCCGAGAGTCCCCAAGCTGCGCGACAGTTGCAACGCCTGCGCCTCCGCAAAGGTCAGATGCACTAAACATAAACCAACTTGCGCTCGCTGTTACAAAAGCGGACTCAACTGCGAGTACGATGCCACCAGACGCGCGGGCCGGCCCTCACAGGCGTCGGCTCCAAGCCCAGCCAAGGTCACCAAACCTTTACAGCGTCCTCGAAAGAACGACGCCCCCAGCAAGGTCCAACTGCCCTCGCCGACGGAGACAATCCCGTCTGAGGCGACTCTTCTAACATCACCCAGCCTTATCGAGTCCCCCCCTATGCAACAGCGGACAGCTTCTTGTCAAGCCACTCAGGCAACTCTTCTTGCGTCCACGGATCCTACCACAACGTTGCCGTCGTCGATCCCAGCATTCGGCGCCGAGTTCGATGACTTTCTCACTTCGTTGGGATCTTTCTCGGGGCTTGAAACGCCTGCGTACGACTTCCTATCCATGCCCGGTTGTGTGGACTCTGTCAGCAACACAACAGACACCAAAGACGCCGCCGCTTTTTTGCACGAGGAGAATTCCTCGGTTACCGACGACGCAAGTTCAGACATGCAAACCCTAATTGATTCGCACACTCTTCCTGGGAGTCGACAATCAATCTCCGGCCACGTGGAAAACGTTCCGGCCCTCTGGCCCAACACGCCCTGCTACTGCCTGGTAACCGCCCTCGGCCTTCTCAAGCAGTTATTCCCCGACGCCTCGAAAGCTTGGAATCAACCACGCGAGCGGCAGACCTCCGTTTCAGACGCCGAACACCCCTTCCCAACCATCCAATCAGTCATCTCGCAAAACGAGCGGATCGTAGAGGCCATGGAATCCATCCTGCAATGTCCCTGCTCGCAGCAAGACGGCTATCTACTCACCGTGCTATCCCTCATCCTCTTCAAAATTCTCGACTGGTACATTGTAGCAGGCCGTGCGGCGCCGACCGTGACCACCACCTCGGCCTGCTACGACGGCTACAGTAAGCTCCACATATCCCCCCCGGGCAATCCGTGCTGGGAAACGCGGAGTTCGTCAAGCTCATCGTCATCTCAATTCGCGGCGGGCAGCCTGTGCGTCGACGGGGAGGATTTCGGGCGCCTGGCCGCGCAGATGGTCCTCAGCGAGCTGCACCGCGCACAGAGGCTGGTGAACAAACTCTCGGCGCGCTTCAAGGGGTATGGGATGGGCGGCGCGGCGGCAGGAGTTGGGACCGCCGCCGCCGCCGCTGCTGCTGCTGTGCCCACTATCGATGGTATAGATATGCTTTGCGATGGGAAGGGCACTTGGCCTTTCTCGATGACGATGTTCGATCAATTAGAAGCGGATCTTCGCAAGCGTCTCCGTACTGTCTCGGTGGTAATCGTGGATATGATTCGGCGTATTTAATGGGCTGGTCTTCTTTCGGATTGGATAAAGAGCTATACATGTATCTTAGTCATTTGTACACGAAGTGCAGCCGGGATGAGAAGGATAGATAGGACCCTGTCATGGTGGGATAGGTGTTTACTTGCTCGGCAAGACAACCGAATCCTTCTTGTCTTTGCAAAGCCACGCACTTGAAAACGAACCCATACAACAAATCCTTTGAGTGTGAAGAACAGATCGCGAGTTGCACACGGTGCATTTTTCAGCGGTGGTAGGAGACGTCAGTTGCAACGGTAGCAGGAACGTCAGAAAGGAGTGGCCAGAGGATGATATAAGCGAAAACGAATCGCGCTGTTACGTCAGCGAAAGCATGCAGGTTTATAACTGCGGAGTATGCATTGCATGCAACGGCGAGGATCTTGCGCAATAGTCCCGCCAGGACGTGGGATTGTCTGCTCATCGTGATGCAGCATTTTGAGGCTTACTCGACAACGAAAGGAACATATCATACGCCGGTACCTCTAGGTCTATGTGAAGCCAACAAACAGTGTGTCATGCACGTGCATCGATAGGGATGTCACATGTACATGGTAGAGACTTGTCACGTCCCACTCGGCCTCGTAAGCATCCTGCTGCAACAGCATGGAGCGATGATGCACAATAAATTAGACCTCACCCTGTGCCGCCAGCGTTGTATCCTATTCCTGTGCCTTTTACTGTTCCGGCATCCATTCCTCTTCCGATTCATAGTCCAGCTCTGATGCCTTCCCTGCCGTTGAGCTGTCGAGGTCAGTTTGAGGGTACTCGCCTGGCTTGGTACCATTGACACCCAAAAGATCTCGCCGACTCGCGTAACGAGTAACAGAAAGAGGACGACGATTCCGAAGCCAGATTCAATCAAGTAGAAAGCTGCCTTGCTACTTTACTATGGAGCATTTGAGGCTAGCCCCATACGGAAGCCTGCAATGAAAACGCTGAAGACGGCCATCCCAAGACGCTCAACTTCTCCATGGTTCCGGTACCCAAATTCTCGTTGTCTGACACGAGTGGTAGCAGCCAGGACAGCAGCAGCGAGATCACAGTCGAGATGTTGACCATCGAAAATTAGAAAATTACGACTCATTGTATCCAGAGGGCGACGTTCCTGACGGTCGGATTAAGAGTGTAGAAGGCGAGTATGGTGAAGGCGACGACTAGTGTGAGGGCCAAGCCAAGAAGGACGAATGAGACGCGCAAAGTGCTACGAAAGGGTTTGTTTGAGCCCAAGCTTGGATGCATTGCTCGGAACACGCGTATGAAACTCGGACATGATTTCGGGCCAAGACCACTAGTGTGCGGCTACTTTCTCCAAACAGCTGCGTCGCTTCGGCTCCGTCTCGGGCCAAGAAATGCATCTATCTTCAACGGAAGCCGACCGGACCAAGGACAAATGATGATCGGCAATACTTGCAGGGTCCATGTCACGCTTGTGACAGTTCCTTTATACGAGTAAGCTGTACAGAGCTAAGTTAACAGTGCCCCTCACTGCAGCCGCAGCGTGGCTTGATGTCGCAAGAACCGCAGGCAAAGACAGTCCGCAAGGGAACGAAGAGCTGTCTGGAATGTAAATTGGCTCCTATGGCGGCTTCACTCTCACTTGGTCTCCCTGACTTGCTGTACAGGTAGACACCGCAAGATTCGGTGCATCTGGCCGTCCGATGGCCCAGACACGTGCCAGAGCTGCTTTGCCCGTGGTCGGCCATGCGAGCTGCAGGTGCATATGATTCCGACCTCTGAAGCCGTTGAGAGGACGTCCCGAGCCCGTCTGGGACACCTTGAAAGTGATGTCGCTGGCCTTTGGGCCGCAGTTCGCAATATACAGACCAAGGTTCACTGCGTGTCCAACGAAGCCGCTGGTTCTCTGCTATCACCATCGCAGACGGACAATGCAGGCGGTCCTAACAACGAGCAAAGCGAGGATGATTCGGACTCAATTGCGTCAGAACTATCGCTGACGAACCCACCAACTCACCTTCTTCAGCTGTTCGACAATGGCTTGCTTGGCTCCGATGGAGATGGATCTGCTTTCTATGCACCCAGCCTGCACAAGACGCATAGAAGCTTTGCCTTGCGCGCGTTGCTGCCCTCGAGAGAGGACATGCTTACAATCACAGCGTCCGCCTCGTCTTGGCTGTCCTTGTACGACGCATTGTTCCCGACAATCAACTTCACCAAGACCAGTGATGAGATGCTATCGCGGTATGACAGCTTGCAGGATCCGAACGCAGATTCGGTAGCAATTGCAGCCCTTCTCTTGTCTATCGCAATAACCGTTCAGCAAGCGCCCGATGAAACCGCGGGCTCTGCAGCGGGAAATATCAAAGATGCGTTCTCATTCGTCAAGCATGTTTCCGATTGCGTCGAACGCATTGTGATCTCGGACGATACCCTTGCAGGAACCCTGGAAGGTATGGAAGCAACTTTGCTCTTCATTAGGCTGTAAGCTTATTACCTCTTACCCTTTGTATATTCGAGGATGGTTCTGACAAAGGAATGTTGATCTACATAGTCAGCTTGGCCGCGCAAGAGTGAGAAAGATATGGTTGCTCTCAAGACGAGTCATTGCTTTGGCAGAATTGATAGGCCTGCCGCGGGCCTCGATGGCTCTCGCATCACACCAAGAATCGCTGGCAGGCACGTCGGGCGGTGCCCAACCAGGAGCCCAACCAGGCGCATCACCTCTTCTTGTTGGGTGGTGGAGGCAGAAAGCAGCAGTATGGGAGTCGATTTGCGCGGTCGACAGAATGACATCGATGATGTGGTCACTACCTCTTGCAACGGTAGACTACCCCCTTCCGAAGCGGCCAATAGTCGATTCTCAGGGCCAAGTGAATCCCCAGGCTTATCTATACGGCCTGGCGGACGTCGCGAGCCGCGTACTTGAGCTAGATAACATTTACTCCTCGGGAAGACCGCTTATGGAACTGTCCGAAGCAGTCAGCAGCACTAATCAAGAGCTGCAATCATTAGCCAGCCTCACGCCACAGAACTGGCAGAAAAACAATTGGCCCCAGCTTTCGATTGATGCGCTCTTACAATACTGGCATCAGTATCTCACCGTGAGAACACATCTCCAGCTTGCACTCAAGTATAGTGAACGCCAACAGTATATTTTCAACTTTATCACCTGCTTGGATGCTTGCCAAGAGCTGGCGAGACGCTACGTGTCAATGCGTCCTATCCTCCCAGTCGGCTTCTTCGCAAACCGGGTGATCGACCTACAAGCCTTCACGGCCACTGTCTTCCTGCTGCTTGCTAGCTATCGCACTACCCCTGGCTCTGGCACTCTACCACAAGTAGTTGATCTCGACGTCACTACAGCTTTGGTGGACCAAGCTGTTCGGACGATGAGGTTCGCTGCTAATCGGGTCGGAGGGGACTTCGCACACCAGGCAGCGGATGCTGTTCGTTCGCTGAGCTTACTGCTCCAGCAACCGCAGTCGTCTAAAACGCAGAGGATAGCGCTTAGTATTCCTCTTGTAGGGAGAATCCATGTCTCGCGTAAGTCATACGCTACCAGCTTGGTTCCGAACCAAGCCTATCGAACTCCAAACCAGCCGCCGCAAGACCCTTGGCCGGCTACTACTTCCAGCAATGCAGCCCATCCTACTGCGCAAGCGATGCCTTTCGGGTCTTCGGATCTCAATTCGTTGAATTCGTTGACCTGTCTGATGGAGATTCCCGAGAGTTACCCGTTTTTGACCGACGAGACCGTCGGATCGGAACAGTGGTTCACATGCATGGGATGGGACGGCGAGGGTTGAGTGAAATTGAGCTCAAGGAAGAGAGGTTGCATTTTGTGGACGCCAATCCACAGAATGAGCAGAAGATAAGATGGAACATTCTTTGTTGGACAGTGGCATGTAGAATGACTAGTTCCATTGCATTTAGGAAAGGAAGAAGAAGTACCTTTAGCTGCATCGCTGGAGAAGACCGAGACTGGTGCCACGGCCAGCAGTCCGGCAGTCTGGGTAGGGCTGACCGCCACTTTTTCCCAAAACCCAAACAACCTTGCTTCATCGAATTTGAGTTAATCCAACCACCTCTTACTTACCTTGCGGAGGTTGACACCAAAGATAGCCACACAAGTAACAGCCCTGATCATGCTTTCGGAAAGTGACCCCGACATCTTCGTTGGGGGATCTAAGCGCAAGAATCACCTACTTACTTACTCAGGTACGCAAGATATAACGATCTTGACCAAGGCTCTTAGCAAGCTCGCAGGACAGACAGCTCGCATCGAGTTTCACAAAAACTTACAAAAGGCGGCCACGGGCACTAAAAGTTAGCGGTAGCGCTAGCTCGACTGGAAGGTGCAGCCGAAGTCTCCAGCGGCATAGTCATACATAAGATAGCCTACGGAGTCGTGGGTGTATATCCTCTGCAGCAGGCTTCCTCCCTCGTAGAATAATCAACGATCCTCTGCTAGCCACACGAATGCATTGCCGCCTATCATCTACTAAGAGTAATCCTGAAAAACGAGGTGCCCTTGTCAGTGAAGCTATCTATGGTGGTGAGCCTTGGACTTACCTGGGAGGATAAAATTTCCAAATATCCTTTTGGGCGTGAAAGATATCTAAACCAGCTCGGAAATATTAAAGTGCTACAGATACCCTTCTCAACGCGTGTGCTCTCATTCAGCTCATCCGGGTCGTTCAGCTCGTTCAATAAAAATGGTTATATTAATTTGCTATAGATCTAATGGTCTATCCGTCTACTCGTCTAATGATCTACTGGTCTAATGGTGTGAGAAAACCCTCATCTCCCTCGCCACGTCCAGTATCTCATCCACCACAGCCGCAACATCCTTCTTTTTGATCGGTATCCTATGATGACCATCCCACTCGACCAACCTCGCACCCCCCTCCTCACAATACCTCTCCAACAGCTGCCTATGGAGCTCCAACCCCGGATCCCTCGTCCCATGGACGTGAATGGTCGGCAGCCGTAGAAGATGCTCTCCACCCCGACCCTCCCAAAAGGACGGGACGCCCATGATCTGCCCCGCATCGCCCAACCCCGGTTCGACCCGGCCGTCCGGCCTCAGCGAGACCAACGGGTCGCTCCCGGCCATCAGGACGGCGAACCTGAACCTCACCCGGCCGCTCTCCCCCCACCCGGCCCTCCCTTGCTGCCTCAACAGCATGCTCCCCGCGACCTTGGCCCCCTGACTGAACCCCAGCAGCCCGACCCACTCCCCCGTCGCACCTTTTGCATCGTCCTCCATCATAGCCGCCTGCACAGCCGCCTCGATCGCCGCGACGGCCGTCTCCGTCGCGATTTCGGGATGGGTAGGTAGCCAGCGGAGCCAGCGGCGGAAGGGGCCGAAGTCCTTGTAGACGGCGGTGACGTCGGGACCGGGGGATGGGCAGAGGAAAGGGGCGTCGGCGAAGCAGAGGCGGAAGCGGTCTTGGAGCTGGGCGCGGAGGGCACGGGTTTGGGACTGGAAGATTCGAGCATTGGTGCCACCGCCGTGGAGGCAGAGGATGCGAGGCAGGGACAAGGTGGAGGCTGAGATGGAATTGGGCTGGTCGTTGATCGTCATCATGGACGCTGTGAGAGGGTGTTGTAGGGGGGGGAAGTAACTTGCGGAAGAGAAGGTAAATAAACAGGGATGAGACTGTCTAATGGTTATAACGAGCGACCATCGCACAAAAGCCTTTACTCTCGAGTGGGCCTTTTTTACTTCGGTTGGAGCCTATGATTGCGTAGGATTAAGGTGGGCGTGCTGATTTACTGGTGTGGAGGGCAGCACAGGTCGATACCTCTCGATAAGAAACTCATGACGAGCATCTCCCCGATAAGCTCGGGCCACGGACCCACACACAGGCAGCACTGGCGGAACATGGCCAATAAGTCCACTCCACCCAAGTCTCACTAGAATGAGATTGGCCGCGACGAACATTGTGGACGAGACATTATTGATTATTGATTAGGTATTGATTATTGATTGCATCATTCTTTCAAGCTTGTTCTAAGCATCTAGTCCTGTCAACCTAAAGTAAAATGCTTAAGGTAATCTTACCCACCCTTAGAGTAATTCGGGGCCGGCTCAGCAAACTTCCCACTCCCAGGCCTGGGAGCTAGGGACTAACCTAAGGGACTTTGCCCGCTTTTTTTGACCTTTTTCCAAGTCCAAAATAACTCAAGGGGCCGGCCCTGCTCGGACGGGCGGCAAGTAGGGGGGTAAACCCATTGGGCGGATAAGGTAGTCAAGCTTCCGGGATCGGCGGGTGAGCTAATGCAAAGAAAAAAGGCACGCTCGTCGCTCGCACCCTCTCATTTCCATCTCAATTTTCTCCACCTTGCTGCAGCACTTTGTAAGAGGCGTCGTGCATGCATAATGTGTCTTCGATAGGGATAGGTACCTACATACATAATATGTCTTCGATAGGGATACCTACATATGCATGAATCATGATTTGTCTGAGATGGCCTATGATACGATATCCCCATGATATCAACTGATTACTTTGCAGCACGTGCGACAGTGACCAGCTGTAGTACTACCTACTGTACTCTACACAAGGTAAGAATACTAAAAATACCGGTATTATACACGCAGTCAGAGCTAATGTATTGCCAAGATGTTGAATCGATTTGTATTTTGGTAGCTATTGACGTCACGCCGTTTTGTCGGTCCTTCGACACCTGTTGGTGTAGCATTCTAGTCTACCACCTTTCCGTCCAAGATGTGGTCTTCAAGCCAGCCAATCGATATCCTATTGCCCAAACATTAGCCGAAGATGAAAAGGAACGACGGCAGAGGACCGCCGCCAACGATTCGCACTCCAGTGCAGGCAGAGCTTCTGTACTCGAGAAGATGGAGAGCACGACAAGACGCCAAGCTGACGTGGGAGAATGCGAGAATGAAGGCTGACATACTTGGTATTTACTGGATCCGCAAACTTCACGGGGTCATGTCTGATGTATTCCAGGTAGTATGGATCTTTCGTCATGCTCGCAATACGGTCAACGTCTTCGAAGATAGCTTGACTGAAGCAATCATACTCCACAACGTTAGCGAAGTTGGGGCCGTAGATCTTTGGCAGAAGGGCGCGCGTTTCGTTTGTGTTGTGACTCTGTCGCAAAAGCAGATGGACGTTAGTCTCCGAGTCTTGGAAAGCCCTTGGCTGGTGAAATACGACTCCTTCCTGCAACACAACAGAAACGCGGGCGCCACTGGAATTTGCTGCGCAAGGCGGAGAAGTCGCCAGACGATGTTGCCTACCATTGTCCATCTGATCATTCCGTACTTGGCCAACAAACCCTTGGAAAGCTGAGCGTGCACTTTTATCAAGTACTCTCCGAATTCCTCTTCGCTCAGCCCGGCCTTGCGGACAGTACAGATGGTGAGACAGAGACGCCTCCGCTTCTGAGGAGTCCCAGTGGTTGTGGAAGTCTCGCTGGGGGGAGTCGTGGGCTCAACGGCATTCTCTGTAGAAGGCTCGCTGGGAGAGGTTTCGGGAATACCGGTATTTCCAAACAATGAAGACATGATAGGTTGACAGGAGTGTGATAACGTAGGATGTAAGCTTGAGTATCGTTAAGGCCTTTGGCAGACTATGGTTCGAGTACCTAGATATAAAGACAAGGGATATAAGCATGACTGAGATGAGGTCTTAATAGCAGAACTGTACAGTGACGTCCCAATCATGTTAGTCCCACCAAACGAGGCAATTCCTATCAATAGTACCAGCATATGCTCTCAGTGTGTTTAATTGAGGTTAGTACCTGCTTACGGAAGGAGAGCGCGGGGCGACGACAAGCAGCATCTTTCAATCTGCTTTACCTAGCCGCCCTAATCACCGCTAGCCTATGAAAGCCAGCTCGCAAGCTGCATGAATACGCTTGTGCTAAAAGCCACAACAGACCCCTAGTCATCTGTGGGTAGTACTTCTGCAGCCGAACCCGTAAGTCCCCGACTGATGGGTACTAGGAACAGAACCACCGGCGGGGACTTGCAATTCTGCACTTAAATATCTCCGCAATTATCGGAGACATCATCTCGTTACTCTGGATAACCGGCTTCGTCTCCTATGTCCGCTGACTCGAGGTAAGCAATGGGCTTAATGGTACGAAACTGTTGGCGAGCCTTGATACTTCGGTAGCAATATCTGCAGTGACCTTTGTTGGAACGTACAAGATAGCGTAGACCGGAGGCTTGTCTGTCTGCGCTGTGCAGTCCTTACAACCTAAAGGAGACAGTGTCTTCGGTGCAAAAACGGTCTTTGATTACATAGTACTTACTGCATATGACAAATCAAACGGTACGGGAAACAGTCGTGCTTCTATTGCCTCATCGCGATCAGACTACGTAGAAGAGTGAGCCGCATACCGCCACTCGTGGAAGAGAAAGTGATGATCTCGAATGCAGAGAGATAGATTACTGTCTAAGTTCAAGCTCAAGTTTTGGTTCTGAGATCCGATCGACCGGAGACCCTGACATGCCTCCGAGGGTCTCGGAGTCCGGTCCAGAAAGTGGGGGCCAATTCCCCGAATAATTGCACTATTATGGTTATCCCGATGCTTCAATGGATCCATCACCACATCATGAATCAACAAGGCCTGCAGGTCCAAGCACCTCGCGGTTGAGCGCCACTGCGAGGGAGTCGCGGCTGTGGGAAAATAGACCGTGATGGGACGCATCTCGGAGACATCAGCGCTAATAAAGTATTTCCACGGGGGAGATCTGATCTCCAAGGCTCCCTGCACCCTGGTTGACCCCCGAGACGAATAAAATTGCACAAGGAGGTATCCACTTGACGATCAGGGCAAGATTAACTTCAAAAGACTCCCACCTTGGATCGGTAGGAATGCTGCAGAATCTACAAGGATCTGGCAGAAGGTGTCAAGGACTGCGGGGATAAGGAGCAAGATAGCTAGCTGTCAAACATATGCATGTATTAGTGCGAGACGCAGGGTTTCCTGAGCTGGAGGTATCCACCTTTGAGGTGCGGGATTTCAATGTGCGTGGACAGATCCATAACAGGAATCGAGATGGTGGTCCAACTCCCCGAACGTACCCAGAACTTTGTGAAAAGCGCCGTGTGCATGGAGCCCAATCCTACCGACGCCGTGGCCATCAGTGCATCGGTGCAGAAGCAGTCTCTTGTCCGTCATCAATCATGTCAGGCTGGTGGCTGGCGTCCCGGATATTTTACCTCGCCATTGCTGCATCAGCTGAATGAGGTTTCCTAGCGCTTCGTTGATCTCCACCGTCTGTAGACGACTAGCCTGTCGAAGGTCCAGCTCGAGACTGCCTGCCTAACTCCCACCACCTTGATCGAGCGAAGGAGCGCCTTGCTGCAGGGATAAATCAAGATCCATGAATAAAGATCAGAAGCTTGAAGAACCTTATGGCTCCTGAAGCCCTGTTGAGCATATTCACGGTGGTTAAATCATTTGACTGGTCTTTTGCAAAACAAAGTCTTATCGCTTCAATGGCGCTTTCTCGTACGAAGGCTTGCTCCCAAAGTCTTGACCAGCGCTAGTAGCCCGCGCCTTGAAGCAGGGCAGCCGTAGAAGAGGAACTTTTATTGGGCAGAATGGTGCAATAGGGCCCCCCTGTTCAGCTGAGTTCAGGCGGAAATCCGAGGTCACCCTAGGCGCATCGTTCAGGTGGCCTTTGGTGCACCATCCGAAATTTATACATTGGAGTCTGACCAAGACCTCCGGAAGGCATAGAATTCAAAACAGCTGATAGGTAGGAGTAATGGCGAGTTGACGAGCTAGGTACGTGACACGACTGTCATACAGTCATAATTTTTCTAGGCTTCATGATTCTACGTTAGCTGAATTGAGAGAGTACTCGGTTGTACGATTTGATCAAGAACTACGGGCGGTGAGATTGTTGTAATCCAAGTTGCGTAGACACCTTTCTTGAATGGGATTAGTCAAATGAAAATAAAGTCTGCTGTAACACACGCAGGTCTCATCCAATTCCTTGAAAGTATTTGCTGAGGTACCTTGTTGGCTTGTATGGCAGTGTTCATTCAGTTGTGCAAAAGATGTATGGACTTTGGAAGGAAGAAAGATCCATATCGAGATAATGCCTCCGGACACCTTCTAAATTTTATGCGCAGCTGTACCGTTGCCAACTCCTACCGGGGAAAGAGATGGCTGGTCTGAGATTGTCATATAGAGCCTCCCTCGCAGGCCTGGAAGAAGGTATCAGCTATGTCCTCCCCAGGTCCGGCAGGTAAGAATGAAGGAACGAACCAAGATGAGTAGCAGTCCCCCTCTTTCCCGCCCTTACACACTTGGCATTCAGCGCAACATTGGCCTCCCACAGATGATACCAAGTCTCGACATCGATGCCGGCATTACTCATGATTTGAACCGAACACTTGTTGTCGCCTGAAGAATTCCGCTGTCAGCACACATTTTTCCAAATGGTTTTATTGCAGGTGGAGGGAGGGAGGGGGTAAAGGCCTCACTTGAAATGAGTTCATAGGGTAGATGTTCTTCAACTTCTGGATCCAGCGTCTCATCGCCAAAAACTCTTGGCCTCTCATCGGCTTCCATGCCCCGCTCGATCGTCGCGCACGATTGGCGAGTGATAGGTACAACAGCGTCCTCGCAACCAACGGTGGACGCGTATGGTTCCAATAATACGGCGAGGTGATTGTCTCCTCCTAGTCCGGCCGTTAGCCCTTCCTTATCTCTTTCTATAGATTTTCCTCCGAGCTGTACTGACCAATATTGATAGCAAGACCGCCCGATCTCGGTGGGCACCGATCAATCAGCGCATAAGCTGCTTCAGCGAGATTCTTTGGGCTCGCCATCGCCGTGTCGTAAGGATCTATAAGGATTGGACTGATGCCGCATTTACCTTTGCCTGTCTTGACTATCAGCATTTGTGGTCTTGGCCTACATGCACTCGCAATAAGCGGATATAAGAAATGGTATGTAAGGGAGGAGATACTTCCTAAAATTCTCTGCGGTAGGCTGATCTCGTGAGGGAATTCGCTTCCTCGCTGCGCGAAGCGTAAGACTCTTTCATCCGATCGCGGAATATAGATGTATGAATCCCTGCAGTCAAGAAGATCTAATCGACGCCCGTAGCGGATGTGGCACTGTACGCCCAACACATTACCGCTTGGTGTTGTTTCCCAAATTATGGGCTCGTTGGCGTCCAGGCCTATAGCTTGGAGTGCTGACATATTCGCTGGTAGGGAGGGTGCACTGGCAGGAGTGAGGGTACCATTTGACCAGGATACGGGCTCACGAGATGCCGAGAGCGGTTCGAAAAGGTTCAAAGAAGTCGAAACATCTGAAATCGTGGTAATCGAACCTTGTGGAGCAGCGTTCAGCGCTGAGATTCCTAGCATGAACCCGCTGAGACATGCGATGTAGAGCCAACCCATGGTTCAAGTGTACGATTTGTCGAGAGAGGATTCCAATGAAGGTGTTGAAATAAGCGAACCACGGTCATGATCATTGGCGCTGTACATTGAAATACCGCCTACGCGACTTCAGCGTCGTTGGACCCATCGAAGCGGTCATTGAGGCGCAACACTTGACGCGCAGAACCAGCCTACCGATTGCGAGGGTTGTCATGCTTTCTCGTGGACAGTATGAGCGCTTAATTTTCTCGATTAAGCGGCTTTGCAAGAGCATCTATGCTTGCGTCCATGCCAAAATCTGCCGTCTGACGGCCTTTATTTCCGCCCCACTACCCACCTCCTGTCCCATCAGATAAGCCTGGTCAGCGTAGGGAAGGCTACAGTAGAGACCGGCTGTCACAATCTTGCCATGCCAGTCCTCCTTCGGCGGAAGAGCTTTATGATTTTCATCATCGCCCACTCCCTCTGCGGCGACCTCATGGGATCCAATGAGATTCAGCTTCTGGCAAGCCCCAGGTCTACGCAGCTGAGTCCAGAAAGGCGATAAATTTACTCCAAGTCATTCCTCGAAGGAGGGAGGTACGCTTGTTTCTGGCCAGGTGAACCCATGATCCTACTCGCTGGAACATGATAGTAATGATACTAGGGCTGTTGCCTACATCTTCGTAACGGCTGCACCAACCCTGCTTCGAGACATTGTTTGCGATCCGTTAAACCCAAACACTATGAGACCTCAAGCTCATCGAGCCATCAATCACGCTGCTAAACGTGCTAGCCAATAGCCCCAGGGGTCGCAAGAGCGAACGCATCAGCGAAATGCATCAATCCTGCACGGATTTGTTCGAGAGGGCGAAGAGTGCTGTCGAGAGTACTAGATTCGCATATACGACTGGGATCAGTTCGTAAGCTGCAAGGACTTGAAAGCATGGACGACCTTCTTCCGAGTATGGATGATATCAGCTCGGAATGCGATGTGGATTTCGACGCAATTTCTCCTAGCGTCTCGCGAGACTTTGTCTTCGCGGTCGAAGAGCAATTTACGATGGTAGACTCGGTCTCTCCGCCAAAGCATCATAGATAATTATATAAGTATGCCACGTGCAGCTGGGTGCATAAGTTTTCAAGCCGCTGCATGCAAGCTTTTCATAAGGAACTATGTAGCTTGTTGCAATCTCCTTCCATCTTCATTTGTACAAGGGCGATCTCTCAACTTGAATTCTCTAGCACCTCAGACGGCCGAGCATAGAGTAGGTACCTTTCTTTCCCCAATCAAGTTTCCGTCATATTCCATCAGGAAGGTTAGACCTTCCCACTGAAGAGCGTCCTCGAAGTGTTCCCGTATGATCAGCCGCGGCCAGATCGATATCTATGCGTGAACGAGCATGCCCCATCTTGACTCCTCGTGGGGCGGGTTATTTCGTACAATCAGCGATACGATACGCTCCTGGCTCCAGGCATCGGCCGTAGCGCCCGTTCCGTCGGGATCGTGTACCACCGCAGTGGCCAGAGCGTCGAAGTAGGAGATAAAGACCGCGGAGGAAGCAATATTCACACCGTCATATTCGTACATGGTCTTCAATTACCTATCGTATACATCCATAAATGGGCCGCTGTTTGCCGTCAAGGCACTGCTGATTGATGACAGACGTGGATCGACCGATGGACGCGAAGCTACAATCGAGACATTGATGGCTGGATGATCAGCGCCCGCAAGACTCTTGTTGTTAGATAGATCGCTAGCCCGCCCTGGCCCCTTTCGTTCAACGGAGAAGAACGCAATAGGTCGATTTCTTAGTACAATCCCCGCTTGGAGTTTTGGACAGTATGTCGGAGTGTAGGTACGGGCGATCTGGAGACCAGTTTGATAGAGACCCCAAATAAGGCATCTTACTTGACTTCAACCCCATGCTGCAGCTGTCTTATTAGAAGTCTTGTGGTAGAGCCTGCATGAAAATGGAAGTCCAACTGGCCCTCCTCAAACTCCTTCTTCTCTTCACGTTTTGCCATGGCAAATCCGCCAGGCACTCGACTATATTGATGTATACCTGTCCCCAACCTAGAGCTACGTCCTCTTCCTACGAAAGGTTCATCTCGACGCCCGCGGCCGGCGGTGATTCGGTCGTTCCGGTGGCACTGCGAATTCCACCATTAGTCTTGTTCTGCAGATCAAAACGAGTCGGTCTTTTGAGCCTACTTCAGGAGACACAAGGCTTAGAGAGGTGTGGTTCGCAATATCGCCATTTTCACTTACGTTCAGCGATAGAAAGCTGATATGGCTGGTTGAAGCGATGTTGAGGATCCACATCGCAAAGCATCTCAAGACTTGTGAAACCAGCAAAGAGGAGAGTCTCACGATACGATAGACAGCGACTTCTACTTTTTTTATTATGTTTAATGTTGGGCTGTCCGCAAATCAGATCTTAATTTCAGATTTGAAGAAATCGACTTACCAAGGTTATCGGGGGCAGCGATGTGGATCTTTAGGACAAGGAACTTTCGACGCAAGCAATGCCGGACGGCAGTTTACAAATCTTCCGTTTTCAAAATGCTGAAAACCTCGTCTACTGTGGAATAATATATCAGGACGTTACAGTCCTGCACCACCATTGAGCGGGCGAGAAGCTTTCCCAAAAGCTTTTTGAACCGTAAGTGGTCGGGTGTGAGTTCCTCACCGGCTTTCACTTCTGCCATCCTGAGAGCGTCACACTTCATGGGTATCTTATCAGGACCGACACCAGTGGAATGAAGTCCATCTCAAATTGTTTGAGTACGAGGGACCCTTGGAGACCTATGAGGGCAGGCATGGCTGACTATGAGCCGATTGCGGGATGCGGGGTCTCCCTGGAGGGGCGGTCTTCCGTGGCTGAAGGCGAAGCGGTTGCAGGATGTGGGTAGAACAAGAATCGAGGAGTGTTTTCTGCTCAAAGATGCAAAGGAGGAGGATGCTCCGAGAAAAATAACCGATCATTAGATATCCGGAAAGAGTGCAAGCGTTTGATGCGCCTATCTAGCCGGACCCAATGCCGCCAACAAAGTGGATTCTGTCGGCCTTCTTTCTTCATGGGGGGAACAGCCAAGCTACGTTGTGGGACCAGATCTACTTCTGCTCCTCCAACTCGTTGCAGCGCCTCAAGTCCATTGGCTTCTCAAGCAGTGGCTCGACGTACGGATTGAACGTCTTCCAGTAGGGGTTCTACACAAGTGGATCAGAAACAGAGAAGCGCTTTCCAACAAGCCGCGTCATTGACCGCGACGGCAACGTCTTTACGCACCTCGAGATGGTATTTCTGGCTCTGTTCCGGGAATACATCAGCAGCTTTTCATATCCACCAGTTTGAGGGAAAGCTTGAAACATTCCACGGAAGAAAAGAAAACGGGGCGATGTACACTCTCATGCTCGTAGCGCTCCACAATAGTAAAGGCCCTTTTGTCTTGATGATCTTGCATCACGAACCAAGAGATCGTCTCGTGATCTTTGCGGTATACATTGCTAGCCTCGATGAGCTTGTCATGCAGTTTGGAGATGGCGTCGGCGGAATCTTTGGCGTAGAGGTGGACTACGATAGTGTAGACCATATTTATGTTGGGATTATCCTCGTGATGTGTTTGTTATTTTTGGTGGTGAAGATGGATGTCTGAGGTTCGGAAGCATAAGGAGGGGACGAAAGTACGTATGTCATGACGGAAGACACTAGTATGAAATAGGTTGGATGACGGATCGAGGCAGAGTGCCGGGCGGAAGGTACCTAGGATCGTACTACAGCGAAAGGGCAAGAAACCACCTGGTTGACTGTTCTACGATGAAGACTTGGAACATTAACACGGCCGACGCTCCTACGCTTGGTGCTCATTCACAATATTCGTGAAAAAGAAACGCCAAAGCTTCTCGGGTCCTCGCAATAACTCCAGCCATGGACCCAGTGAAAATTGCCGCTCCAAGTGAGAGTGCGCAGTGAACATTCCAGCCAGGTCCTTGCGACCATACCTAATCCCTATGTAACCAAGCCGAATGCTGGACTCTGCGGACATATAAATGTTCATTGCACTGATAAAAATTGAAGGAAAGTGCAGTGCTCTTAAGCAGAGAGGCGCTTAACCCTGATTACAGATAGAGCGAAAGGGTTGATGACCACATCTTTTCGCACAAAGCGCCTCTAAGAAACCACAGCGACTTCTTCACGGAATCTCCAACCTAACCATCCTCTTCTAACACCCAATCTCTACACTAGAAGCCTCCAGCAACGAGATTCTTTCGCACGGCCATAAGGGCTTGTGGCGGAGGTACAGCGTTTCCGCCCTCGATGTGCTCGATGTGGTACTTGAAAGCAGGCAAAGGAGGACCATCCGTACGCCTGGGTGCAAGTGCTGGAGGTGCACCTTCACCATTTTCGATGGGGAATTTAGTCTTCGAGTTCTGTCTCCTCCTGGTCCCAGGTTCGAAAGTAGAATGGGGCAAAGTTCCGTCCCAATTCTCAAGCGAGGGTCTAGATCGCAGCTGTTTCCGCCTAATTCCCGACTTCGGAAGTAGGGGCGTGGCATCTTTGTTTGAGCTGGGCGTACGAGGCTGGTTGAAGGAGTCCTTTGCGACAGCTTTTCCATTTTCGATAATGTAATACCGTGTTTCGGAGGGGCTAGGAGATATTTCTGAACTGGTATTGGCTCGTGAGGCTTGTGGTATCCCGGGTCCGGATGCTGGGCCTGGCTTTGATGATCCAGCCGGGGTCGCAAAATAGGATGCCCTGGATGAAGAAGAAGAGGACGGGGGTGGAGGCTTGGACTTCGGGGATAGATCGGGTTCTTTCGGTGAGACAAATGATGGCAGCGGCATGGGTCGCTGCAAGGTATCATGCTGTTCTAGGTCCAGGGCAGACTCGTGTGAAAGATCAGAGACAACATCCTCCGACTGCTGCTTTTTGGATGATTCATATTCTTGTTTGTTCAGAAGATTCAGAGTATCCTTCTGCGTCAATTGCGCCGAAGGTAAGATGGAAGATGCAGGGCCGCGGATCGCCGATGGTGCCTTTGAAATGATCCCAGCTTCAACATTGGGCTGAATTCTCAGGCCGTCATAGAAGGTCCAGCCGTACGTGCGCTTCGGTTGGGCTTCGGTGCTAATCTGATTCGAAGGTCCAACGGTCATCCTGCAGATTCCATCATGGAATGTCCAGCCAAATTTTGAGCTCGGCTGAGTCAAGACCTGAGTTGAAGACCCATCAGTTGTCCGGATCGTGACACCATCCCAGAAGCTGTAGTTTATACGCCTATGGTGTCCGGCCTGACGCTGTTTGGCCTTCGGCTTAGGGAACCCAGGGTGTAATCTTCTGTCCACACCCTTGCCCTTTCCATTGGCTCCGGAAATAGATCGCTGCTTGATTGTTAAGCCTTCATAAAAACTCCAGCTAGCAGACATTCCTTTCGGCTCATTACTCGTGGATGATTTTCTGTTTTTATTAGACCGCTTGACGACACGACCGTCAGTCCTAATTACTAGGCCATCATGAAAGCTCCAGCCGATAGCATGCCTTGACTTAGTTCCAGTGGCAAATCTCCTGTTGTTCGGTGAAGCTCCTGCGTGAGTCTTGATTATGAGGCCTTCATTAAAAGTCCAAGTAACTGAACAATTCGATCCGGTCCTCCTCGCTATCCCTCCGTTGTCGGGAGAGATCGCGTGACCGGTTCTGACCGTCAGGCCATCATTGAAAGTCCAGCCAACAGTACGCTTCAACCGGGGTGTAGTGGCGACCTCTAGACCATCGGGAGCCCTCTTCGAGGTTTCTTTGACCTTAAAATTACTCCCGAGGCTGAGCCCATCGTAGAAGGACCAGGCGATGGGCAGACGTTGAGCCCGAGCTTCCGATTCAATGTCCTTGCTCGTGTCAGACGATATCAAGGCATTTCGAACCGAATCATCAGTGGTGAATATGAGACCCTCTTGGAACGTCCAACCGATAGGAATCATACGTTTCGACTTGCTTCTAGGCACAATCTCTTCGCTTCTCCCGGTGACTTTCGAGGTCGCTTCAACCGAGCCATCAGATCTGAATCTAAAACCATCGTAAAAGCTCCAACCTATCGGTAACACACGGTTCGACTTGGCTTTGGAAATACCATACTCATCTTCGAGAGACTGATCAGCTCCGAATATAATGCCGTCATGAAAGCTCCAATGGATTGGGATCATGCGCTTTGACTTGGCTCCCAGCTCAAGGCTTGCATCGCCGGAAGATACCCCTTTAGTACTCTGAAGTCTGTCGTCGGTCCTGAGTATGAGACCATCGTGAAAGTTCCATCCGACTGAAGCCTTTCGACTCGACCCGCTTCTGGGCACTATCTCCCTGCTCTTTGTCCCTGCGAGAGGCTCCCGTGGAACAACTTGCAATGCCCGTGGACTTGTCTCTGTCCGCTGTGGACGAACAACTGCAAGCGTCTGATTCTCTACTCTCGATACTGGCCCGTGTTGTGGTATGGTCTTAGGACTGACGCTGCCGGTAGTCTGTCTCCTTGAGGTTTTACCGCTTTTCTCCCAAGCCTCCGTCGGCCGCCAACGATCTATTGCAACACTAGCATGGGACTTTGAATGAGAGACGGTATTGTCGATGGGAACAGAATCTTGTGTAGAGAAGCGACTCCGAATAGAGATACGATCGTCAGAGTCATTCTCTTGGGAAGAGATAATTGAGAGGCGTTTTGGTGTCGAGGCATTAATCGGTGTAGAGGCTTTGATTGGCGTAGAGGCTTTGATCGGTGTAGAGGCTTTGGTTGGCGTAGAGGCTTTGATCGGTGTAGAGGCTCTGATCGGTGTAGAGTAGCGACTCCGGAGAGAAACACGATCTTCTGAGCCGTCCTTCTGAGAAGAGACAATTGAGAGGCGGCTTGGTGTAGAGGGTTTGATCGAAGTGGAGTAGCGACTATGTATTGAAACAACTGTCTGGCAGGCCGCGTGCCTATATACACGGCTCAGAGCATTGCCCTGATTTGGAGTCTGAGCGGTGGATTCAGAGGGAGGGGGAGGTGGGAGTTCCTTGTCCAGGTAAGACAGCCGATGAAGCGCAACAGAGGGCGGGCGGTATTCGCCGCAAAACTGGTCGACAACGTTGACGGTGCTGGCCTTTGACGTGCGTCTTTCGTCCCCAAGATCCGTCTCCACCACGATGTCCGTTCTTCTGCCCTGCCTCGGCCCTGCTTTGCGAGGCACGATTTCCACTCGATGTACCAAGTTGTTCATCTCCCGCGCGGCCAAGAGCTCTGCCTTTTCCGGAGAGAGGAAGAGTGATCGAGCCCGCCGGGGGGACGCCATTGTCGTCGGCCTCTGAAGTAGAGCTCTGGTGAAGGCTGTTAAGAATGAAGATTGCAGTTGAGTGGAGTGGTCAGTAGTAGTAATCGCCAACACTGACGGCCATCATCCAGCAACAGCACAAAATAAGGCAGCGAGACAGTACTCTAAGAGCGGTGAACTCGTCCCTACGTCGGACACGGCGAACTTGACAAGGCTCACATATAACATTAGCAGAGTCGTGATTGGAAAAGCATAAAAGCCAAGGGTGTTTGGCGTAAAAGTTTATCGGAAGCAGAGAGCACCACGGTCCGTACAGACCGTACATGAAATAAGTAGGCGGGATGACCTAAACTCTATATCATTTGTGGCATCATATCAGGTCGCGGTGATACTCAGAGGGTCTCGTGCTATCAGCATTCCCCGTCACATTTTGGAAAGGCAGCGTTGGATGTCAGGATGCAGCTATTGCACGCACATCCAGGACTTGGACTCCTAATGACTTCGAAGTTTGGAGTGACTTGCAACAGACGCCGTTTTACAAGTCAGAGTAGCGCCTAAGGTACCTCGAAAGGCTTGTCTGCGAGACTGCGAGACTGCGACATAACTCTGTTAGGCAGTGCTATTCGCATTATGGTTCACCTAACAGTTGATATGTGGCAGCTTCTATATTTTCTCTCTGCTAGTGCAAAGGTTCGAGGAGAAGCTTGTCACGCGATGCTTGCGTTGGCTGTTGGTTGGTTGAGGGGTTGTCCTCGACGTACTTGAAGGTTGCGGGGCAGTGTGTGAGGCTCAAACATGGCTTTCCGCAAGGCTGTAGGTTAGATTTAGCGGGAAGCTTCTTTCCAGCGGCCAGATACATAAAGTAATTACCTCACATACTCGTACTAGCCGGCCAAAATTATCCGAACTTGTAAGTTACTCAGGTCCTTTGATCGTTCCACCCACTTGACCATGCTCTTAGCAAGGGGCTAGCAGGACCAGTCGAAAAGACGCCGTCCACTCGTATGTACCCATGGAGGCAAAAGGCAGGTCAGGCCGGCTGGGTGATGCACAGTGTCATGGGCGTGCTTGAGCCCCCATATGTAGCATGCTGGGAGAAATCTCGTACGTGTGCATATGTATACAAAGAGTCCAAGAAGCATTGGAAGAAAGGGTCATAGCATCCAGGAGATACCAGATCAAAGCCGGTAAAAGACAATTACAAAGCGATGTCTTTATGTCAACCGGACCACCGCAGCAAATCCTACTCCTGATCCACCAGAATCGAGATCGGTAAGATCCCCAGAGCATGATACACAAGGCTCCTCCCCGGCGTTCGCTTTACAGCTGGTAGAGAAGAGGCCCGGGCTAATTCTTACACTTGGTTACTTTCTCATTGAAGTTTCAATATTGGCGCTGCTCGCCGGCAAGTCCCCTCCTTACCAAACATCCCCCCCGGAACTCTTTGCAAATCTGCTTCTACCGATAGCAAGGAGGAATTAGACTGTCGTTGATGTATCCAGCGGTAGAACAGTATCGAGTGAAACAATAGTGGAGATAGGAAGACCAAAAAATATCATCAATTTCAATAATGCGTTTGCTTGTCATCCAAGAGACAGCTATGGTATCCGCCATACAGGCGCATCTAAAAACACCGTTCGCTGAATGAATGCATTATCCGAGTCATCAAACGTTCCCATTTTCTCATCATCGTTGAGATCTAGTCTCCGGATCAGGCCAATCATCGCCCTCGCCCATTCCAGGCCACACCCTCAACTCATTAGGATCGAGCTCATCCTTAATAACGCAAGGATCGCTGTAGCGCCCTTGGCACACTTTTCGTCTTCCCAAATGCTTGAACCTCGGACCAAGTGGACCATTGACGTAATGATACTCGCCGGCGAAGCCGTATTGTCTGTTGTCATTCAGTGGATAGAACTTGTCGCCCCATTTTCCCGCGAAATAGAACCATTGAGTGGGAGCGTCAGGTGTCCGGTTGGAAGCGAACAAGATATCAGAAACATGATCGTACGTGTATGTAAGAGAGTTAAGAGCAGGATCCCAAAGAGGGCCTCGATCTGTCTCATCGTGGAGAATTCCGAGAGGGAGGATATACGGGTGTGTACCTGACGTTGCGTACATTGCATGGGTGCCAACTGCAGAATAAACGACGGGCTGTCTCACATCAGCTGGCAGGATCAAGCAGAGACCATCCGATACTTACTCGTTTTCCAATTTTCTCAACTGCGGAGTAGCTGTACGCTGACCCAAAAAAATGTTCACTGACGAAAACAACTTCGGGTTCCCCCTGTCGAAATCGGACAAGAGTGTGCTCCCAATCGCCAATGTGATTGCCAAAACGGATATTGAAAACGATGTTGCCCAAGTTGTAGCTGTAGAAGAAGAACCAAAAAGCGTCCACAACCCCATCACCCTTGTCAACCGTCACGAGAACAGCCGGAGCGTCGCTATGGCCACCGTGGCTTTGCCCCCAAATCTTGCCCCCAGAGGCTTGAGACTGAAAGCGATTGGCCTTCGAATCGTCTGAGAAATCATCAGGTATGTTGACCTGCCCACCGAGCCAATCCGGTCGGTCTTCAACATTGTCATTGCTCGTCAAGAAGACATAGCGGCCTCCCTCGAATTGGTTCAATTGGTCCAGATTCGACAAATTCAATTGTGGTAGCCCTTGTATAGGTGTGTAATTCAGCTTTGGAGTGACATGGAACAAATGCTCCTTCATGTCACAAGGCCAGAATTGCTCTTCGGAGTATAGGTGGACCAAAGGTGCGTACTCGAGGACATACTGGGGGATCTCGTGCATCACGCGAGGGTCATTAGCCACATCTTTAGGCCTTGCCTTCGTATAGATGACCGAGGGACCCTGCCAGCCATGATCGGAGCCACACGTTTTCAGCCAGGTGCTAACCCGTCCCTTAAGCCATATAGGGATAATTGGAAAGGTGTGCAGAGCTGTGAAGACAAGGGCTACCGAAACAAAGCCTAACAAGATTCGCAGTTTCGCAGAGGTCCTAGGGTTCTGCATTCGCACATCTCGGGCACGGTTGAATGGCGATGAAGTGTATTGCGGAAGTTTCTCAACACTGTCATCTTGCTTGTCCGAGACAATACCTACGGCCTCCGTTGGTATCTTCTCCTTGTAGCTGAGCCCACCCTCTAATGTTCTGGGCGAATGATCCATGGTAGCCTCTTATCCCTAGCTTGCTTTCTGCCACAAGACCGACACACTCTTTCTTTATCCCTGTGGATTCTGCGAACTTGTCAAAGGACGGTCATATCAACATAGAAAAACACTGTGGACGATTCGCCCCGAATCTATGAGACAAGGTAGTATCAGCGACTGTAGGTTTCTTCGAAGTGAGACTGAGTGTCTTCTCCCAGCAAAGCATAGTACGAAGATTCAGGAGATACTCGGTCTGAGAAGCGACCAAGATGCGAATACTTGTGCAACTGGTGAATGATGGTGGCTGCGAAAAGCCATAGGAAACCGGCGGATACTTACGGTTTTGGCTAACAAATACTCGAGAGTGAAGTCAGGAACCCCATAGTGTTCTACTTCTGTATCTTTGTTTATCAATGAATCGTAGCAAGATGCCAAGGCGATATGTAAGTATGTACACAAAGTTGTTGTTCGCCTCTTGATAATGCAAGGTTACGTCCCAGAGTCCCAAAGCGAGCCAAGGGTCCAAAGGGCCAAGCTTTGAGGCTTGCAGATCATCCGAGGTCCAGATTCCCCTCGTGAGTCGTACCTAAGCTCCTTAGGTACCCTCCACCTCGGTAGCCTTGCGATGCCAAATTCGACAGTATGGGATTCCTTGAATGTCACTGGTGAGGCGAAAATTGAATGTTGACTGTTACGGCTGTCGACACGGTCAACATGGGCTCTACCTAGGAGCCACGGCAATCCTTCTTCCCTCCAAGATGGACATCCAAGTTTCAAGACGACTCATTGTGTTAGATGGTGGTGGCAGCTTTCCTACTTAACGCCCATTACTTTTCTTTCCATGCGCCTTCCTTGTGCCACAGAGAAGAAAGAAATTCTCGTCTTCTGTCCCATTCCGACAGATATGGCTGGAAGTATGACAATAAGTGCTCTCGGGACCGACGAGGAGGATTCAGATTGGGAGTATGAATACCATGAAACCGAGACAGAGGTTAGCCAAGCTTGCTCTCAACGCTTTTTTCGTAATTGAGCTGACGGTAGCCGGCAGAGCTTCTATGTAACCCTTGACATTTCCTCAGCTTCGGGTTATCACAATCCGCATACCAAGGATGAACCAGACCCACCGCCTCCAAAGTTGGCTCAACCAAATACTTCGATCGCACCTACGTCCCCCATAGGCGAAGACAACGCAGGGCCGACAGAACCACCAGAAACCCCAATACCAGAGACACCTACGCCCATGGATATCGACGAAACAGCGGACCAGCTCGAAGAACTTCCATCACTTTCCGGGTCCAAAGACCAACGAATTCAGTTCCTTGATCTCCACACCTCGAATCCTCTAATCTCATACCAAAGCCAGATGTACTCCTGCGAATGGACATCAACCCTAGGCACAGATCTCCTGCTCACGGCTCCCACGCTCGATTTCCCTCATCCTGTGCTGCGAGAAGAGCCAAATGTCTCCGTTGTAGCAGCGTCAAAGATCAAGCTCGTTGGCCGACCAGCAAAAATAATTTCTCGCTACAGTGGCGAAGAGGGTGATCGACTATCGACTCCAGCGCCTGTGACTTCAATCGCCCCAGCAAATAGTGCCAGTCCAGAAAAAGCTACACCGGTCAAGATTCCTATCGGCAAAGTACCCAGCCACGCACGACAGAACCAAGCACATTTTCTGGAACGCCTTATCGCCATCAAAGCTAAGAAGGGCGAAAAAGACAGCGTAACTGTCTACACCAAAAAAACAAATCAAGGGACCGGATGGCGAAGTCAACGGAGAGCCAGCGAGGCCTTTGAAGATGGAGACGATGAAACCGCCTCGAAGCAAGATCTGAGAGGGAGAGGCACAACGGGAAGACCAAGGGGTAGCAAACGAAAGAACGGGCCACGGACAGCGAAAGGGGGATTGTTCAGGGACTATAGGCCACAGTTATGGGATACGCCAGGAGCAGATATCAGAGCCGGCCCCTCTTTGACACCGGAGAGCTGGGATCAACTAGAGAATAATGCAAGTGATGAAAGACAGACACCAGCAATCACCATCACCAGTATTTCTCCATCACCAGTTTACCAACCCGAGCAAATGGCGAACACAAGCACCGGATCGCTCTTGGAGTCAGCTAGCCCTCACGCTTCCCCAATACCTTCGGTTCAGCCTGCGCAAGTAACAACCGGCGAGGACATTTCCTCCGCGGAAGTTGATGCTCCTACTCCTTCTCTTGCGCTGGCACTGTCGCCGCACCCAGCGACAGCGATGGAAGAGAACATGTTGCCTGCTTCTGGAGTACCAGATGCCGGACCGCTACAACAGAAGCATACGGAGAGCTTGGTCTCACGTCAGAGCACATCGGCGCCAGACACAGAAACGGGTAGATTGGAAAGTTCTGGCAGAGAAGTAGCCGGCGATACGGAGATGGAGGATGTATGATCAATCGGACTGGCTCCTTTTCCCTCACATGATTTCTTGTGCAGCACATTCGGGCTCCAGGTTCAAATCGTGCCAAATCTACGTTTCAGATATTTCAGTCGGATTCATCCAGAGACATTCTTGGTTTGTCTGCTATGTTGGCATCAAAGAACCCAGATTACTTTATAGTAGAAGGCACTGTGGCCGAAGGTTGAAGTTGGAGGTGTTTGCCTCGGTTTAATTTGCAGGGATCTAGCACTGCAAATATAGCATGGTGGGCACGGCAATTGTAATGGGACAATTGAGAAAACCAGACCCAATGCGCTCTCCAAAGTTGTAGACTAAAGACTCAGGCCAAAATGTCTAGATATTTCTACAGTGTAAGAGTAAGAACAGAGGTCTAACTGCCTACCACATGCCCCCTTAACCACCCAGTATATTCTAGGACAGTTGTAGAATGACCGTAGACGGCGATTGCAAGAGGAAGTTCTGATCGAAAGGAAAGGGCGGAGGTAGGAAAGAAGGAAGGACGCGGATTATGAGGAGGACGAGGACGAGGACGAGGAGCGGAGGTGGACGGCGAGGTTACGGTAGGAGGGAGGAGGGAGGTTCGGCGACAGGAGTGGATAGCAAACTTTTGCTGAGCTGATATGGTCTATGGAAGATATCGTCTCGATGGTACAGGATAAGGAAGCTCCGCCGTCGGGTCGAGGTCTAGAACCGAGCTGCTGACTTTTAAGCTATCTTGATAACCACCCAAACACCAGCATACTTGCTTTGTGGGTTAGAGAAAAATGGGGTCCATGCAAAAGGAAATGAGCCCGATACTCGACCTAAGTAAAAAATCTCCTCGCATGCCTAAAATGTAACTGCCGTTGAAGCCATGGATCCGAATACCTTTGACATGGCGAATACCTTTCAATGTGGAGTCTCTGATACGCATGTCCGTGGATGTTGTCTACTCGGCGGTATCGAGCTCGTCGTGAGCAGGAATGGGAGATCCCACGTCGACTAAAAAAGGTTCTTTAGCGGACGGTCCAAGTTTCTCGAAAAGATCGGAAAGCTACCTTTGCGATCATCCCCATTGGTGTTCTCGCGATCGTCCTCCACGTCACGACGGCGGTCTACATCCTTCATTTCGCGGTCTCTATCGTCTGGGCTTCGAGAGCGGTCTCTGTCACGCCTATCGTAGTCGCGCTCGCGACGGTCGTCTTTGCGAGGGGAGTAGTCACCTCTGCCACGGCGAGGTGGAGATGCCGATCGGCGACGAGGAGAGCGATCACGACGACTGCCTGGACCACGGTCACCACCCCGTGCGTCACGGCCGGAGTCAAACCGCCAGGATGCGGAAGGAGGCGTACGGGCCCACTAAGTTACCATTAGTATTGCTCGAAAGAGGCTTGTTAGTTGGACGCTTCGTACCTCAATCTTCAAGACATCATCTCGTCCAAGACGCTTGTTGTGCATCTCATGATAGGCATCATCTGCATCACGGCGACTCTCGTATTCGACGAAAGCGAACCTGCTGGCGGTGTAAGCATCCACAGAACTTTCAATGTAGTCACAGTGCCATGACGGAGAGACATACAGTCTACTTGCAGCGCTTCGTGGAGCCGGTATATCGCAGCGCACAAGGCGTCCATAGCTAGAGGTGCGTTAGAAATAGAGGTAGCTGAGGCGATGCGACGACCGCGAGATTGGTATGGAAGGATGAGAGTGGGCATGGTGTCCACCTATCGATGATCTTGGAGGGTAGGACGAGGAAGGGAGGTTCGAGTGGGCTCTAGGCGTACCGTTCGAATTCGTAGGCTAGATCACGGGCTCGTGTTCCATGGCCGAAGCCAGTAACGTAAAGAGTCGTACCACCTCCTCGGGACATGATGAAGGTTGTTTATTCTTCTGGTATTGAATGTAGCTTGGGATAATTGAAGTTGGGAACAATGTCTGTTTGATGTCTGCACTTTGCAGCGACAGAGGCTGATATTCGCCAAGTCTTCAACCGAGAAACCTCCGAAAAGGCTTGGCATAAGTAATAATACCTTGGCATCAAATTGCCCGCAAGTAAAAGCCTGCATCTTGCATGAGCAAGATCTTATAATAATATACCCAATGTCTTTTCATTTCTCAGGCACGCACTGAATTCACAAATCGGTACATTGCCCAGAAATCTGATTGGATTTTGAGGGCGTTTAGAGTATCGCTGCGATCCGTAGGCACAGCCCGAAACGGGAAAGCTTTGCAAGGGGCCACAACCAAAAATAAGGCTACTTTTCTACTTAGCACGGACAAACTGAAAATACCTCGAACACGCCCCCAGCAAACTGCATTTCATGGAATCAGCTTTCAATCGCGAAGAGGCAGTATCGTTCTTATATTCGCCGCGTCGGCCATACCTGTATGCCTTCCTGGCGAGAACTTTTCAAGGCCTGCGCTGCGGATTGTCCAATTTTCAGACCTCATCGAACCACCGCATAATACATACGGTCCTTACCTTTCATAGAGGCTGAGAGGTGCATTGGCTTAGCGAGTCTTGTGCGTGTCCTTCACGATGAGTGTCGGTCGGAAGGAGCCTTCGCCGGTGGCCAGGGTAGAAGGCGACGAGGTTTGGGTAGAAGGACAGGAGCCTCACCGTCCTGCTCCACTGTCAAGGATGATACAATTAAGGCATACAATCGCCCAGCCCGTTCTTGCTGCTTTCCTGGCCGGAGGTGTGGCCGGAGCTGTCTCAAGAACCGTCGTGTCGCCACTCGAGCGCCTCAAGATTCTTTTCCAAATACAGAGTGCTGGGAGGACGGAATACAAGCTGCCTGTGGGGTCAGGTCTCATGAAGATGTGGAGAGATGAAGGCTGGAGAGGATTCATGCGTGGAAATGGCGCCAATTGTATACGAATCATACCCTATTCTGCTGTGCAATTCTCGAGCTACAATTTCTACAAGAAGGTAAGGAGGCCAATCCAGAGCTGTCAATTTCACAGCAGTCTCATTTTGTGCTATTAGGATCACGCTAATTCTTACGTGAAATAGTTCGCAGGAATCCAGCAAGGTGTCCCCACAGCGCCTTGGAAAAATCTTTTGTGCGGAGGACTTGCGGGGATAACATCAGTGACCTTCACCTACCCTCTTGATCTCGTGAGAACTAGGCTTTCTGTGCAAAGCGCAGACTTTACTGGGCTTACAATGGCGGAAAAGAAGAATATGCCGGGGATGTGGAAGATAATGGTCAACGTATATAAGACTGAAGGAGGCATAAGGGCCCTATACGGTGGCTATATACCGACAATAGCTGGTGTCGCACCTTATGTAAGCGTATTCCTTTCGGATGCCCCCTATCTTTCCCGCTGACGTATCTAGGTTGGTCTGAACTTCATGACCTACGAATGGGTGAGGCAGTATTTGACACCAGAAGGTGATAAGAATCCTTCAAATTGGCGAAAGCTACTTGCAGGTGCTCTTTCAGGAGGCATCGCTCAGACTTGCACATATCCTCTGTATGGCCATCCTTTTTCCCGTTCTTTGTGATGAGACCTGACTGACCTTGGTAGTGATGTTCTCCGTCGCAGATTCCAAATCAACAAGATGAAAAGTATGGGCTATAAATACAAGGGGATCTTCGACGCTATTAGAATCATCGCTTCTCAAGAGGGCTTTCGCGGTTTTTACAAGGGTATCGTACCAAACCTGCTCAAAGTCGCCCCAAGCATGGCCAGCAACTTCTTGAGCTATGAAGTTACCCGAGACTTTTTGGTTGGCCTAGGAGTAGACGATGACAATTAAAATTACGGAAACGCTCACTGCAATCTGTCAATCTTTGATCATGCACATTAGGGAAGGAAGATACCCAGGAAAGACATTCGGAATTTGATTTCTTTGTGAATATTCTGCAGTTTAGTATAAGCATGGCTGTCAGCATTTGGGGTTGTTGGCAAGCGGCATCAGGAGCGTATTGGTTACGTTGGTCTCATAAGACCAGGCAGCCTCTTTACATCTCAAAGAGGCCACCGCATCTGGTAAGGTAATGTTAGAATAGATAAGGTCCGGTATAGATGTACAACAGAGCCTTTAACAGCCAAACGACAAGTGGTTACAGAATTCAGGTCCCAGATTCAAACTCAAAGGGTTTGAAGCGCAGCCACTGTACATACCAACAATTTGCAGTGCACCGCAAATCAAAAGTGATTTTCTTTTCCAATCACAAAGCACGGGCTGTTTCGAACATTCAGCCCTACAGCGAGCAAAATAAGCGAGCCCACGCAAAGATATCGCGCTAGTAGAAAGCGTAGCAAACCCGCACCTCGACCTCATCTTCAACATCGACGACAATCATCGCCAATTATCAACCGCAAAGATGGGTACGTCTCTCAATCATATAGCATCACTCTTATGGGTTTTTCCATCCAAGCTTCCTCGCTGTCCTCGCCTCAGGCGCAACCAAAGAAGCCTCAAACGCTGCCCAATGTCTAAGCTTGCAACTGAAATGGAGGATTAGAAAGCTGACACAGTCGCAATCTCATAGGTATCGACCTCGACAAGCATCATGTGCGCAGCACGCATCGCAAAGCACCGAAGAGCGACAATGTCTACCTCAAGCTGCTCGTCAAGCTCTACCGCTTCCTAGCTCGTACGTCCCACCTACCTCCAATATCCCCTGCCGCAAATGTTCCACTCCTATACCTCACATGCCAACCTCTCATATGAATCTCTTCTGACACCACCAACGCAGGCAAAACCGACTCAAACTTCAACAAAGTCGTTCTCCGTCGCCTCTTCATGTCCCGCACCAACCGTCCCCCGCTCTCCCTCAGCCGACTCTCCATGCTCGCCTCCCGCGGCACTGGCGAAAAGATCGCCCCCACGTCCAAAACTATCGTCGTCGTCGGTACCATCACTGACGACATCCGCCTGCTGAAGGTGCCCGAGAAACTCACCATTGCGGCACTCCACTTCACGGCTACCGCGAGAGCTAGGATTGAAAAGGCGGGCGGGGAGTGCTTGACTTTGGATCAGTTGGCACTCAGGGCGCCGACGGGGAGCAATACGTTGCTGCTGCGGGGTCCGAAGAATTCGAGGGAGGCCGTGAAGCATTTTGGGTTTGGGCCGCACAGTGGGAAGGTGAGTCTTTCTTTGCGTCTACAGATCGCTGTGGGATCGTTAGAGAAGATGAGAATGTGATGGCTGACTTGTCCAACCATACAGAAACCCTACGTCGAGAGCAAGGGCAGGAAGTTCGAGCGTGCTCGTGGAAGGAGACGATCTAGGGGTTTCAAAGTCTAGACGGTGGCTGCGAACATGAAAGTTATCTGGGCTCTAGACTCGATTTCGAATGGATGGATGATTGAGTGGACAGCTTGCTACCGGCTTTGCTAGAGAGGAGGGGTCGAGTAAAGCATACAGTGCAATTGCAAAAGGTCATGGATTTGCCACTAGCAATCACAGCTCCAACTTTCCCCCCAAACCGCAATGTTCAACCGTGAGAAATGTCCTGCGTAAGCTGAAAAGTGGCACTTTTCCGGGGCCAGAAACACCTAATATGCAAAGCTTTTCGACAACGATACCGTCACCCATCCAACGGCAACCTCTCATGCCTCCACCTCTTTCCCCCCTCCCCATAGTCACCCGCGACCTGCCCACACCCATTGATGCGATACTTATAGATCATCAGCCCCTCCAACCCCACCGGGCCTCTCGCGTGGATCTTATTCGTGCTAATGCCCACCTCAGTGCCGAACCCAAATCTCATCCCATCCGCCATCCTGGTGCTCGTATTCCAGAAAACGCACGCCGAATCCACACCGGATTGAAAATGGTTCGCTATTTCCGGGGACGAGGTCAAGATGGCATCAGTGTGCTTGGAAGAGTGGGCGTTGATGTGAGCGATTGCAAGACCGCATGATGTGCTGGGGGAAGCGTCGTCAGAGGGTGTGGGGATGGTTTTGATAGCGAGGATTGGAGCAAGGAACTCGGTTGCGTAGTCTTCTTCTGTTGCGTCTTGGAGTATGGCTGCCTCGTTCTTCGGGAGGGCAGTGGAGAGTGCACTTTTAGACTCGGCGTCGCAGCGTAGGGAGGCCCCTTTTCTCAGAAGCGCAGATGCTACCGGGGGAAGCAAAGTGCTTAGAGCAGCTTCATCAATTAGTAATGTCTCGACTGCATTGCACGCGGCTGGATAGCCCAATTTTGCATCAACAAGGATCTTGACTGCCATTTCCGGGTCTGCATCTTGGTGAATGTAGATGCTGCAGATGCCATCTGCATGTCCGAGAACAGGTATACGGGTGTTGTCCTTGATGTACCGGACCAACTCGTTGGAGCCACGTGGTATCACAAGATCGACGTAATTGTCAAGATCAAGAAGCGAGGCTATGACGTCTCTGGCGGTGACAAGTTGTATCGAGGCGTTTGGAACCAGTGTCTTGGCCAGGGCATTGGATATGGTGATGGAGATGGCCCGGAATGAGAGAGTGGTCTCTTTGCCTCCTGTGCGATTTTAAGGCTGTGCTCTTTTGATATTTGATCTCTGGCGTACCTTTAAGTATAGCAGCATTTCCAGACTTAATGGCCAGGGAAGCTATGTTAGCGATGACTTCCGGACGTGCCTCGAAGATTATCAACAGAACTCCAATCGGACATGTGAACCTCTCCAGCTCAAGGTCGTCGTCCAGCCTTGTTCTTAGGGTGGTCTTATTGACTATTCCGTACAAGTCTTACGGAAACCCTACGCCACGAAGTCAGAGGGTCTCCTCCGTCTTCTACTGTGGTGCAAAGCTTCTGTAAGACGCATTGTACGACCCATCAGCCTTTATGATTTGCACTTCTACGTAGAAGCCCCTCACCAGGATCTTCAAGGTCTCGAACGTCCAGGATACCCTGCAGCATGTCTTCCCATTTGCCTTTCTTTCCCAAATCCAACCTCTTGAGCACACTCTGACTCAGCTCCCCATTTTCGGCTGCCTTTTTTGCCAGTTCCAGATCTTTTGCATTCTCTGCTAAAATGGTATCTTTTGCCCCCTGCAAGGCTCTGTGTATAGTTGTCAAAGCATCATTTCGAGCTTGGGTCGGTAACATAGCCAGACTTCGAGAAGAAATTGAGGCTGCTTTAGCCACTTCCAGCGGACATGAGTCTGTCAATGACATCTCGTAGAGGCAACACCGGCTTCAAATACCAGAGGAATCACAACAAGTGAGATAATACCATATGTAAGATGCAAAGAAACAGAGGCTAGCCGGCATATGTAGAGCAGTATTGGCAATACTAAGATTACTATTGAACTAGAGCAGTGGGGATTGAGGTCCTTCTGCCCTCACCAGTACCGTTGCCTGGCACTTATATATAACCTTGCGTGACTTTTCTCGATCTAAAACTCAATTCTACAAGCATCATCAATAAAAAGCATGCGGGTGATGATACTTTGGCATGAGGTTTGTGATTGACGATGTCGTTGCACTCTCACGCTTGCCATTTCTTTGGGTGCTACTCTAGTGGTCCTTCTGATTCTCCGAAGATTACCCATCACCTATCCAGTGAAGCCTAAGGTATGTAGTGCGCTATCCAGTGAACATTCTAAGCCAGAATCTCGCAGCCAAAGTTCAGTACAAGAGCAAACACTGCTTACCATGGACGCGTTGCTCCCTCAGCTCCTGTCTTTCCCTCCTCATCCAGAACCTACGAAACCATTATCGGATTCTGAATACGACAAACACATCAAGAACTTAGTCCACCACATCAACACAGTATCGGCAAGTAAGCTCACCTCGGGAGTACCTGGAGGAGGTGATCTTCTCGATGTGAGTATAACAACGTCAAGTCAGAGAGCTTGCCTAGAGCTCCGACTGACTTCATAGCGGTACACAGATTATTGACCCATCGAAAAATACGCTCCCCTACCTTTATACATTACTCGCTCACGTCTGTGGCTTCGCTGGCAAGCAGAAGGCTGGTTCAATATCAGATGCATTCTCTCCAGGATCGGCATTATGGCAGAAGATGTTGGACTTCATGGAACGCTTCGATGGGCGTCAGATCAGATACGCAGGCACCGAGCTTCGACGGCTCATAGATGTTACAGCAACCAAAGCGCAGCGAGTGTCACAGGTAAGCTTCGGATCTTGGAAACCCATGAGGAACTCCGCACCTATTGACGTTCGCAGCCTTGGGCAGCGATCCCTCCCATTAGGTCGGCCATTCTGCGCGTGGACGAGTCAGGCTCGACCCTCACATCATCACACGCAACCTTTGCCCGTTTATGCCTCGAAGCACGTGCCTATATGGCAGCCCTGCCCATAATCGACCGCAATATTTTCCATTTTCCGCCTACCACAAACAAAGCAGCTGAGAACAGCATGTTTCCTTACCTCTCCTCGAATCACGAATCCGGTTCCACCTTCATTACACCAGACTCAGGTCTATCAGCCAAGCTGGAATACCGAGACCATCTGATTTATTTCCTCTATGGTGCTATGATTCTCATGGGCTTAAAGAAATGGAAGCGAGCACTTCTTTTCCTTGAAATCGTCATCATCTCGCCTGTGGCAAGCAATGTTAGTAAGATCCAAGTAGATGCTTACAAGAAGTGGGTGCTCGTTAGCCTCCTCTACAAAGGACGTGTAAGTGATGCGTATTGACCTCAAGGATTTCCATGGCTTCTGACACTTTCATCTACAGCCATTGGATTTACCAAAAACAACAAGCCAACAGGCCACAAAGCAGTATCACGCAATCTGCAAGGCTTATGATGGACTAGCCGCGGTCTTCAAAGATGGTATAGTCAACGAAGAATCTGATCAGAGACTCATCGCGGAAGCTACTGCTGGTGAAGCATGGTGGTCTTCAGTAGGTTACCTAGTAATCCATGTGAACATTGGGCTCTTTTAGCTCACTGACAACTGCCAGGACCTCAATCGCGGACTCGTAATACAAGTTATCAACGCCTACCGCCAATTTTCTGTTCTACAGCTTGGAAAGACATTTGCCGCATTGACAGTGGCTGACATCGCACGCCGCACATCACCTGATCCCAACGATTATACTGGCACAGGGGACTACGTGATCCATCTTATCTCTGCTGGCGTTTTAAATGCTACCATCTCTCAACCATCAAATGATCCGGCTTCCTGGATCTTACGATTTTCGGAATCTACAAGCGGGCCACTGTCTCGCACAGAAGAGCAACAATACCAACACCTAGAGAAACAGACCCGAAAGATCAACATACTCATGGAGCACATTCGTGAAGCTGACCGAAAGCTGGGTCTCAACAGAGACTACGTTTCGGAGGCCAAGAAAGCGAAGAAAACAAACCTAAACGATCTGGAGGGTGGCATGGAGGAGAGCTCTTGGCTGGCTCCTGGTGATGCTTATGAACATGATGAGGATATGATGGCTGATCTGTGACCGCACGAAGCAATTTCTTCACTCAGTCCCTGCCGGTGTTCCAAAGATGAATTTAAAGGTTCATGATGGCGGAAAATGTCCTTATGAGCGTGCATGAGCGATGTTTCCAATGAAATGCATAGCATAGGCGCATTATGAGCTACGGTCACGGCTGCATAAACCAAATTAGAATTCAAATTTAAATTCATATTGATGTTTTACTAAGAATACAACAATAATAGAACTGGCTTTATCGTTCTTGAACGTGCTGGTTGGCTTTGGATCATGATCACGTGATATTTCGTAAGTGGCAAACTTTCAAATGCATACACTCATCCTAGCTTCTTCTCATTGAAAGATATCGCCCCTCATTACCTTACTTTACAACTCAACCACAATCTTCACTCCTAATTCACTCTCCAACTACTACATACTTCCACCTACATTCGCAATGCTTAACAGAGTCATCGCAACTGCGCCCCGCGCCACCAGAATTCTCTCCGCGTCCATTCGACCAGCTATCAAATCACAAGTACGCATCGCTGCACCAGCACCAATTTCAGCGAAGCGGTGCTACCATGAAAAAGATAAGCTATCCCTCTCTCTCTGGTTCAACCACCTTGTGAACCATTTGCGGCGCCCGAAAAGTTCACAAGGCCTACCCCGCTTCTACCACCACAGTTCAGGAGCGCTCAGCTAACCTCCACCCACTCCTAGACCACTACTCCGCGCCCCGCAACGTCGGAAAGATGGACAAGAACGCGCAAGACGTCGGTACTGGGCTCGTTGGCGCACCAGCCTGCGGGGACGTCATGAAGCTCCAGATCCAGGTTGACCCCGCTACCAATACCATTTCCGATGTGAAATTCAAGACTTTCGGGTGTGGATCGGCTATTGCAAGCTCCAGCTACCTTACGGAGCTAGTGAGGGGGATGACGTTGGAGGATGCGGGCAAGGTCAGGAATACAGAGATCGCTAGGGAGTTGTGCTTGCCGCCTGTGAAGCGTACGTTCACCTGTCTACATTGGAAAGAGGGATTGAAGTTTTAAGAATAGGGAGACTAATTTGGGGGTACAGTGCACTGCTCTATGCTGGCTGAAGACGCGATCAAATCTGCCATCTCGAATTACTATACCAAGAACCCTAAAGCCAAGGTCACTGATCTTGGAGGCACAGCAGCTGAGATACCGAAGATCGAGGTGGAGCAGGTAGCAGCGGCCTGATTGGAGCGTTACAAAAGATGGGTAACGCTGTGCCAGGTTCAACCGCCGTGATAGGCATGAGATCCAAAGAAAATACAGGACATAGCAGCTAGGGCCGGTTATTTGATATGGAGAGCGATAGTTTGGCGGGCGTCGGTCGCTAGCTTTTAAATCATTAACTTCTTTGAAGTCTCGTTGCTGCCACTGCATTCACCTCCCGCAGGAGACTACCTGAGAGTAATGTGTGCCTTGTCAAACACTTGCTGACCTTTCCCAACTGACACCGAGTGATGCGGTCTTCGTCTTAAATCCTTTAGCTTCGGTCAGTCTGGCATCCAAAATCCTCGCGCAGGAAGTACGCCTCGATATCAAGCTCTCAGAAGTATGACCATACGGGCATCATCATCAAGCCTATTAGGCTGCCACAGCTCCAGCACCATACCTTGCTAAGCGGTCAATCCTTCTTCGAACCTTCCTTGTCCTAATGATTGTGAAGTGTGGAGACGGAGAGGATGCCCTTACGCCAACGATTTGGATCGAGAGCCATAGTCTGGTTATGGAGCTCTTGAAAGATGGCTTAAGGTGGAATCACCACGGTAACCGCAAGCTCCGCTAGGAGCCTGATTCGCATGTTTGGCTAGCAACTCCCTCTAGCAGAACAAAGTATTTGCGTTCTGAACTTGTTGCCATTTCCACTCCTAGATTTTGCTGGCATTCCTGCATTCCTGTGGAACTGAGGTTGAAAGCTGAAAAGAAACATGCCACTTCGTAAATGCGAATACGGATCATGCACCCAGCCTGCCGAACGGGATTTTGGAAGCTGTATGATTTGCTCTTCGCACTTTTGCGCCGAACATTCACGGATCCCATTCCACCAGTGTCCACCCGTACGTTGCTTCCTAACGAACCCCTGTCGTTCCTCGCACGTCAACTCAATCCTTAAGTAGGACGACGAGTCAGATGCCTACTGGACCGAATACAATTCTGCGGAAAGGAAGCATCTTCTATCTCGCCTCTACCAAGTCAATACCACTGCCCTGGTCTCCCTCGCCAGCCGTCTTCGCAACGGTATTCCATGCACCGTTCCAGCGCTGATGCCAGATGACCAAGGACATCTGAAAATCAAAGCCGTTCAAAGCCAGACAGGTGGACAAAACTGCAACATTGACGTCCTGTTTGAGGATGGTATTGTCTGGCTGGCCCGGATCCGTTTTGATGACCCTCGCCTTCCACCCAAACCTACCAAAGCGTACATCTTTCTCAGTGAGGTCTTCACGCTCAAATTTTTGGAGGGTACTGGGATTCTTGCCCCAAAGGTCTTTCACTTCGACCGAGTCTGGCGAAAACCATGTAGGCGTGCCTTTTTTGCTCATGGAGAAGATGAACGGCGTCCCCCTGGAGTGGAATACGACTACACCCGCTCAGAGGACGAAAGTCTTAGAACAATTGACAGATATCTTTCTTGCCTTGGAGAGACATCCATTCCACTCTACAGGGTCTATATTTCGCTCGAACGGATCTACCAAGGTATGCGGTTTCGCGCAGCCACAGCTCTTCGATTCGCCCAACACTCCCCTCGGACCGTTCGATACACTAGAATCTTCTTTAAAAGGGATGTTTGCCCAGCAGAAGAGACTCCTAGTCAATGGCGAGCACTCATCTCTGGCCGTAGATAACTACCTCTCGCATTGTTGGCGCGAGGAAATGATCCCGGATGTGCTATCGTTGCACAACGACGCCGGCTTCTTTCTGAAACACTTCGACGATAAGGGTGACCATATCCTAGTCGACGAAGACTTCAACATCACGGGCGTACAACAAATCGACTGGGAATTTGCGTCACTGGAGCCTAAAGCGCAAGCCTTCAGCAGCCCCTGCATGCTTTGGCCGGTGCTTGATTTCTTTGCTGGCAGTAATCAGCTCAGCTCGGAAGAGATCGAATTTGCGGTTATGTTTGAGCGGCGTGGGCGGACTGATCTGGCTAATCTAGTCCGCAATGGGAGGAAGATGCAGAGGTACCTGCTCTTCAATGGAGGAGGGGTATCGCACGAGCAAGAGAGATTCGAAACCATGTTCCAAAGCTTGCGAGCTGCATGGGCCGGGCAAGTCAGTCAGCCTGGTCCCTACCAGACTTGGAAGGATGAGGCGCTGAGAAGGTACGAAGGAGATGAGCAGCTGAAGCGTCTTTTGCAGCGGGATAGTACTCGGTTGCAAAGAGTCTCTCAACTTGATACGCCGACCTTCGAGCCCCCAACATCCTGACCTGTTGAATGACAAATCCACAGGGTTGTACACCTAAAAGGTAGGGGAGGGACATGCCTGTATCATATACAAGGACAAGCAAGTACTGCGCGACACTATCGGCGTTGTTGTATCGTAAGATTACCTCAACAATATGTGTGATCTATCGTTAGCAAGATGCCACCATTGGCGAACAGAGACATTAGGTAGAAGGTCACACAACAATATTTCTTTTGGAAAAAGATTTACTCTCGCACCAGCAATACCTCAGGGGCTGAAAGCTCTCTTCTGGATAGCTGAAAGTGGACTGGATTCGGGGTTCTAGATGACCTCAAGTGCCGGCAGGATTTCGTACTGTTCCAACCTCGAGACCCGATACCTCCATCGAATCAAGCGTTCCGGTCTCACGGTCAGATGTGGCTCTTATTGATTTCCATTTTCAGAACGAGAAAGTGTATTTCGCAGCGTGACGATCCTACGCCGTTCTAAATCTACGTACCCTTAGACGAGATAGCCATATTCCCATACTGTCCACCACCATCAATCGAGATGCTCAAGCTCAGCTGCATGGCCTTAAGCAACAGGCTCGACAGGCTGGTTGGTAAGGCAAGCCGGTGCTACCTTTCTGCTCCTTCCTCGACCAACCCTAATCGGCGCCGTTGCGAATTCGGGCTTTGAACTTGAACGCATCAGAAGATGCGCTATCAGACCCACTTCCCTTTGATACATCTTCTTGCGCTCAAAAGCCTTCTTCGCCCTGGCCATTGCTCATGCTCTCTGAAACCGGCAAGCCCACCCTAGAAACTTCTGCTCTCTACGATATGACTTTCCTACCGGCTACGATCAAAACATGGAGCACCCGGTACCCAGCGTCAGCGCTGTCTTGCCCATCTAGTCTTTAGTCGACATTTCAGAAAATATTGCTCATCGATAATACTATGGACTAACTCCAACACGTATCTTCTCCACAATCTCCACGAAGTGGCAAGTACCAATAGCCACAGTGTAGATTTCAACGAATTGCAAGTCCAGGACTAAGCAAGCTCTTATGGCGTGGAGCTGCCTGTGTAAGCGTTGAGGTACTGGATTGTAGTGTGCTGATTTGTCACGATGATCACACCAGGTGATTCACGTCCGGTTTTTTGGAAGGGAAAAGCTTTCGACTAAGCTCTCACTACTAAAACAAATGGGTGCCTTGGAACACAATATGTACATCTGAAAAGCGACAAGATGACCTCTTGCCAAGCGAGCTGAAAGGACCCGCCTACGCCATCCCATGGTCCTGCTTGATCAGGTCTGCCGCCCTCTCTGCCACAGCGTGAACCGTTGACTGCGTGTTACCTTGAGAGATAAAGGGCATCATGCTCGCATCGACAACCCTCGACTTCACTGACCCATGCACGACCAGTCGCTCATCCACGGCGCCGCCTTTGTCACGCGGTCGCATCGCGAATGTGCCTACGGGATGCCGTGAGGGACGGCTTGAGGAGCGTGGTGAGGGCAATCCTTCGGAAACCCACCCTGAAGCCATGATAAAACTGGGATGCCTTACCTTAAGGTACTCTAGGCTCAGTGTCCATCGCGTAGGCTTAAAACAAATCACATGAGGCCAGCTAATACTTGCCCTACCTTACTTTATGAATACTCAGCCAGGCATTGCTTTCACCAGTACTGTTCAAGACTCAGAAGTTGTTCCTATTGTTATTCTTCTAGTACATATGAGTAATAAATTTACGAGCATACCTCCGACTCTTAGAATAGGCTTTGACATGTAGGAAACAGTAAATTGCGCCCTCGCTGGGTACGAATGATAGCCTGAGCGAGCCACCAAGCCGATCATCGCAGCTTACTGGGAAGCCATGAGCGACACTGTTGGTCTGGAACAGCTTGTTGCCGAGCCCATCCTTTGGTTTTGGTTGCCAAAAGAGTCCTTTCTTATGTCGAGAACCAAGAATATTCTAAATCAAGAGCAGATCTAAGAGTATAGTGGAGAACCGGCCTTCAAATGGCCTTGTTTCTTCTCGCTTCCTATCTCGCCGCTCCCAGGCCACCCTAGGATCAAATATATCCCATCGGTTTCGAACACTTTCTTCGTCCATGCCTGAGGGTTGTCGCTCTCAACAACGGTCTTCTCCGTTTTGACCTCTGGCAAATCCTCCATCAGCCCCCGACAATCCTTTCTGCACAATTATGGCATCGCTTAAGTGAGTTGTAGTACCGATCCTGGTAGAACATCTACCAAACTGTGCACTGTCCCTTTAGTTACGACGTACTTTGATCCCTCTTCGACGAACGCCTCGCTTTGAAGGCGGATATACCTGAGTACCTGGGACCCTTTGAGGGTACAGATGAAAGGATTGATCTGAGAATTGATGAACCTATCGATGGAACTTTGAAGTCGGATAGATTCACATCTTCCTCCTCGTTCTCCACGCCCTGCTTGTCTTCTCCAGGTTTTCTCCTTCTATGTCCAATCACAGAGAAGGAACCATAGCGTAGCTACTGCATTTATCTGAGTGAAGAAAAAGCAGTCACCCATGCCACGGGACCTTTTACCTCTAAGTCCAATAATGGACTTCTCCAGGTATCAATACATCTACCGCCACAAACAACATCCCCTAACACAAAAGCTGCACTTTCCCACTTCGTTATCTGTACCGCTGAAAGCAGTGCCTAATAGACATGCAATAATAGTTTGTGGGTCAGTACTAAGCTGCAAAGTCGCATACACCGTCCTGTTTAGCTGTCAAAAAATAATATACGGTTTCATAATAGTTCGGGAGACATAATCAAGAGGAGTGTGTATATTCTATACTGTTCTTACATCGGCGTTTGACTCGTCTTTTACCTCTTATCAGATTTATGTCACACGATCACTCGACTCAATGCATCCACTCCTATTGAGGGCTTCAAGTCCACCTAGCTGCTAATATGGGAGGTTCCTTTTTTGCAGGAAGCTTGAACATACCGCCTATTGACGACTCTCTTATAGTCTCATATCACCGGTCTGTCCTACTGGTTAGAACTGTATATTGATCGTGGCTGTGGTGTTATGTAACGAGGATTTAATGGATGACGAAAGAAGCTAATTGGAGTGGTAGCAGTAAGATATTTGTAGGTCGTAGTGACCTTGCTAAGCGACGCTAGACCCGGATAGGCAATACTCATCAGAATGGCCATGAAACGCTTGTAGAGAGGCGCTGGGATAGTCCGATCAACGTACACAGATACACAGCAGTTAATCGTAAATCTTTCCATGGGGAAGAGCGGCTTTGCTCATTACAAGCAACGAAAATTGGACATCTCAGACTTTTGACACAGACCAGATTTTCTTGAGAGAAATGTCTTCAAAGAACGAGAATCACCCTCATGTCGGAATCTTCATGAGGAAATTCTCACGGCTCTAGAGTACAATCATACAAAAGAGGCCGCGAAAAGACTATTCGCGCTCCCACCCCCCACACCACATCCCCCCGCCCAAGACTATGTTACAGCCAGCGAAAGCTTCAATGTCCTACCTTGACCTAAAGGATCTTCAGCGCAGCAATGACAGGTCGTTTACGAAGGGTAGAATTTACCAAGCTCAAACGCTGTGCCTGCCCTGCCTTTCTTAATACACATTTCATTGACGGCCGCGGCCGCCATCCACAACTCATACCAAGAGCTTCTATCCGTCTCTCCTTCTTCGAAGTCGATGATTGCAGTGCACGCTCCTGTTATTTTTTAATTAAGAAAACCGTGTTAGATTTTATCGAGCACGCACGGACGGAGACGAAGTCGAAGATAGTAGAACGGGGGAGAAGGAGGCTGCGTTGCGTACCGCTTGATTTTTTCGCGCCACCGATTGGGATAAGCACACTTTTGGGACCTCCTGGAACGGCCTTTCGTATGAAGGCGAATGTGGGAATACCAATTGGTAGGACATTGACCAGGTTGGAACAAGCTGTTTCGTCTACCTGTGCGGGGCCAGGATCGCATAGTACGTGCGGGCTGTAGGATGCAATCTTGACATTGAGTCCTGAACGCATCCCTTAAAGAACATAAGTGAGTAGGTCTAAACGTAAGGAGGAATAGAGGTAGGAAGTATTTTCTCGTAGTAGTGAGTGAGATAGTCATAGTACTGACCAACATAGCCGCGAATGCCACCAATAGGCATGTTGCCCACTTTTTTGGTCGCATCTCTGAGCACACATGTGTCTAGGATCGATTTGGCGGCGACGGAGATGTCATGATCACTTGCATCATCTTTCCATGCATGATACATATGATTGATTTCGATAGCGCAGAGACCATCTTCTGTGTTGAAACATTAGCAGCAGAAAAATAACCAGGTGTATATAAAGTTGTAGTGATGAACTTGCCGCTGAGGTAGCGATACGGCAAAGGACGCTCAAAGAAAGCTTTCGACCTCGCGCCAAAAGTGCGGCTCACAGAATCTGTGGGTATTTTTCTCCAGACCTCTTCACAACTCGCCCTGTTCAGATTATACCCAAATCTCTTGCCTTCGCATTTAATTGGATCATTAGAAGCATTGACGAGCTTGAAATCATTAGGTGTGCTCGAAAAATTGAGAAGCTGGAGCGTTGACGGGGTCGACGACGATTCGATGTTTATCGCTGGAACGGGCAAAGGGGGAGCTAGCCCGTAGACCTTAGTAATTAAGATGAGTGATGATGCAAAAGCAGTCAAGGGAGACATATTGGGGGCTTCGAGGGGCTTTCGTGTAATTCACCAAGCCATCTCGTAGAATTGTGGTCGCTGGAACTTAGAACAAGTACCTGTAAGGTAGTGGTTCCTTTTTCAGCCTCTTGCAGCAGTAGCAAAGCACAAAATCGTGAAGCGCCACGTGTGCAGTCGGTGAAAAGCGTTTCGCATGTATATGCGCCAAAGAGTACCTTACGCTGTGTATCGAGCGCGCTAATAGGAACTAGAAAACGGAGCGCAAATATGTGGCTCACCAAACCCGGACTAACCGCGAGTCTCAAGCTAGTCTATTTATGCGACCTCCATTTTTGTCCTCTTTTTGAATTGCACATCAAACACAAAGGCGAGGCGGGACCACACTTGCAAGTCCCGAAACAAATTGGTCAAGAATACAATCATCTATAATCGTAAAGACGGACGATCACGTCAATTTTGTCCTGTGCAAGGCCAAAAGGACTTCTTTGGACGCTAGGCTTTCTTAAGCAGTGCAAGATCGATGACGACAATTCTGGAGACATGGTGAAGTACCTGTGTTCACGCACGGGGGTTGACGATATTTTTGAGGTATCTTTGGTATCTTTTAGACAGCAGGACGCCCAGAAACATGTCCTGAAGACGTTAGAGAATTGTATGATGGAAAGAATGACGGGACAAAAGGTGAAACAAGATTGGCCGAGTTGCTCCGCCTGGACAAATGGCCCGTCCAGAAGTAAGTTTCATCGACATCGACAGCGCAATGATGTTGGCTAGTCTCTTTTTAACATAGATTGAAGCAACATGCAATATTTGAAATGCCGACTCTTCCTCTATTGGCGAGTCTCAACTCCAGAACACTTCGCCTTCATTCGTCCTCGGGAATTCTGAACCGAAAATATGACCGGCATCGTTTGATAACGTGTCTGCCGCAATATTAATCTGCCTGTTTAAATGTATTCGTGTTCTGCAGCATGGGCAAGCTGCTGGTTGGAAAGAGACGGTCGAGGTGATGGCATCTATTTCTCTGGCTGGTATGGGTGGCGGGTTTGTAATGCTCCGGACCTGTGTTATCAATCTGACTGCGACCTTGAAGTTGATGCGGGCGGTGCTGCCCGTGATGAAGGCGCAGGGGGCGGGCGCGATTGTTGATGTGAGCAGTGCGGCGGGGTTGTGCGGGTACATGGTCGGCGTGGCGTATACGAGTAGTAAACATGGACTGGTCAGTGAAAGATTTTCCCCATTGAATTTGGGATAAGGGTGCTCGAGTAAGTAACGAGAGAAAACTCATCACGTAGTAGATGGGCGCGACGAAAAGTGTAGCATAGCAGTTCAAGAATGAAGGAATCAGGTGCAATGCCATTGCCCCCAGTGGTAGGTCTCCCGTCCTATGCCGGGCCAAAGCAAGATCTCCGGAGTCAGAGGAGAAACTACGCGCCTTGTCCCGCTATAAGACTGATTGCCCATCGTGAGACAGCTGTTTCGGCCAGAGAAATATTTCGATTTTGAGAAGTACGACCGGGACGGTCTAGCAGCTGTACAGTAAGTAAGATAATCAACGAGACCCTATCTACAATGGCTTTAGCACGTCGTTCTGTGTCGATCTGCGTACCTGAAATAACGGACGCTCTCTCTAGACCATTCCACTACCTCCAAGGTTCCACACAGCCGGAAGAAGTAGCGAATCTGCTGCTCTTCCTCTCATCGGATTTGGGAAAGAGGGTTAATGGAGCCGTCATACCAGTCGGGACAGCGATGCTGTAATTTGGCGGGTGAAAAGTGAAACTTGAGGTTGGAGATGAGATGGATGTTGAGAGTATCGGCGTTGCTGTTGGCAACTGGAAGCGTATATCCGAGTATGCATGCTCTGACTGGAACTTCGGGCTTTCGCTCGACACAACGCCCCTTATCCATGCAAAGGGTTGTCCACTGTTATCTTTGATGAAATATATAACATAGCTCGTCAAGACAAAGCCCACTTGAGGTTCGGCATCAAATCTTGCCGACCTCTGGAAAGATCTCAACCTTTAAGACAGTTTGCTGCAGAGTATTAGAGGATGTACCGATTCGGGACCCCTCTGTCCGCACTATTCCCATCAGTAACGCCACTTCGGAGACCTCTAACATGTCTCGCGTTTTCAATGCCGGTTGCTGTACGCGCGAAAACTGCGTAGATATCTACAAGTCAGTGAAAACGCGCAGCTGGTGCATGTCCCCATATTTTGTTCTCGTTGGAGAGCTCAAGGTCTTAAGTACGAAACCAAACCGACCAGACTCTGGCGTAAACGATGTGCGGCGATCAATGTAAACTGTTGGTCTTGATGGCGTCTCGTCACAAGTGTCATCCCGAACATGATTCGGCAGACTTCGCGTCACATAGCCTCAAAGCATCTTGCCGTTGTCGGTATCTTCCATACCTCGAGCGGCGCTACTGGCGATCTCGACCAGAAACACCTTGACGAAAACTCCTCTTGAGTCCTGCGTACCTCGTGCGTCTCTTTCAGCCTGCTAGTCCAGGCTTTTTGATTGCTTGTTGACAAATACACAAGGATACTCTGGGTCCTTGACCGCAGTAAATTTCGCTACTTCACGTAAGAGGTGGCTTGTTATTCCACAATCGATGCTAGTATACAAGTATAACCAACTCAAGCTTGATTTATAAATTCAGTTGATCCTCTCCTGTTCTCACTTGCCATCTCAAATAGCTGAGAACCTGCTGACAGTTCTCTCGGTGGTACGGACGAGCCATCTTTCTCCCCAAGAAAGATGACAGGAACCTGTGATTGGAAAAAAGGAGGTGGTGGAGCGTGAGGCTCTGGCAGAACGTCGCTTGGCTTCCTCCTCAACCGGTAGAAAATGAGGGCTACGGCAAACCCAGCACAAACTATAATGCCCACGACGATTCCCGCAATGGCGCCGGTTCCAAGGCTGGAACCTTTGGTAGACAACTGGCTTGAGACTGGCAAGGAAGAAGGTGTTGCAGATGAGGAACCTTCAATGGGCGAGGGGCTCGTGATCGGCAGGGAAGAAGAGGTTGCAGATGAAATTAATACGGATGTGATTTCATTGAATGTCGTTTTGGTTGCCTGTGGATGGCTAGACGTGACCAGAGATACCGAGGAAGTCGGGGGTACCGCAGACTCCGAAGGTGTCGGAAGTGCAAGTACACCCTGGCTCCATGTCACTGCCTTGGACTGTGGCGAATTGTCGACACTGAAAATCGGGCTAAGGATTCTCTGGGAGCTACCATCGGAGGCGTTGTAGTTGAAATTAAACTGGCCAAGGTAGTCCCCGTCAGCAAAGGCTAAGGGAAGGATTCCGGTGCTGTTTGCAGTTGCGGTTTGGTTAAGTCCTGGAGACGATTCAGGTGTCTGGTCAGCCCTCATGCAACGCTAGAGTGGATAGTACCGCTTAACATCGGATTCTGAAAACTGGTAACAGTTGGGAACAAAGCTTTTACATACCAAGTGTCCATGGATCTGCACCGGGCCAATAGTATAAGGAAAGTAGAAAATCGATCGGATCTGTATCAAAGACCAACCACGAGGTTATCACACTGTCGATGTAGTTGAATTGAAGGTGGCTGCCTGGAGGAGGAAAGGAGAAGTTTCCGGGTGATGTTGGCGGGTTTGAGGCCATGTTCCAACCTTCTGCCAGAAATGAGATCTGAAATTTGGATTTGAATGATCGAACTCACTTTTTATTTTGGAGGGGCGAGGGGGGGCTGAGGTATTTGCAGGAGGATCGAGGGATTCTCTCCTGCTTAATTTACTTTTAAGCATTCTCAGCGCTCTGAAACGTAAGCTGCATACGTATCAGCTCCTTTTTGCGTCCTCTATGGCAAACCATTTCTCTTCACCTGGACCATCGCTATGTCCTGGCCTCGACTATTCATTCCATGGATCGAACGTCCGACGATACGTATCTAGTACAAAGAGCTTGCATTCCCACCAAGAGACACTATGCCCAGTCAGAAGGCGCAGCCCCTACCATTCCTGCGAGGGAGCCGCGAGACACGCTGCAGATGATTGCTCAATTTCTGCCTTACTGCCAGGTCTGTCTGATATGTGACTGCTGGAGTCCACAAGCGCCAGTAACAGCACTATATAAGAGTTGAGACACTCCTTTAACGATGGTCTTCGGAAAGACAATTGAAAATGCTTGTATCGTCCGCTCGGTATTTTCCCACTCCTGCAACGCTTCCTAGCCAAATAGTTGCAGTTGACCGTTCACAAAGCCATGCTAGCACCCAATGTCAATACATCGTCATTGCACAAGGGTCGAAGTAGACGCTCTGACAGAAGGATTCAGCGATTTCCTTTCGGTTTGAGCTGCGCCTCTGGACATTCCGGTCCGGTAGCAATGCTTATTACGTCCTCCTGCTACCATAGCCTCATTTGGATCTTGATGCTGTTTAGATGTTCAGTAGAGAGGTCGGAGCGTGACTGGTTGACGGCAAAGAGGTGCTAGTGCAAACGAAGTGTGAATGATGAAAGATGGATCCGAACCTATGCTACGATGATATGAAGGAACGCGCAAACGTTACTAGATTCGTGTAGGGTTTGGGGCAGAAAGGCTAGGCACAAGGCTATAAGCACGACAGGTCGATCAGGCTATCAAATTGCGATCAGCCACCCCCACCTCCTCAATGCGGTTAGAATTTGGCTGCAGGTGAGAACATCGCAGCTCTCTTTCACAGGAAGGTGAGATGCCTCCCATCCACAGCACTCATGCTAGCCTTACTCGATTCCTTGGGTGGAAGTTTGACTCTATACATGTTAGACTAGAAGATACTTACTGGATGATGGCCCACCTTATCAGTTCGATGAGTTTTTATTTCCAGGGGTGCCCTTAAGACAACAAAGTCCAGACCCATCGCAATCAGCGTCAGCTCCTTTGCGGGATTTTGTAGGTGAGATGGGCTATCTCTTCTCATTGGTGGAAATATTCGGTTCTTCAACTCTGACGCAAGACTGAGCGATAAGGATGATGGATATACTAGACCTAAACGAGTCGCTGTAAGCGTCGGGAACACGGCGACCCTTCAGGTGGGGCGGTATCTGAGAGCTTTGTGCAGGAGTCTTGGCTAGTGCAGACCGACAGTACGGGGCTATGAGCTGTAGCTATATATAGCGTAGAGAGGCTGAGACGACACATCTAGAAATTTCGACTCAAGAGCTCCGTCCTTCGTCCCTATCCCATTTGGATTTTGCAGGAGCAGCGCGTATAACTCTACTGTAAAGCTTCTGACTATGTCTCCAATTGGCTTCTCCAATTCAATCAATGTTGTCTCGTTGGTAGGAACATGGCTAGGAACACTTTTCACCGCGATCGGACTACTTGCGGTGTTGTCTCAAATTCGCAGTCTAATGAAACAGATCAGGGACCAGAACAGTCAATGGAAGGAAAAAGCAGCCGGTGCTTGGGCTAGCTGTATCCTAATCGATCGACAGCCAAGCAACGGCATTCAGGAGGGAACCATGCCCAAATTTTCAGGATGGCTGCAGAACTTCTACCTGCGAGAAGAATATATCACTGTCTCCCAGGATGATCGCGGCTCGGCTGGTAAAAGCTCTTGGAGTGATTTGTTCTCTCGGCTAGACATAGATCCTGTCGATCTCCGTAAGCTAGGAGACGTCAAGCCGCTCCCACCTCCATCTCGTAAGGGAGGTGAGTTGGCAAAAGCAGTCCTTGTTCGGACACGTAGACCTGGGCTAGCGGATGTTCTTGTGGACAATGGAAGTATTTCATACGGCTTTTCGGCGGCGGAGTTTGCAGCATTGATCACCTTGTGTGGTTTTCGTCCTGAAGAACTGGCGACAAAACCGACGTCACATTCGACGTCTTACTTCGGCCAAATGCAGGTTGCCGAACATGGTCAGTTCTCCCAAATTGCAAAATTTGATTCCCACCATGGCTTTAGGGATTCGTTCGGAACTTACAAGACGGATATGCGTGATATACCCATTGCTCATTGCTTGAATCTGGCGTACGGTATGATTCGTACCAAAGGCCGTTTTGGCCGTGAATGGATCATCCTTCCTGAGCCTGCGCCACAAGACTCTTCAATGAGAATATGGAGCGGGTACCCTCAACCTCAGCAGCTGAAAAAGATACAATACGCATTCGAATCTTTTGCCGGAGCTGGCGAGCTTCACATTGATGATCATGCGTACCAGCGAGATGATCTGGACGAACAGGATGTTGAGACTATGCACAACCTTCTGTGTGTAGACGATCTCAAATTTATAGGAGAGCTAGGTATGTCTCGAAACGGCATCCCGTACCCTCCCGCAATGAAAGCTCGGGAAGCTCTCAATGCTGCACATGCCATAGCAGCAATCCAGCCATGGGCACTGCTGCCAACTCTCCCTAGGCAGATTGTGTCAGCTCTGAGGATGGTACTGGATCCCGACTTCAAAACGAAAGAACATACAGTGCTAGTCCTTCAGCGGGAATTGCTTTCAGTACTTGACAAGAGATTTCGACCAGAAGGCTGGACTGGCCAAGTCCTTTCGCAGCGCCTTAGTCATGCCATCGTTGGAGCGAAAGATCACTTTTCTGCTGGTCACAGCTGGGGAACCGCAATATATCATGAAGCTATGTGTCTGGTATTCCGTCACAAGAACATACGATTTGACGACGTGAGGGTTTCTCTCGCAGCGGCAGTGGCAACGAATTTGTTTCAGAGCGAAGAAGGGGCACACGGTGGCCAACAACGATTGCGACTCAGTATGACCGAATACTTGGCACAATGCTATTGTCTGTCAAAGCCGGGGGATGTATTGCGCAACGTACCAGAGTGGGCCGTGGATGTATACACTGGATACCTTTGGGGATGGATTACGGACTCTATACCGGCACATTCAGATTTGATCGGTCTGTTCAAAAGAAGAGTATTCCTTTCCTAATCTGGTTTGAGGGGAAGGAAGAGATGGCATCGCTGAATTCAGGAGTTTGGCGAAACTTTGGTCCAAGTCTTGATCTTACTCGATATGCATTTCTAATGATCAGGATATCTATCCCCGAAACCGATTACGCTAGCGTGAGGCCCGATCGATCCGGAAAACCTTGGCTTCATACTGCGGATTGGATGTAGGTATACTTGATGCGTGATTAAACTGATCTATCCCCTCGTGGGGTTATAAGTCACCCTACCCCACGAGGGGATAGCTGGGTCAGCACCTGACTTCAAATTCTTGACTACCCCAACTGCTTGTGCGCATTGCCTTCGATTCTTTGACTGAGATACTCAAAGTCTGGCGTCCATGAACCAGGATGTCGACTGGTGACATTGACGTCAACAGTGACTTGGGACTTGGCACCGGCCAACCCCGGCGCTGCTACCGATCATAGCATCCCAAATGACCTCGAGCACATCGCCACGAGAAACTCCAGCGCCCAAAAGCAGCAATAATTCCTGAGAGCCTTACCGCAGCTCAAGGACAACGTATCGATGTATGCAGCGAGCTTGCCAATGTTGCTGTAAACAATGCGCCATCTATCGAGGCGTCTGAAATGCTCCAGGGATCATAGAGGGCGTTCCGACTCAGCGACACGCTTAGAGCGATGGCTTCATAGTGCTGGGGCTTCGTGCGGATGGTATGTTGGGCTTGGGAGGTGGACAGAGCAAGGGTACCAAATTTTTCTTAGTAAACCACAGCGGATCCTCGCTTTTTTTTTCAACTCTGGTATTGCTTGCAATGAGGTTGTAGGGTGGAATGGGTTGTCCACAGAGCGTGTTGATCGTGCCTGGGTATGAAGCTGGTATCCACCTATTTCAAAATTAGCACATCATCTCCCAATATTGTCTCGTATACGGTTTTGTCCTAGAGAGAGATAGTAGAAGAGACCTGACGGTCTCGCAAATGTGTCAGTGCCAGCACTGTTCGTGAGACTATGCTAAAGTGGCCACATAGCAATCACACAAGGCCATTCGCAGTCAGACGCATCATCATACCAAGCAGGAGCAGGGAATATATCGACGATTCTGACTGCCCGTCAATTGATATAATAAGCATGTGCTTCCGACTTGCGACAAGGTTGAAGGAATGGGTGCTTGTTCGGCGGGTAGACCACCAGACGCTAACGACGGCTGACTAAGATAGCTTGAAGCTAAAGACGAGGAGAACACCTGAAGATCTCCACTCTTCAACATCAAGTCAGGTTCCTGTGTCATCACTACACAAACGCTTCACTGCCATCTCCTCATGGCGAGATGGTCGAAGTATATCCGATGTCACTCATACTCCTGTTCTCGATCACTGGTAAGTCACTGCCGAGAGCCAGCACGGTCTGACAGGTGTCCGCTCAGTCGCAGGAGGTCTTGACGATGACAACAACAGCGCAACGCTACCAGCATCGACAGAAGGCATGGAGGGCATAGTAAGAAGCTGCTGCTGATGCACCTAGGAGTCTTTTCATCGGAAGCTGCAACATGCTCGTGGATGGCTTCACTGGAATCCATTCGGGTCATCGCATCTACCTCTCGGCAAAGCAACGCATGTGTCATAAATTGCGCAACCATCACACCATGCAACCAAGATATGGAAAAGATTTTGGACCAGAAACGATACATCATTGTGTCTCCATGGAAAAATTGAGACGTTAAAACACATACTCGCAATGAAGGGAAATGGTCTCTCTCACAGTACCCCATCCCTTGAAACAAACACAGCTCCTAGCTCTTTCGCTTCCCGCAATGAGCACGCCCACTGTTGCCCGCTCCTCGCTGCAATATCGTGAATCATGGATGAAGGGTCGTAAATCGAGACCGAGCCTCTGCGCGAGCGGCTTATGCCCCCCGAAGCACCTCTCAAGTCCATTCCGAGCCAGCACTGATGGTCCTTGGCTACTCCTCTAGGCCCATAGTAACGTCTCCGTTATCTCCGCTATGGCTGCCACTGATGCGGACACCGGCGTCTTGTTCAGGTATCGGCTCGGCGGCAGGGAATGGTATTGGAACATCCATGCGCTGGTTGTACGCTCGAGGAATGACCCGAGATCTTTCTAGTCCATTCTCTGGATCAATGCCGCCACGTGGAAGGCGCGCCCAGCGTGACGTTTGACTCGAGGTCAGGGCCAAAGCCTGTGTCCTCGGGCATCGTGGCCGGAATGTCCGAGCTGATCTCTTCAAGGCCGAGGTCGTCCGCGACAACTATTTGACAGAAAGGAGCTGTCAGCTGTTGACTCGTTACCGTTCAGCCAACGCTGGATGTATAGGTAAGCTCACCAGCCGCGATGGAGGTAGGGCGCAGGCCCCAGATTGAAGACACCTTGGAGTAGAGGGACCGAGCTAGGTAGCCCACGCCAATGATGACAAAGACGCGAGTGCTGATCTGGACATAAACATTGCTGTCCCAGCTAGATTTTTGGGTGGTGGAAATCACAGGCATCTTCACTTGAACGCTGCGTTGAATAGGAAAGGACTTGATCTATCACAAGTGGGGACAATGTATGTAGCTCGATTGAAGAGAGAAGATATATAGGAACATACTAGAATTATCTTAGTAGATTGGTGAGAAGACTTATATGTGACGAGGGGAAGAGCAAAGAGAAAGCTGTATAAGATAATGACAAGCTGTATTGTAAAAGACACTAGTCGTTACCTACACCGATGAAGGTCTCCTTTGATTGGCCTTGCCTTATTTTGCCTTCGCTATCAGATCCCTCTCGTATTTGCGTTTAAGACCCGATCTTTGACCGAGGCTAATCCTCTTCTAGGAGGATTACACCAGGCTGGACTTTCCATTTTGACCCTGAGCCTAATCCTCATCTGTACGCTTGCATAACCGGAATCGATACGAGCAAGAAGGCGCAGTTTCACCATGTGGCTCAGCACATCTTTGTTGACCATTTCTCACGGATCACCCGAAGATACAAAGCAATTCCATCCACCAAATCACGTGCTTCTTCTGCTTCAAAGCTGCGAAACGGAGCAGTCGAGGGTCGCATCGAGTGACTAATGAAAAGTGAAAGTATCTGATTTGACACTCCAGCTGGCACCTATCAGTTGATGGTGTGCGCAGATGTATTCACCCAGTTAGATTGTTCGGATTGGACAGGCACCGTCAAGAAACAGAACAGGCCCCATTGCTCGTGTCTGGTTTCGGCTTGTTCTTCTATACACATAAAGTAGAAAGTAATTAGGGGTTGACCTAGCTCATTGAAACATCAGAACATCTAGAGCGGTACGTTCAGGGCTGCTAAAACCTGATTGGTTTGTGAATAGGTTCTGCGGCGTATGAGGAATGCGCCAATGAAGCGACATGACTACTCGTCAAGCAAAGCTGCGACATCACATGATTGAGGCTCGTCTCGGTATCAAGGCGGTCTGAGAAGAGCGCGAGCAATACTTCAGCATTTGCCTGCTAGTCGGGCCTCCATGCATCTTCCGTGGATTTTGAGAGCAGCTCCTCAATCACCGACTCATGATCCAGAGCTCAACTCGAAGCTTCAAAAGGATTTTTACGCTCTTTCCAAGTTCAGATTGAATTGTTTATTCGATTCGATAGGCAAACGGCCGACAGAAGGTGGCAGTCCTGAGCGCTTGGCCTTGCAGTTATAACACAGCTCATGTTCATCGTTTCCGTGTTATCATCATACGAACCCAACTGAGGTAGAGTATTTGGAAAGCACGAATATGCGGCTCGTAGTCGTAATTGTCGATCACCTTCCGCATTCGGATGGCTAGATGATAGTCACTGGTAGACGGCACGCCTGCTCCAGCTATGCAAGAACGATACAATCCTCTTTTCGATTGCTCGCGTTGAAACGTCCAGGTGTGGAACATTTTCCGACTCTCGGTAACGGTTTGACTTGACCAACACTGAGAACCACATTCCAAACCTTGGCTGTCTGTAAATCAACGATGCTACATTCTAAACTGCAAAGCATGTCATACTCAGGCGTTCCCGTCGGTCCCGCTCTTCAGACATGGCTAGACTCTCAATTGTGATTCGGTCAACAACAGGGCAAAGAGGTCGCAGCTTGAGTGCCAACACCTCTCTCCGTTTCCGCTCTCTCCATTTTTGATCTTTCCATATTTGCGACGTCGGTGGTATACTTCTGTAAAGCTTCCATCAGCTACTGTTCTGACTTCATGTCAAGCCATCTGGGTTCCTGCCACTCCTCTATCCTTTCGGACTGTTTACGGATCTTCACTCACTCAGAGATAATCGAAGTACCGCAACGGTCGAATGCAACCAAAGTCTTCAAAATATTTCCTGGCTGACTTCGTTTCGCTTGACGGAAAATCTTAAAGAACCAGTCCCATCGCTGCTGTGTGTGCACAGGTAAGAAAAACGCTCTAGACATAGGTGAGAACTCCAAGTCTCCGAATCCCACCTGTAAGTGTTGCACGCGGCTAAGGTGTCGCAGGAACTTTGGTTTAGACTCTGGCATGGTTAGGAGAGAGAGCAGAAAACTGTTGTTGGCATAGTAGTATTCGATCATTTCGTAGCACGTTTGTCTGCAGGCCCGGACTACTCCGTTCCGTAAAGGGTTGTCCTTACACTGAGCAGATACACTGACGACGAAGCTATTAATGAGAAAGTAGGAATAGATCTGATAGCGTATTTCCAAAGGAATGGTTAGCAAGTTGGCTGTGGAGGCCATCGCTGAGGCCAGAACCCTTTAACGTATCAGGAGGAGAACACGCGATATCGGCAGCTGCAAGGACAATTTCCGTAACAAATCGATGTCAATAAAATAAATCCCGCTTTGTTTATATGTAAGTCTGGCGACGATGAGGATTCAGGCAACACTACCTGGGCTGCAAAATCGCACTAGGCCCTAATTGGTATCGGGCAGCGCTCATGCACACATTTTGGCCTGTGTTCGATGAGTGTGTTTCTCCTCCCAATGCCTAGTGGTCGTTCGATCTTGATAGCAAACTTTTCGCCGTATTCATCTCCAGTGATGGGCATACTGGCCAAAAGAATAGATGCTTTATGGCCGACTATGCTCATCCATAAAATGTGCTCGCGTCGTCAATCCAAGCCTAGTACGTCTCATGAGTAACGCTGTTGGTAAGTACTTGGTACTGCAGTTACTGCTGTGAGACTGAATCACTAGATTTGGTATTCCTAATGATGTCTGTGATGTCTAAGGAAGAAGGACTC
>NKYR01000021.1:0-136107 GCA_003184365.1 Evernia prunastri | reverse complement strand
CAGTTGTTACTGAACTTGTTGGTAAGTACTTGGTACTGCAGTTACTGCTGTGAGACTGAATCACTAGATTTGGTATTCCTAATGATGTCTGTGATGTCTAAGGAAGAAGGACTCTATGTACAAGAAAGTAGCCTTCATATACCAATGATACTAGGCCGAAAGAGTATTAGCGTAAGCGAGTGTTGAGTTACCGACAAACGCGCTTCTCCCGAACCTACCCTCCGATGTTGGCGATCCTGGCCTCCCCAGCCTTGGGCCTTGACCAAGGTTGAGGCCGGTTCGAGAAACTTGCTACTCATACTGTCTTATGTCCTGGTAAAATGGCAGTGAATCTCTCTGGGAAGCCCCTGAAATTCACGGCCTGCCAAGACATGGGATGACACAATAGGTAATGTAACCATTGCATCTATCAGGTCTTCCGGGAGTTCATCCAGGTCTGGCCCTTCTCGTGAGCTGCGACATTAATGAGAAAAGTTTTTAATTTCGTCTCTCTTCTCCACGTAGCCTCTCTCAAAGGTCCTACTTAGCTGCATCAAGTTGGAAATGCATTCTTCGGCTCCTTTCTCCTTAGCGAATCTCCACCAGCTTCCCAGGGTTAGAGACAAGGGGTCGTTACTCTGAACGTTTTTGAGATAATCCTTTTGCGACTGACTTTGAGAATCTCTCGGCGAATTTTCACTCTAATTCATTAAAAATTGCCTCAAAAAGTGGGACGAAGCTTCCTTCTCCGGGAAGGTCGATTAGTCGGACGTGGCGTTCACTAATAGTACAAACACAGAAATACCCAAGACGTTGTGTAGTTCGCAAAGGCAAACGAAGTTTGACTCGTTCTCGGTTCTCGCACGCTTAAGACGAGACGCCTGAGCTTCTCCTCTTTCTTGACGACATAACGCCCTGGCCAAGCTGGATACAGAGCGTGTTGCAGCGACTATGAATGGCCCCGAATGTGTGCGTCAACAATACAGAAGACAACGGATAAAAAAGCGGGTACGCCATCTATGGCTCAGTTCGAGGTCTCGACAACCCATCTTGGATACGATTGTATGTAAGACTCGAAGGTGATGATGGACACTCCTTTCGATGAGACAAACCTCTGTGAGACTCTGTTTCATCGTCGACGTATGAGATTGTGGAACCTTCGTGCACTACCAAAATCGCCAGGAGTGAAATTAGAATCCGCTTGTATTTGAGGAACAGCTTCCAGTAACCAAGTCTCAGGAGAAATGGTAGCCTAGCTGGCGGTGATTACAGTATCCTAGCATCATGCGAAGCGTCCATTGGGGTACCTCGATTTCGATCAGGCTAGGGTGGACGGGCAAATGGTCCAGACTCAGCTTCGTTTGGCATGTTACCTACGACACACTGAAAATGGCAGCTGGAGAAGCAGGAATCTACTCGTCGTGACGTCGAATTTGGTCATCCTCGACAGTGTAGGTAGCTCCTTGAACTTTAAGGGTTGGTACCATTTTCACTACCGCTAGTCTTTTATGCGGCATGAACTCGATCCGAGGCTGCTCAAGACTCCTACGGTTACAAAATTCACACAATAGCCCAGAGTCCGAAATCTAGGATTCAATTGTTCTTCTCCTCAACTTTGGGCCATATATGTACAGAATCACGGGCACTGGAAGCGCAGCAAGGGCCATGAACGCCAACAGTGAACTTCCCCAGCCGTAGTCCAGGCTCTCAAAGACCTTGAAGCCAAGGATGGTAAGAATACATCCCACAACGCCTCGAGCAACGGCGTTCGCAGCCAGAGCACTAGCTGCATACGTCCGGAAGGTGTCGACGGTATATACTTGGATCGAGACGTAGGCTATCTGCATGCCGCAGCTGAAGATAGCCGCACCAAGAAGTGGCAGAACCCAGTGAGTGCGTGCCTGTGCGCACCAACCGAAGAGAAACAGACCGATGGGGATAAGTAGCATCCCGATGAACAGGAGGGGCAATCGAAACTCAGGTCGCCCTTCGCCGTTGCCGAAACGAGTAGCCATCCATTGACGCGAGCGATTGAGGCCATAAATCCCGATGAAAGTGGCCCACACAAGACCAAGGCCACCACCAAGGTATGCAAGACCATCTAGACCGTGTTCCCACTTGTATGAAAACAACTCAAACTCAGGAACCGGACCATAGAGGAGTGGAAGGGTGGTGAGCTGAATGAAAAATATGCCAACGACTAGTGACGTGTACAGACTTAACACGGTACAAATTGGTACTGTGAACAGCATCCGGAATGGTCGGGTCATGGCGTGGAGAAATAGCTCACGCGGTCGAACTTCAGTTTCGACTTTATAACTGCTATCCCCTGTCTTCCTCCAAAGCTTCTGAGCCTTCTTCTCAAGCAGTACAGGCTCATACGTCTCCTGCAAGAGACAAAATGATAGCATGTTCATTGGGATCGACGCCATTGTGATGAGCCAAAGCAGCCATCTCCAATTTTTTGTCAGCTCAAGGAGAAAAGCCCCAATGACGCCCCCCAACAGTGGGCCGCCTTGAGGTCCGAGGCCGTAGACTGCTTGGGCCTTGCCGCGCTCCTTGGGTTCAAACATGTCACTAACAATGCCAGCACCAAGCCCAGGCCCTGCAGATCCGGCCATACCAGTAAGGAATCGCAAAAGCGCAAGCGCCGCCATATTCGGCGCTACGGCACATCCTGCATTCAGAACCGTGAAGAAAAAGAAAGCCGTGAGAAAGACGATTCGCCGTCCGTAGAGTTCGGAGCATGGGGCGAGGAACAACGGCCCTAGTCCAAGTCCCAGCACGTAGACGGCTACGGGAAGACTAGGTAAGAACACATTCGTGACGTGAAAATCGTCAGCGACGGAGAGGTCGGTGACGGCCAGGAACGTCGAAGCGACTGGTGAAATGGTTGCCTGAGCGCTTATTATGAGCACATGGGTCCACTTTCTGCCTTTGCTCCAATTTCGTGGGTTCTCAGGGTCTTTTGGCCCTTTCCATGACTTCATCTTGACATTAGCAGTCGCACCACCAACGACATTTTGCAGGATGCTCACTACTGTTCGATCATTCTTGGTGAGCGGCAATTTCTCCATCAGAAGCAGAAATTGCACCTTTTTAAATACTATGGCAGAGGCCACTGAAACACGTCGCTTCTGGATGCTGTCATCTTGTGACCCAGAGGGCAGTGTATCTCTTCGCCATTGTTTTTAGGGCGAAAAGGTTGCCTTTGCAGGTTGGCTACAGAAGGGAACATGCAGCTACTTATGATCGCAATTTTGTTGTCCATGAAAATCTATGATACTCTCGGACTGCGAAGGTTTCTGGTAGAACGCACGTTGAGTCCCCACCGTTTTTTTTTTTTTTATTGACTTGGACGCTCGTGACCCAGGGAGTGCGAGCCAAGCTTGCTGAAACGCATACATATTGATTAACGATATGAATCCTCGGAGTACTGGTAAACCATTCCGACGCTCGAATTAGCAAGCGGTGGCAAGAAAGCATATCTGTGATGGACTAACCTTTTTTGGCCACACCGTTTTCCAGGGCTGAATTCCAACATCTCTCGCTCCAAGATGAGGCTGACTGGTGAAAACAGGTACCCGCATGATTCAGAGTTTTGTTATCGGAATTAGCCAGCATGATATATGCACTATGCTTTTCGATCAAGATATTTTAGGTATGTCGAGCTCCCGTTAGGCCGTGGATCTGCAACTAGAAACGGGGGTCCAATCATTCCAGGCATCGTTCCACAGCTTTTGCTTCACTCGACCAGGTTCGAGATGGATCTTTTCCATCCGCAATGCAGATAGTTCTATTAATGACTCACTGCCAAGTCAATGGTAGGTATGCGATTTCTTATCACCTCTAGCACTACTCGTTGGTGGCTTGCTTTCCATATGTCCCATACCCAAGTCTTACTCGGAGATGGTACTCGAGCGCTGTCGTTGATTCACCAATCATGTTTTGATGCTGGCTTTTTCTCCTCTCAACGGGTTATTTAAGTTTTTAACAAGGTCAGGACGGTGCCTGGAGCGACGGATATGGCAAGGTACATTGACAGCAAACCATTGAACACAATCGCCGCTACACCAAAGGCTTCCCCTCATTGACGTTTGTTTTGATGAAATCACGGTTTTGGTGGGGACATTTTGATATTTATTATGGACCAAGGAGGCGTTCATCCTGGCTCTCAACCATTCTCTTCTTCGACCCTGTATAACGGTGCCAACATCTAATCTCGTTCTTCACTACATAAGTTCACATCATCTATCTCGTCTTCAATATGATATCTTCCACTCGTATGAAAAGAACAATGGCATCCTTGGTACCTGATTTTCTCATGGCTTCTCCCGAAGGCTCCAAGCCTTCCGACATGGTGTTTTCGACCTGCAGCGAACTCGTATATCGAATGAAGAAGCGGCTGTCATCCGTCCTTCTGGAGTATCTTCCGGAGTCTCTAGGCGGACTTCCCGCACCACCGACACCCTCTGGCTTCCTCAACATCACAGACTCCCGTACCGGCAATCACTATGACATACCCATCCGTCATAACGCGGTGGAAGCGACTCAATTCAAGCAGATACGAGCGCGTGCGGATTCGAAAGCTAAAACGGACAAAGTTGAGGGAGGACTTCGCCTACTTGATCCCGGGTACCAAAACACTGCTGTAGCTGCTTCTGAAGTCACTTTTGTGTAAGTCTACCGTGTGAAAAGATCTGTTGCTAGGGAGAGGACCGACAATTGACACTCAACACCTCTAGGGATGGCAACGAGGGAAGCATTCATTACCGACAATATGATATTTCCGAACTTGTCGGGACGAAGCAATTCGAAGATGTCACGTATCTGCTCATCTGGGGCAAGCTACCATCACCAGAAGAGAAAGACATGTTCACGAAGCAGCTTGCGCTGGCGATGCACCCGCCTCAAATGGTCTCAGATGTGATTCATTCGTTCCCGTAAGTCCTGACTTTGAGGAACTCCTGGATCCGGCTCACCAAACTCCCAGCTCACATACGCCCGTTGTGACCATGATGATCGCCGGCCTCTCTGCATGGGCTGGATCGGATCCCACGGTCATCCCAGCCTACATGGGCAAAAACATCTACCAAGGACATCTGGACTTAGTGGATAGCCAGATCATCCGACTGATATCCGCGCTTGCCACTGTCATTGCATTGTCCTACTCTCGCATGCAAGAGAAACCATTCACGCCCGCAGATCCTAATGGATCTTTCATCGCAAACACGCTCCGTATGATGGGATTCGTCGAAGAAGACACCAAGAAGCCCAATCCCAAGCACGTCGACTGTCTCGAGAAGCTTTGGGTACTCTACGCAGACCACGAACTCACGAATTCCACCGCCGCTTTTCTCCACGTCGCGTCTACGCTCGCCGATCCGTTCAGTTGCACCATTGCGTCCATCACGGCTGCGTACGGACCCCTCCACGGAGGCGCGATCGACACCGCGTTCAAAGTCATCCAGAACGTCGGCAAGCCCGAGAACGTGCCCCAGTTGATCGATGATGTCAAAGCGAAGAAATGCCGGCTCTTTGGCTACGGTCACCGAATCTACAAGACTGTTGATCCGCGCAGCGTCATCATTCGAGAGTTTGTCCCCCCCTGGCATTCACTTGGGGGGGTTTCTCTGGCTAAAACCGTTTTTGCAGGCTACTCGACGAACTCAAAGACGACGACGCAGCGCACAAAGAATTCTTAGCCACCGCTCTCGAGATCGACCGAATCGCATCCGAAGACCAGTACTTCACGTCTCGGCACCTAAAAGCGAATGCCGATCTCTACGGCAGTTTTGTCTACATGGCACTGTAAGCCTTGCCCTACCCCCCTTTTCCTCCCTTTCCGCTCATTTCCCCGCAAACGTCTAATAAATGGGCTTTGACCTAACACAAACATTTGTTCTAGCGGATTCCCATCGGAGATCATCCTGCCTTTGGCCATGATGTCAAGGTGTCCGGGGGTCATGGCCCACTGGAGGGAAGCAATGAACGGAAACCCCCGCCTTTGGAGGCCGCAGCAGATCTACACTGGTGCGTACCACTAGAACAAGAGTGCGGAGAAGGGCGGCTCGGTTACCTGGTGGTGTCAATGCGTTGTGTGGTTTGCACAATGGTCTTTACCTTTTGCAGGCGTTCGATGGATCGGATGGAAACGAGGGGTGCTTCTGATGTAAGGTGATTGTAATGAGCACATCATGGGGTAATGGGCATCGAGAAAGAAACCTTACGATTCAAACCTCTTTGGTGATGTCAGCGGTGACTTGGTGAACGTTTCTTTCCATGCTGCTTCTGGAAATTGGCTCTTGAGATTGCTTGCTTTTTGGAACTTGGCATGGAGTACGCCCCTGGCATCGGCAAATGATCATAGAGACAGAGATACCATATAGATCGACATAGACTTGGGAATAGACTTAATAGACATCGCGATTTCTTCTATCCTGCGATAGTATCTTACGATGTACAGCCACATGGGCTTGACCGTCACAGTCAAAATTGTACGCTCACCCCTACCGGCCTCGACTCCCATCTGCCGAGTTCAGGACTTGAAGAAGATGGGTCCATTTTCTTAATCTCAAAGGTATGGTGATGGTACAGTGGTACACTTTACACAGCGAGACTTTTCGAACTTCTCCGCTCCGGAATTCCTTTCAGGAAGCACAGCAGCAGCGGACCCGTCGGAACCATTTCATCTAAATGCCAAGCAATTGGCACCTTCCCCAATCCAGGCAAGCTTCAAAATTCTCTCCGAGGGAAAAAACGCCTGGTGAGCCGCGAAGCTAATCCTGACCTCCCTTCTCCTCGAACCCCAGCTCTATCTGACACACTCACACTCTCTACAACTGAACTTCTCTGGTTCACAGCATAATTAACAATAATAGAGGTCCACCACGAGTTTCAATCATAGGAAATCTTTGGGTCGTGCGGAATTGCTAAATTGAACAGTGAGTGCGCCAGGAACGCCTCGGGGTGGGGTCTAGGTACGCGCAAGAAAAATATGTCGTCAAGGGAGACAGTGGAGAGTTTCGAATCCGCCAGGGCTCTCTGGGCATGAGGGACTTTTTCCCCTGCCACCCACGACTGTTTTTACTCTGACGTTTGGATTCAATACCTAATCCGAACCCCATCAGTAATCATGCAAGTCATCGATTGCGATAAAAAGAGTGTCCAATGTGATGGCAAGAGATGTCTCACATATCGTCGGTCATATCACAGTAATGAGATCAGAAGCTTTGCAGTTGCATTGTCAAATTTGAGCCATTTCTGAAATTCTGCCTGTTACGGCGGTATCTCGGTAGCTTTTTCGCAACAATATGTTGGCTACAACCACCAAAGTTAGGATGGCGGCTCGTTGGCAACCACTGCTTCCACCCAATCTGTCACCCACCATGACTGCGAACAGCATCGCGAACCAAAGTCCCAGCTTGGCACTGTTGAAATGGCAGAGGTTTCCGCAGACAATAGCGCTCGTTTGCCATATGACCAGGTCCTTGTCGATATTGTTGACTACGTCTTCCACTACGAGGTGACCAGTCCGCGGGCATGGGAGCGTGCCAAGATCGCTCTTTTCGACGCTTTGGGATGTGCGTTCGAAACGCTCACAGAGAGTAGAGAAGCTCGAGATCTTATTGGGCCAGCCGTTGAAGGCACATTTGTACCAAATGGCTTCAAATTGCCAGGTACCTTGCTCCAGCTCGATCCTGTCAAGGGAGCATTTGATTTGGGGAGCTTGATACGCTATTTGGACCACAGTGATGCCTTCCCAGGGGCAGAATGGGGTCATCCTTCAGGCAAGACAGGCAATAAACACCTTTAATTGGGCCTATGCTGATCATCCTCTGAAGACAACATTGGCGCCATAGTGGCCGTCGCAGACCATCTCAGCCGCACCACCACATCCCCACCCTTAACCATGCGTACCGTCCTTCACGCCCTCATCAAAGCCTACGAGATTCAAGGCTGCTTCCAGATACGCAATGCCTTCAATCAGCACGGTCTCGACCACACCATCCTCGTTCGTATCGCTTCTACAGCCGTGGTCTCGCAACTCCTTGGTCTTTTAGAATTACAAGCACTTGCCGCCCTCTCCCACGCTTTCATCGATGCGGGACCTCTACGGTCTTATCGTCAATCACCAAATGCGGGACCACGTAAAGGCTGGGCAGCTGGGGATGCCTGTATGCGGGCTGTTCATCTCGCATTACTCGCCAAGAAGGGGCAGCCCGGCGCACCAACCGTGCTCACAGATCCAAAATGGGGTTTATACACGTCACTCCTACACGGAGAAGAGTTCCAGCTTCCCAAACCGTTTACTACTTGGGTTATCGAAAGTGTGTTCTTCAAGATCCACGCAGCAGAAGGCCATGCTGCTTCAGCCGTTGAAGCTGCCCTCACACTCGCCCAGCGAATTCGCTCAAGAGGACTACCTCTAGGTGTGTCGATTGCAGATGCTATCAACCACATCCGTGTCCGAACACAGAAACCGGCCATGATCATCATCAACAAACAGGGACCACTGCATAATGCGGCTGATAGAGATCACTGCATGCAATACATGATCGCCGTGGTACTCTTGAAAGGCAGCATGATCACCTCGGCCGACTACGGTGACGACTCACCATGGGCAGCGGATCCAAGGGTCGAGGTTTTGAGGAGGAAGATCGAGATGGTGGAGGACGAGCAATTCACCGCCGATTACTACGACGATAAGAAGCGGATTGCGGCCAATGCTTTACAAGCCACGCTCCTCGGCGAGGTTTTGGAAGAGGTGCTAGTGGAGTATCCGATGGGGCATCCATGGCGGGAAGATACCACTCGCTTGGTCCAGCAGAAGTTCGAAGGAAACGTGAATCGACTGTTCAAAGCAAGGCAGGCGGAGGAGATCATAAGATTAGCCGAGTTGGGGGTGGAGGAGTTCGAATATATAGGGGTGAAAGATTTCATGGACACGCTGATCCTTACTGAGGGGAAACTGGGAGAAATACCGCCTGTCGACGACGCTAGCTTGACATACCCTACCTCGCACGATCTCGCCATGGCCGAGATACCCCCAGTAGACGACCTGACAATCGCCATGCCCGGCTTCACACCGCAGCAAGCCGCCAGCCTGGAGAACATGATGAACACAACCATCAAAGCCGCCCTGGACGAACGACTCGGCTCCAAAATGAAGTCGGGAATGATGCACGAGCAGCGCGCCTCCAGCGACTCGGCCGTCGATCTCGATGACGATGAGGTCGATCCCATTGACGAAACTTTGCCCGCCACCGGCAAAGAGAAAGCTCCGGCGGACTCCCTGACCATCGAGATGCCTGGATTTACAGAGCAGGAGGTGTCCAGTCTGGAGGTCATGCTTAATACCACGGTGAAAGCGGCGCTGGATGAGAGACTTGGCCCTCGGGTGGACGGAGGCACGGTGAATGGGGTGGCGTCTTCCGATAAAGAGGATGTGGATATGGCGGATGAGAATGTGTCGCCGAGGGGCTCGCTGGTCGATCACCTGGGGGTCAACGGGGTGGAGGATGGGTCGAGGTTCGCTTGTTGATGTTTGCGTTTCTCTGTTTCTGTTGTGTTCAATACCCGTTATGATCTTCCTTGGACAAGCATTTGTCGTCACCAATGCAATATTTCAAGATACTCGGGCGAACAGTTGGCCATATTTGTTTGAGCTCTTGAGTGGTTGTGCATGAGCGGTTAGGTATGCAGTTTTTCACAAAACGCAACAAGTCCCACGGCCACTAAGCCCATCATACCACCTGAACACCCCTACGAACTTCTTACGACCCACCACCACCAATCCACCCCCCGCGCCAGCCCCCCTCTCCCCCCTCTCACTCCCCAACCACCATCTCCAAGATCTCCATAACCTGCCCCTTCTCCCTCAACGGCACCGGATTACTCTTACAGTACCGATCCCCCAAACTTCCCCGCGCCAGCTCCTCCAACTGGTCCCTCCGGACCCCGACCTCCTTCAATGACCGCGGCAGGCCCAACTCGGCGATGACCGCCTCCAACACGTCCGTCAAATCCGCCTCTCCGCTCTCGACCCCCCTCCGCTGCAGCGCTGCCGTCACGTCGTCCTCCCCGAGCCCCCACAGCACATCCAGCACCTTCTGCTGCTTGGCCTCGTTGACGCGCTTGTTGTACCGCATGACCGCGGGCAACAGGACGCAGCTCGTGTCCCCGTGCCCGACCCCCAGCGGGCCCAGCTGGTGCCCGATTCCATGGCTCGCCCCCATCGGCACGCGCAGCAGCCCGCAGCCGATGGCATCCCTTGCCCCGAGCAGGCACCGCATGCGCGCCGCCAGGTCGCCGGGCTCCCGCTTCACCGCCAGCAGGCCCGGGACGAGCTGCCGCAGGCCCGCGGCCCCGTTCGCGTCCGCTTCGGGCGTGGAGGCGGTGCTGCACATGGCCTCGACGCAGTGGTCGACGGCGCGCACGCCCGTGCTCAGCCAGATGGGCAAGGGGGTCGTGGCGCTGAGGTCGGGGCTGAGGATGACGAGGCGCGGGCCGATGGAGGGGTGCTGGAAGGAGTGTTTGTGCTTGGTGTCGTCGTTGGTGGCGCCGGCCAGGGGCGTGTACTCGCCCGCGGAGAGAGAAGTGGGGATGCAGACGATCGGGACCGTTGCGGGGAGGAGCGGGTCGCGGAGGGTGGGGCTGTCGAAGTAGAGCGATTCCAAGCCCTCTTTGGTCGTAGCGTCGTTGGCGAGCGCGAGCGTGACGACTTTCGCCGCGTCGGTCAGGCTGCCGCCGCCGAGCGTGACGAGGATGTCCGCGTCGGCGGCTTTGGCTTCGGAGACGATAGGGAGGACCTCGGAGTAGTGGGTGTGGGGTTTGATGCCCTTTGTGACGCCGACGACGGCGTTGGGGCCGAGGGTGGATTCGAGGGCGGTGATGAGGGTGGTGAGGGAGTCGGTGGTGCGGCTGAGGGTGCCGGAGGCGAGGATGTAGGGACGGCGGGCATGAAAGGTGGTGTGGATGTGGTGGGCGCAGGCGGTGGGGTAGGGGGTGCCGTAAGAGATGTAGGGGGTGGGATGGGGAGTTTTGTTGGGGAGAAAGGCGGGGGTGTAGGTTTCGTGTGACATTGTTGTTTTGTATCTAGAATGGGAGAAGTAAGTGGTGTAGGCGTGGCTTTCTAGATGAATCTTATGGAAGACCTGCTAACTTCTGCAGGCAAAGAGCACGAGATAGATAGGATAACTCGCTGAAGGCTGAGAGTATCGGTTTCTTGAAGAAATGGTAAGCAGAAGAAGTGAGACGAATCCCAGGCACAAGAAGAGTCTTTCCGATTATGTCATACTCGCGTGAAGAAAATCACCTTTGAAATCGACGAAATCTGACGACTGATTAATCATTAACTACTTATATTGAAGACGCAAAGGAAAATGTGTGTCAGATTGGAATTCTTAGCACAAGCGATCCTCGTCCTCCTTTGCATATCAATAATGACCTAGTTGACAGAAACACATGGATTACCCGACCCTTGTCCAACTTGCAACCTTCGTCTGATGTTGTAGCGAGTATCAAGAGAGACGGAGAGGGATAAGCGGACTTCGGTTGTGTTGGTTGGCCTTGGCGTAAGGCTGCTCGCGCCTCGGCACACCTTCCATGTTTACCTAGAGTAAAGTCTTTCTCCGCGATGTCCAAAATCTGTGAACGACCTAGGAAAAATGCACACATTCCTGCAATGATAGAAGCACCACTCAGAGCAACGCCTATTGACGGCACTGACTTTACGAAGAAGTCGAAGAAGAGGAGGCGAGAAGATGTACCGAAAGACATTTTCGGCAATGGCGACGATGGCGGCAGCAAACCCTCCAAAGACGAGCGAAGAGAGGCGAAAAGACTGAAGAAATTGGCCAAGGAGTCGGGTGCTGATCGAGGGAAAGCTGAGATTGTGCCATCGGATGGCGAGGTGGGCGAAGTGGAAAACGCTGCCGCCAATGGAGACGAAAGCAAGAGCAAGCCCTCGAAAGAGGCGCGAAAGGAAGCAAGAAGACTGAAAAAGCTCGCGAAGGAGCTGGATAATAGCCCTATAGTAAACGAACATCTGCCAGCGACTGATAAAGCCAATGGAGAATCGTCGAGTTTTGATGAAGCTACTCGCAAGGCGGAGAAGGCACGCTTGAAAGCAGAAAAGAAGTCAGCGAAGTCGGAGAAGTCTGGTGCTGGATCGCATCCAAATACCACCAATGGCACGTCAGACTCGGGCTCAGGCTATGTGGAGGATCCGGCTTTAACAGCGCTTTCTCAGCCTGAGGTCGACGACTTTCTCTCTACCAACTTCATCACAATCACCGACCCAATTTCCTCAACGAATCTTCGCCCAATAACCCAGTGCTCCCACCTTCCATCCAGCGCCACCACCTCCTCGTCGCCTTTTACCGCCTTCAAAACCCCAACTCCAATCCAATCAGCCGCCTGGCCCTTTCTGCTATCCGGCCGCGACGTAATTGGCGTCGCAGAGACCGGCTCTGGCAAGACCCTTGCCTTCGGTGTCCCTTGCATACGCTCTATAACCACTTCATCCAGGCCGAAAGGCTCGCCGGCCAGAGCAGTCATCGTTTCCCCAACCCGCGAACTCGCCGCGCAAATCCACACCCAAATCGAGACCCTCGCTTCCCCTGCCCGTCTCTCTACCGTCTGCGTCTACGGCGGCGTACCAAAAGACCCGCAACGCTTGGCTCTGAAGACCGCACACATCGTCGTTGCGACCCCGGGCCGACTGAACGACCTCATAAACGAAGGATCTGCCGACCTCGGCAATGTCAACTATGTGGTACTAGACGAAGCGGACCGTATGCTCGACAAAGGCTTCGAAGAAGAAATCCGAAAGATTATCGCCACCACTCCCACAGAAGGCCGCCAGACCCTCATGTTCACCGCCACCTGGCCCCCCTCCGTCCGGGATCTCGCCTCCACCTTCATGAAGACCCCCGTGCACATCTCCATCGGCGCCAACAACCCCACCGGCGAACTCCGCGCCAACACCAAGATCACCCAGCTCGTCGAAGTCGTCGACCCGCGGCACAAGGAGACGCGCCTGCTGCAGCTCCTGAAGCAGCACCAAGGCGCCGGGGCGAAGAAGAACGACCGCATCCTCGTCTTCTGCCTCTACAAGAAGGAAGCCGCGCGCATCGAGGGCTTCCTGGGCGGCCGCGGCATGAAGGTCGCCGGCATCCACGGCGACATGTCGCAGGACCGCCGCACCGCCTCCCTCGCCGCCTTCAAAGCCGGCGCCTGCCCCCTCCTCGTCGCGACCGACGTCGCCGCCCGCGGCCTCGACATCCCCGCCGTCAAGGCCGTCATCAACGTCACCTTCCCGCTGACGGTCGAAGACTACGTGCACCGCATCGGCCGCACGGGACGCGCGGGCGCGGAGGGGCTGGCCGTCACGCTGTTCACGGAACACGACAAGGCGCAGTCCGGGGCGCTGATCAATGTGCTGAGGGCGGCGGGGCAGGAGGTCCCGGAGGAGCTGTTGCGGTTTGGGACGACGGTGAAGAAGAAGGGGCATGAGGCTTATGGGGCGTTTTATAAGGATCCGGGGGTCGGGGGGAAGAAGGAGGGCACGAAGATTAGGTTTGATTGATTGATTGATGAGCTCTGGAGTATGGGATGGAAAATTTGTCCCCACCATTCTGGTTTTCTTGCGCGCAGGTAGAATAGACGGCTGTGGAGAATCTTCTAGTATGAGCGTCTTCTAAGAATAGCAGAACATCAATAAATGGAGCGATCTATCCGTGTTTATTCCAACCAGCATCGTCAACATTTACTTTTACTCGTCAAGCGTCGTAAAATCGGAAACCTCTCCATCAACCCACGCGGCACGAACTCCACGAAGAAGTCTCGCTCGAAGAACACAACTCCAACCACACACCCCCCAGCCACGAGCGTACATCTCACCAACTCCCCCAAACCGCCGTCATGCCGAGCACCCGCCTCCATAGCGATCAGCGCCCCCCTCGCCGCAACCCCCATGGCCACGCTTCCCATACCCGGTAACAAACCCCCCAACCTCAACTCCCCCCCCTCACCCACACCCGACAGATAAGCCTGCACGAATGCCCAACTCCACCAGATCCTCAACCCCATCGTCACCGCGTTCGCCAGGACCAAACCTCTCGCGCCAAGCTCGAAGACCCTGAGCACCAGGAAGCCGGTGCCGGCGAACGCGCCGAAAAAGGCAACCTTCCAGACGGTCTGTCTAGTGATTTGCGGATCCGTGGCCACGACGCTGACGAAGGCTTCTAGTATGCCGTTGATGGCGAGGAGGGGGATGTAGTAGCAGTAAGTGGCTAGTACGCCCGGAGCTTCTGTGTGAGTCCAACGGCTGCCGGCGACGAGGCGGAGGAGGATGGGCGCCAGAGGTGGGCCGAGACATGTGGCGAAGATGGAAAGGAGGAGGTAGAGGCGGAGTAGGGTGGTGAGGTGGGTTTTTGCTTGGGAGAGAATTGCGTTGTCTCTGGGTTTGGAGGCGGTTTGGGCAGCCGGCAGACGGCCGAAGAGGGAGCGGGAGGATTCTTCGATGGGTTGGAGGATGATGCGGGCGAGTAGGCCGCCATAATTGGAAGCCAGGGCGTAAGCGCCTTGGGAGGGGAGGGACGCGAATGTTGCAATGAGGTAACCGTCGCCGTACGTAAGCAGCTGATTGAATATGTTTTGGCCATACAGGGTAGCCGTTCGCATGATGAGAGGGCGGGAGAAGCGTGAGACGAAGTAGTCTGGGCTTGGAGCGATGGGTTTCGCAAGAAGCGACACCGCATTTTGGGCGCAGACAGAGTAAATGTTTGAAAGGTAGAGGATGTTGAGAGTGATGGCATATCCAAGCTGACCAGCGGCAAAAGGTAAAACGCCAAGATTGCGGCCGTTCATGCCTACCCAGATCGATATCGAACAACTTATGAGGGCCCTGGTGAAGAATGCTAGAAACTCGGCGGAAGCACGAGTCGCGTACATCATTTCTTGCCGGGCAACATTGAATGCGGGCTCGTTCAGAAGCTCAATGCCTGTAGCGAGAGCGTAGATGTAGAGCGAGCTCCTCATATGGTGAGACTCGAGGACTGCCGTTTCGGCTTTTCGCAAATATAGCCAGGTGAAAGCAAGTGTTAATGGGAGACCGATGGCGATGGCTACGTGGGAAACGTTGACAACATCTTGCATCCTTCGGTTTGCCCTAAACTTGGCCGCAATGTTTTCCGTGCCCTTCTTCTTCTTCTCCTCACCACCCGCTTCCGCGGTCTTTTTGTCTTCATCGTCACTTGGTTTATGTTGGAGAGCATTGCGAAGGCTTTCACGTGCAAAGTACAGCGTGGAGATGGAGAACAGCTCTAGTTGAGCAGAGAGCCCGAGAATATGAGGAGACAAGAACCGTAGCAGAACCTGGTTGACGATGAACGTGAGAGCCCGGCATCCTATTTGGAGGAGGATGAGAAACGAAGCGCCCTTCACGGATTTAGAGGGAAGCAAATCGGCGGTCAAAGATTCTTTGGCAGTCTTTTCCCTCACAAGGTCAGCTTCGACTTCTGACATGGCCACTTGGGTTGGGGATATACGTGAACTTACCTTGAAGAGAGAAAAGAAAGGTCGAGTACAGCCGGAGGACAAAGTACATTTGGCCTGTCGCGCGTATAAGATTGTCCTCATTTTAAGTTACTCGTAACACGCAACCAGCTAACCACAGGAAAAAAGTTCTGTGGCAGCGTCGAGTCCTCGACAGCTTGTGTGATAATCGCCGATTATTCTCTAACGTCTGACTTGATTGCCTTCTAGATATATTGTGATCTATATTCACTATATTCTACAAATAATCTTGCCCTTTGTCTGATTACTCTCCATCAACTGATGCGCCTTAGTGATATCCTCCCATGGAAACACCTTCTCGACTATTACCTTGAAACTTCCATCTTGCATTTTTGGAGCTGCATGCTCAACCAATGTGTTCCTCAGCTTTCCCTGATAATCTTCATCCCGGCTACGCAAGCTACTTCCCTCAAACCTTATCCTCTTCCTTACAAAGGCTCCGATGTCCACGCCAGCAGGAAGTTTGGTGCCGCTCATGGCTCCTAGATTCACGATATGCCCGTCTCGTGCTGCAACATCGAGATTCCCCTGGAAGTAATTCTGGCCGATGAAATCGATGACGACGTCAACGCCTTTACCGTCTGTCGCTTTGAGTATTTCTTTTGCCCAATCTTGCGTGTGATAGTTGAAGCCCGCTGTTGCGCCGAGCTCTTTGACGCAGAAATCGACCTTGTCTTGAGATCCTGCAGTAACATAGATTGCGGAAGCCTTGTCGGCTTTTGATAGCTGGATCCCTGCTATTGACACAGACGATGCGCCGGCGTGCCATAGTATCGACTTTCCCGGAGCGAAGCCGCCCACGAGATACATGGCTTGAGTGGCTGTGATCCAGGTCTGCGAACAATACAGCAGGATGTCAATGCTGATAGGAGGAATATCGAACCGCAACCGCTGCACCAGAAAAACTAGAGACATACCTCCGGAACCCCTGCGGCCTGCTCCCAGCTCAACTCCTTCGGCTTATGCATCAACATATGTGTGCTTACGGCAATATACTCCGCATACGCCCCTCCGTACGTTAATCCAAAAACCTCGTCCCCCACTTGAAACCCCTTCTCCGCATCACTGCCAAAACTTTCAATCGTGCCCGAGAACTCGACACCTAGTGTCTTGGGCGCTTGAGGCGGGACTGGGTAGTGACCTTCACGTTGGAGCAGGTCCATCCGGTTCAGGCCAAAGCATTTTATTTTGACGATGGCGTCGGTCGGCTTGGGGCTTGGTTTGGGGGTGGAAGGGTTGATGAAGAGGGAGGTTGCGGGGCCAGTGCCATTTTTTATGTCTGGAATATGAAGCGTCAGAGAATAGTGGAGCAAACACGATTGAGAGAGGGATACTCGCCGACTGCTCGCATTGTTTCTGTCATTGCTGCCGTCGGAAGTCGTGTTGACCTAAAACTTCTGTCGAAATCCGAGTCTCAAGCAAGACCCAGTGACCAAAAAGCGAACAATTGATTGTAATAACAAAGTAATAACCCGTCGAGCAAGTAGAAAAATAATGTCCCGCCATTTGTAATACGACCCCACCTTGCACAAGAACCTCAAGCTTGAGCTCCGGGTAGCTAATGGGACATCAGAACAAGTTGACGAGTTAGCTCCTCGTGGTCATGGATGAGCGAGCCTCTGGTCTGGATCATGCCACACAGAAGTTGATGTCTGCACAGACAATGCACGATACAAGCAAAGATAGCTATGGTGAGTATTCTAGCATTCATGACAATATGCCCGGTAAGCTCGTAGAACTGTACTCTACTACGCCGAAGCGCGTAAATTCATCCCAATGTTTTTTAAAGCTACTCTGTGCCTTTAATCATTTGTGTTAACAGAACATCGCCATGAGGAGAAACCAATCACCACTGCCATACCACATTAGGCTTATCACATCCTCCTGCTATTCGTCATCAGATGCATCTGCTAGCTTATTCTCTCCGCCCTGCCGATATTTCTGAATGATCTTTTCCATACCCCCTCGGAGCTGGGGCATGCCTTTGTAGGCCTTGTTGACGCTCGGATTCCATGTCGGTATCAGTTGGTTGACTTCGCCATGCACAGCAGGCATCTTTGCCTTATACTCTGTCGCAGATCTTCTGATCTCACTAGGCCAAACGCGCTGGCCGTTGACCGAAAACGCATGCTCGAGGATGAGTATAACGTCACAGGCGCATGCTACAACCGCCCTGACAGTCCTCGGTATAGCTATAAGCATCTCTGCGGCTACAACACTGAGACCTATCGGTCCCAACAAGGCCAAAGTCGTGATTTCCGCTGCCAGGATCGCTAGAGTCTTGTAGAAGAATTTGTCTGTGTTATACCAGACTACCTCGCGCATGATTCCCTCAAATTGCAGCTCACTCACCTTACCAAAACCGAAGGCCCGCAAGGCGACATCGCAGACCAATCGGGCCATTGTCGGCGCCACAATTACACTACCCATCGGCGCTGCGCCTGTGGTTATCAGCGTATCTCGACACAGACGCACTGATTTTTCAATGGCAGTCTCAATCTTCTGTTCTACATCACAGACTTGAGAACCCACGACCCAAATACGCAGTTCTTCGTTATCTAGACATTCCAGGGTTTTTTGTAGCAAGCTGTTGATGGAGTCGGCATCATTTAGAGATTGCGTCAGGGAATTATTTGCCAATACATTGAAAAGAGCTGTTTTACCCTTCGCTGTGTACACTATACCCGATTGTTCAATTTCTCGCCATCCTTGCGCAAAGGTGTCTTTGCGTGCCGTAAATTTCTCTTTCACTCTTGCCTCCAATTCTGTCTTCTTTGCCTCTATGTCGGTATTGAGCTCTTCGTCGAGCATGACCTCCACTTCTCCTCTGAATCGGTTCAAGATGTTGTCTTTCATAGTGCCCACCACAATGATGGGCACTCCTATAGCATGTTTATTCAATGCATTGAACAACTTGGTATCGGCATCGTCGATGAAGCGTTCTTCGTCGGTTTTCACGCAAAGCCTGTATATCATGTTAGGTCTTTCTCTGGCGGTGGGGGTCACTAACCATATTGCATGAACCCGTTGCATAACGTCCGTCTTTGCTGATCTTTTCTTTAAGAAGTTCTCGACAATCTTAACGTTTCCCGATGAACCGGTTGTAAATCCACGCGAGTCGTGGATGAAGAGGCCCGGGTTGAATTCGGATTGGAATGCTACATCAATATCATGTTCACCGTGTTTGACGGCAGACTCTTGTGTCTGTGGGATTGTGAGTCTTTTTCTTTAAGCCGGGGGTCGAATCTCCTACCAAAGACTCGCCAAAGACTCGATTGATTAACGTCGACTTTCCGGCACCTGCTTTGCCGCATACGAGTATACGAAACGCCTTCGCTTTACTTTCATTCTCTAGGACGTAGGTGCCCGTCGTCCAAGGAAATCTAATATCATCAGGGAATGCCGCAATTCGGAACCTTTCGATGTCTTCTCTGAAGCCAGATATACGTGCGCTCGAATAGATCTGTGGATAAATATCCAATAAAAAGTAGACTGAGGGATGTAGTATGGTGCCGTATGCCACTGGTTGTGCGTTCAGTATATCTTGCAAAAACAGTGGGATATATTAGTAGCATACTGTTGTCATGATAGCCGACCAGCCGGTGACCATTGAACGGTTTTCTGGAGTTTGAGAGGGAAATTGCATTGGTCCAATTGATGCGGTTGTGATAGGTCGATGCGGTCGAGGCTATATCGCGATCATTCGACCACGGCGTTCTGAATCTTGTCCTTTGTCTATGTGAACTTGGGTGGCGATGTGTGCGCCGAAGGTCCCACATTTCAACCTCTATGCCGCCTTTGTACTCGAAGTGCCATGAATCGATGGCATTCTCCCTGTTTGTGGTCGCTCCCAGCTGGCGCCCCTTTGGGAATATGAGTGTAAGACGGTCTTCAACAGTGTCATGACCTTTTACCGGAACAAATTCCAAGATAAGGCCATACCGCTTGCTTTCTATGAGCATCCACTGCAGCGGGTATAGTGACAGGCCGTCGTCCTTGGCGCCACCGCCTATATCGACATGAGCACCGAAGAACCAAGCTTGGATCATGCTTCTTGGCGAACTGATCGCCTCCGGGTTATCCGATGGATAAACAAGCTCTGCGTCAAAGTATAGACGATCCTCGTTGAGAGAGACCGCGTGTCGGAAATGGTGGATCGAATCTGACCAAGAGATATCAAATAGATCTTTATCATCGAACGCTTTCACAGTATCAAAGACTCCAACAAACTGAAGCTTGACAGGTCCCTGGACTTCGTCGCTGAAGTATAGCCACAGTCGACCTCTATAATCTTTATCGTTGTTCTTGATATGTATTAGAAGTTTATTGACGGCCTTGTCGTAGTTGTGGTCAAATTCACGTTGGCTAACAAATTTCAATAGACGGAGATGATGGATGAGGCCAGCGACTGCCCGAACGACGTATGCACCTCGGCTAAAACCGTATAGCCATAGTTCGTCGTCCCCTCTGCCGGACAAATTCTGGCAGCAGTATTGGTATACAGCCTTGATCTGCTCGTGACACCCAGTGCCTTTTATCCCATCATTCAATCGTCCTGCAGTCTTCTTTCCGACTCCAATGCCGTCATAGTATTTCCTCTTTTGGATGAATGGTCGACCCTCATGGTCGACAACGTGACCCTGTTTCACGGATGAGGCTACGTGAAACATGTTGGTTTGGTTCCCCTTTGGATTGTGTTCTATGCCATCAGCAGTGGACCAAGTTCCATCGACGCAGACGACGAGCCTGGTAGAAGCCGCGGTGGACATCATTAGGGAAGGTTGGCGAACTTCGAAGAAGCAAGAAGCAAGAAGCAGGTGAGCAAGAGCAGCTGCCTATCCGAGTAAATGGTGCAAGGCTGAGTGACACGGAAAATGAAGTCATTCTGCAGTTGGCCGGCTAGATTTACCACTCGGCCTCGCGGCGATGTCCGACTAAAACACAGTCAAGAGAACATCTTATTGACATCAGAACGGACCGCCAGAAAGCCCGTCTTTTGCCCGCAGACGATCCTAACTGTCTGATGATCCCACAATGTCCCAAGCCATCAAGTGCCAATTGATTTCGGTACCTAATCACTATATAGAGCCGCGCAGATGAGCCGAGGCCTTGAGTATATCACCCTAGAGGGTCCAGTGCCATATGCTCTCTGAGGTGCTTCCTAGCGTGAAGTTGTTCCTATTCATCAGTCCCCTGAATCGGAGACGTGATCGCAAATCATCTGCCTTGCTACAATGTTACCGAGGCTCCCTTCTGCCAGTGACTGAATCAGTTGTAGTGCTCCGCTGAGGCATAATCTTGGAAAAGGTCGTCAGTCCATCGTCCTTTGGCTCAGCCTTAAGTTGGCGTTGCCATATCTTACCTAGTAGATTCTCTGTCTGCTTTCCCGTGCGGGTAGCTTCACTAAACTTTCAGGATACAGTCCACCGCACAGGAGCACAACCAACCCTGCGTCTACATAGAACCTCGATTGTATTTTGACGGGAGACTTCACGATACCTAATCTTCCGATCCTATTCCTTCGTTTTCTGGCATAACCTTCTCCGAATCACCACGGCGATGACCCATGATATGGAATACTACGCTCCTTTATCCAAACAGCCACCTGCGATGCACAAGCTAAAGGGAAATGAATTGAAATTCAATTACTCTTCATAATGATCATGCTATATTGAAGCTAATGTCTGTACAGAGAATGCACGATACCAGCATAGAGATCTGGCTTTTGTGTTAATTGGCCAGGCGAGCTTGAAGAATTAGAAGCTGGTACGCGTCAATTCGTCCTGACGTATCTCAAGCCATGCTATATTCTTTGATCATCTGTGTCAATTTCGTGCATTCGCTCGAATAATTTAGTGCGTTGGCTCCCGAGACCTGGTATCGCACCCTACTCTGTTATTAGCCTTTGCCTTCCACAAGCGGAGTTATACAAGAGCAAACCTCTGCTGGTCCTGGAAACTGTCCATCTTCGCTCGGCATTTGAATATGAAAGACTTGCAATTTGCGTCTTGGAAAGCATCCCCAGCTGCCTTCTCATCGTTTTCCTTCATCTCCATCAATTGATCCGCGCTCATGCCCATGATCATCCGCCCTACGTCGTCGAAGCAACTCAGCCAGATCTGGCCGGTGTGATCGCTGACATTGATTGACATAATATATCGATGCTCTGGTTTGGGATGAGTTTTATCACAGCGCTCGCATCGCCATTGCCCGGGTTCCACTTCGAGAACCTTCTTGTTGCAGCCTTCCGACAGACACGCAGGATAAGAGACGTTGTCCTGCTTTACGTAGATGATTGTCGCCTTTGTACTGAAGTAATCCGTGTTTTCGGACATGCCCAGGTTCTCATCCTTGACCTGCAGGATTGACTTCGTCGCATCATTTCTTCCACCAGCTGTCCCCACCGAGCCCATTCCTTGATGAGACATGAAAGTATCATTCTTGCCTTGAGCGTCATACCAGCCTTTGAGTTTATGAGCCTCGTCTATGTCAGGGTCTATTGTCAGAGATCCTGAGCTGAGCAGACTCAAGCTTCGGCCTCCAAAGTCAGACACTTTGAGACCTTTGAAAGCAACGACAGATTCGGGCATCACATCGAACTTTTGAGCGGTATCGCCCCATATTGTTAATTTCACAGAGTAGCCGGTGTTATCGACAAGAGTAAGATCGCGTTTGTCATATGGCTTACTCGTGGTTTTCGATACAATCTGAGAAGTTTCTCCGACTTCCTTGAGGACGCCGATTGTATCGATAGTTGTGTCTTTCTCTACGGTTTGGAGGTCGGCTATGTTAGTAAAGTTGAAGCGTATCTGCGGAACACCATTTTGTTCCTCGGCCTTTTCGACCAAAGTATCACGTTCAAAGGATAGCTCATAGTCATTGTTTACGTTGGAGAATTGCTTCTTGGCCATGTTGACTCGACAAGGACTGGTGATGTAGTAGACTTGGCCCTCCTGGAAGACGTCAAATAAGGTATCGCATTGATCATTGAATCCGGTAGCTTTGATCTCTCCACTCTCGTCCAGCAAGTTGACACTGAAGAGTTTACCCTCGCCATTCTTATTATGCCATGTCCTGATGGGGGGCTTGCTCGTGCACCGCGCTTTAATAGTCCACTTATGTGCGTATGGGGACAGAGCCTCGATCGGATAGATGTTGGCGTGCGAAGCTGAAGAGCTTGTGTTTGTCCTCGAGGGTAGGGATTGCTGTTGGTTTTGCTGTTGAGCTGGCTTATTTCCGTAGAATCTGTTGGTGGCAATCGTTGTTGATTGAGGCTTGGTATCATCCTCTGCTCTGAATTCCAGTGCCTTTGGCTCGCCAATTTTTTCGGACTCTCCAAGCTCTTCTAGGATGTCAAGATCAAGTACTATGATAATTCTAAACAGTGTGAGCAGGGTATGATAAGCAGCAGGGAACAAATCCTCACCTTTTCCCCTTGACCTGATTCGCCTGGTATGATTTCAACCGCACGAAACAGCCTTTTCGGAGCTTGCCTTCATGGACCACATGGTTTGCTTCTGTGAATGTTTAGTATACACTGGGTTGACGGGATCTAGGGCAGCAAAGCCGCGCATGCTTACGAGTGGCAAGCATGCTCTGTACGAAGTTGTTGATATCGCTGAAAACAACTCTGAAGCGCTCCGGTGCTCCTTGCTGCCCGACCAAAGGCTTGACTTGCACACACTGCAGTATTGGTTGGACTACACCGGTATTAGGATCCTCCCCGGAGTTGAATATCGCACTGAGAGAACGTAAGCATCTGGAACACCAGGTATGCAATCGTCACTTACGCAAGAGAGCCTCTGTCGACGCGAGAGGCTCCATTGGCGGCCATAGCGGTAAGATTTCGTTGCTCTGATCGCGGTAATCGAGAGAGTCCTGTGGGTACAATTATCGTGAGTGGATCGAATGAAGTTGAAGAACTTTCGAGTTGACGCGTTGTTTAGTAGAAGCGTGTAAAGAGGTTTCGTGTTTTTGCCCCACTTGCACTTGCAGTTTTTACTGGCCACCGTATTTTCGCCGCAGGCAACTACCACTCCTCATTTGTAGTTACCTCTTGGCGGCGTGACATTGTTTGCGCTCGATATGGCTGACGAAGATGTCGCCACGAAGGCACCGGAGAGCGATGCAAAGGAGCCCAGCATGATATCACCTGAAGATACGCCAGCCCAAAAAGGGGCGAGCATGGGAGTGCGCAAACGTAGCTCCTTCAGCTAGAATGCCGCTGACCTGAAGAAACCAGGAACACTGCGTTACAGATAGACCTTCTCGTACGTTGTCTACGTTCCCATCCAATACTTCACTTTGGCTAAAACCAGCATAGCTCTTGGGGACCAGCAACCAAGCGGTGTGGGTCTGATATCATTGAGAGCAGCCGCTGGAACAGAAGCTTACTATGTTGAAGGAAATATCTAAAATTGCAGATGTGGAGGTATGAATCAGTCAGGCGTCAGATATTACTAAAATCAAGTATTGACATAAGCGCCAGGTCTACATCACAAAACCCAGCGATTACCCTCATCTCCCCTCCAAGCTTCTGCTCTTTTTGAGCAGTGGTACCGGCATACATTCCAAAAACAATCAGCTTCAAGCAGACAAATATGCCGCTGAAGGTTTCCTGGTTGTCATGCCCGACCAGTACGTATCACCTTTACCCAAATGAGATTCATCGTTGAAAGCGTCGAGGTTTGCTGGAGACCCTGCACCCAATAGTGCAACAGACCCGAATGCCGATGAACGGAATCCGTCCATGATCGAGAAAGTCAAGTTGGGTTTTGCGACGACAGCTAAATCCTTCATGGTAGACATGTGGCTGGCCAGACAGACGCCGGAGAAGGTCCTTCCTGTGCTACGAAAGGTGGTCGAGGGTGCAAAAGAGGAGTTTGCAGATGCAGTTGCCAATGGAGGAGGCGTGTACGCGGTTGGCTACTGTTTCGGTGGTAAATACATCTGTCTGCTAGCCGCTGAATTACCAGACTCAGCTGCCCATGGTCAGGCACCGCCAAAAGATGAAGAAGCCGGCATGGCGAAAGCAGAACCATTGATCAAAGCGGGAGCTCTAGCTCATGGAACACTCATCACGACGGAGGACCTCCAAGCCATCAAATCCCCAATATCAATGGCATGTGTGGAGAATGACCAGCTGTTCCCAGACGACGTCCGCACAGCTGGTCAAACACACCTGGAGGAGAACAAGGTTAAGCACGAAGTCAAAGTGTACTCGGGTGTGCCTCATGGCTTTGCTGTTGTAGGGGAGTACGAGGATCCGAAGATTCAACAAGCGCAGAAGGAGGCTTTTGAGCAGATGGTTGGGTGGCTCAAGGCTCAGTGAGAATTCAAGATTCAGGATTCATGTTAAGGCGTGCTTTGAGATTAGCGGACTATCGTGCTCTACCGTTGTGAACCGAGCAAGACATGAATTACGACAGTGAATAACACTTAGCTAGCAATCCTTTCTGATAGTCGCATTAGTACCTTAGATACCACAATAAAGCCGTTTACCACCAGAACCCTAATCTAATCAGTAGGTAGAGCTTGGCGAGGCGAGATCAGCAAGTGAACGGCAGGTACCGTCTCCCAAATTCATGTACATACTCTTGATATTGTGAGGAAGTGTCTCAACCGATCAACCTCACCTTGCAAGGGACCTGGAGAAATGGCTTGCAAGCACGTTGACGCAGCTGGTTGGAGACCCAGTTGTAGTGCCCATGGCCTTGGTACTGACATGTACCAGAGCTCCGCCCTCCCACTGCTGCCCAGTCTGTCTACAGAGAGGACTGTACGCAGTGTTTTGACTCCATAGTACGAATCCAACCTCACAATTTGGCTGTACAGCCTTGTCTAACGCGCTTAGGATGATCCGACAGGATTGAACATCTGCCTGTTCTGCTTCAACGGAGGATGCACTGGAGAACGGGATCATGCCCACTTGCACTACGAACTGACGAAGCATCCCTTGGTGCTAAACATTCAGAGAACGAAGAAGAAAGTCAAGCGTGATGAGCCACCCCAGAAGATCTCGAAGCTCGCAATAGCAGCAGAAACCGACGAGGACCGTTACGATACCAAAATCCGTGTCGAGTGCTATGATTGTGGAGTGGAAGATATTAGTCAATCGAGCGAAAAACTGTCGGGAGTCATAGCTGGTGTTCTCCAAGCAAATACGTTCGCACGACAGGCGGAAGTACAAGCATGGGAGCAAGAATACACGGCATGTGAACATACAATATGTTTGGAACAAGAGAAGTCTCGGAAAATCGATTCTCAGGGTATGTGTAGGATCATTGAAGTTTGCCCTGGCGCTGACAGGCCTCTTAGATCTAGGGCACTGCTCTATGTGTGACTTGAAAGAGAACTTATGGCTGTGCCTTCAGTGTGGGAACTTGGGCTGCGGTCGTCCTCAGTTTGGAGGCGTAGGTGGAAATGGTCACGGTCTTAAGCATACAGAGCTGGCTTCCCATGCCGTAGCAGTCAAGTTGGGGTCTATTACGCCGGAAGGTACGGCAGATATATACTGCTACGCGTGCGACGAGGAGCGTAAAGATCCGGAGCTTGCTCAGCATCTTGCTCACTGGGGGATCAACATCGCCGAGCAAGAGAAGACTGAGAAGAGCCTTACGGAGATGCAGATTGAGCAGAATCTCAAATGGGACTTCTCGATGACTACTGAAGATGGCAAAGAGCTTAGCCCACTGTTTGGCGGTGGTTTCACGGGGCTGAAGAATCTTGGTAACAGCTGTTATCTAGCCAGCATATTACAATGTCTTTTCACCATGCCCAGTCTCCAAAATCGTTACTACCACCCACAAGCACCTCCACCATTCGCGCAAGCTCCTGCAGAAGATCTAGAGACTCAGTTAAGAAAACTAGCCGACGGTCTTCTATCAGGTCGATATTCGCATCCAGACACAGACGTTGTTGCTTCTGAGTACTCTCCTGAAATCCCTAATCAGAAAGGTCTTGCACCTGCCATGCTCAAGCACCTTATTGGGCGAGGCCATGAGGAGTTCTCAACTATGCGCCAACAAGATGCTTTCGAGCTTCTCCTTCACCTTCTGAAGCTCATTACGCGTTCCCAGCACACTGCGCCTCTAGAAGATCCCGTCCAGTCATTTCGCTTTGTTATGGAACAGCGACTGCAATGTCTGTCTTGCAAAAAAGTCCGATATCGAACGGACGAGCAAGACAATATCTCTATCCCGGTTCCTGTGAGACGAAAGCCTTCGATCCCCAACAGCGGAGCGGACAGTGAAAAGCCAAAGGACGAATTTGAACCTGTCAGCCTGAAAGAGTGTCTGGACACCTTCACATCTGCCGAAGTTGTAGAGCTTACATGCACTTCGTGTGGTAGTAAAGACGGCTTCACCAAACGATCTCTCTTAAAGACCTTTCCGACTACTCTCGCAGTGAACGCCCGCCGATTCGAACTGGTCAACTGGGTGCCAACGAAGCTCGATGTGCCAGTCGTAGTAGGCGATCAGCCTTTCAACCTAGGCGACTACAAGTCTCCGGGACTCCAAGACAATGAAGAGCTTCTGCCTGAAGACGCAACTGCCACCGGCGCGCCAGCATTCGCTCCCAATGAGGCTGCACTTTCTCAACTCGAAGGAATGGGTTTTCCGCGAGTGCGCTGCGAGAAAGCACTGCACGCCACCGGGAACACTGACTCGGAAACAGCAATGAACTGGTTATTCGCACACATGGAAGACCCGGATATCGACGAACCCCTCAACCTCAGTGGCGCAGGTAGCGGAGGTGCGGCTTCCGCGGGTATCAGCGCTGAGAGCATTGAAATGCTGGGAGCCATGGGAATCGGAGCGCCACAGGCACGCAAGGCGTTGAAGGAAACGGGCGGCGACATTGAGAGAGCGGTAGACTGGGTGTTCAGTCATCCGGATGATCAGGGTGATTTCGGTGGAGATGATGCTGCAACAGATGTCCCCGCCCCAGAAGGCGGAAAGGCAATGGCTGGGAATGCAGATCTGCCTGCGAATTTTCGCTTGCAGAGCATTGTCTGCCACAAAGGGGCGAGCATCCATGCCGGGTGAGTCCCTTCCCGTTTCCTTTCCTGACGTTTGGAGTCGCAGAACCGACGACGATCATGGCTGACCGTCAGTGATCTACAGACACTACGTGGCATTCCTACGCAAATCGATCCCTGCCAAAGAAGGTGGGGGTGAGTCCTGGGTCCTCTTCAACGACGAGAAGGTGGTCAAAGCCCAAGGGGATGTGGACGAGATGAAGAAATTTGCCTACGTCTACTTCTTTGAAAGGGTATGAGAACTGTCTAGCCCATCAAGGATCAGCGTTCGGCCAGAGATGAGAATGAGGACGGCGGCGGGCGGAGATGTATTGAACCAGAATAAAAGGTTTAGGAAAAGCATCATTGCGAATCTACGTGTCACAATAGCATAGCGTAGATCAATGAAAGACCAATGTCGTGAGCACCAGAAGAACAAGAGTCTAAAGGTAGAACTCCCAGCCCGTCCAGCCTACCTTCCGACTAGAGCAAGACCAGCGTCGTTGCATATCGGCGCTCAGCAGAGAAGTCAATGGAACATGCTACTCACTGGCAAGAAATGGTTCCATATCGGCGCTCAACAGAGAACTCAATCGAAAATTCTACGAACTGGCAAGAAACGGTTCCGATGGACACGACCACCGTCCCTATTGATAGAAAGGCGCTCCCTACGCGTATTTCGTCTCTCGTGCGTTGTAAAGACGGAAAACAGTGTCTGAAACAAGGAGATGCATCAGAACGGACAGCACTCAGATACAACCACAACCCCTCTCGCTCTCGATCCTCACTTACAACACAATATTGCAACTCGCCAGTCCTCGTCGCTCGTGTCTGCACTCTCGAACTACCGCCTATCTACCTAAATCACATGTACGTATGCTTCTTTCTGATATCAGGCAGCAGGCGATAGATGTCAGAGCCTTACTCGCGCCGCCTCCTAATCGAGGAGCAGCGTGGGGGTTACGTATCGAGCTAGGCTGTAGCTGGACCAAATGCGCGGTTGTTGTCACGTTATTGCGAGTCATTGCTGTGTACATACGTCAAATTTGGGGGTTCTGTGGACGGTGTGAGCCCCGCCAAACAGTCACTCTTGATACAAAACGGAAAAGATGCAAGTTGTGATCTGATATTGCTAATAGTCGCTGTAGTTTGCTAGAATACACGTCGCGCAAGCAAGTAAGCCAGAAGAGGCTACATTTTCTCGTAGGTAGCCATGAGGGAGCCTACAGTGCCGAGTCAGCCCAACTTGCTCCTTGGAAAGTGATGGGAGGAAACTCACCAATAAAGGTAACGACAAGTCTACTCCGTACCTGGCAAATATCCTCCGGCACAAGCCAGATGGTCGCGCCCATCTTCCTAGCGATACTTATTGCCAGCTTAGCATTCGCGTAAGCCTCCTCATCGTTCTTCCCACTCGTCACAAGTTCATAGTCCACGTAGCTGCTCTTCATGCCATTTAGTACATCCAGCAAGAACACGCCACTGCCGATTGCTTGATCCTTGAAGCTGCGTATACTACTATTGCGGCCACCTTTCTTCGATTGTTCATTCGCCCACTTGACCATCTCGGCGTCCGTAATTTCACGTTTTCCAAGCCGTTGGGCCAGTGCTGAAAGAGTTTCCGATATGTCACGGCGCATAAGTTGCCATACTAGACCAAGGGTGAGTGTACGCTGGCCGTCGGTGATATCTGCACCTTGCACGCCAACAAGGGAAAAGTGCATCTGTTTGCCAAGCTCAATGGCATAATTAGTGTTTTCAACTGCTTTGAAGCGCATCAGCTCGCCGCCTGATGCTGGGGGCTTGTTCACATGTCGCCAATTAACGCTTCCAGGGATGACTTTGTCGTAAGCCTGGAGGAGTATGCTGCCGTCCCGAAGGTTATCGAAGAAAGAGTTGACGGCTGGTTGGACATCGAGAGAATTAAGCCAAAGCGTGAAGACACGGGCTTCGCGTTCACCCTCTGCGTCAAAGTCTTCAACTACGAGCTTCTCCTCTTCGGTGATGGGGTCCAGGCCCGGGTGGGTATTGAAGAGGTTGGCAACAAAGGCAAGGTTGAGTTTGGGGTTTCCGGCTACGAGAGAAGTTGGTGAGAGGAATTTGCGACAATCGAGTCTGTCGGCGTTTTGGAGCACTTGTTCAGCACGTTGAAGGAGATCGCGGGTTTGGAGGGGGCTGCGGCTGCAAATGTCTGGGGCTAGCTGGTTGAGGAGCACTGTGTAGTTGTCGCCTTCTTTGACATCGGTAGAGAAATTCGCGACTCTGGAAATCAAGTAAGCAAAATTGCACGAGACGGGCAACGAACGGCAAACCTCTTGTCCCATTTGGCATTTTTGAGGTGATAATTGAACCATCTCAGCAGGATTTGCTCTGGTGGTAGTCTCAAGAATTGCTCCAGCGTCTCGTCCTCTTCCAGTAGCCGGTATAGCTCAGGATGTAACTTAATGTCGATTTTCCCAAGCAATCCTCGCCGAATAATCTGCCAGATGAGACCTAATATTAGGTGCTCCCGTACTTCGATGATATCTCCACTGCCTATATTGACCACCGAACATCCGATACCCTTGGCGGAGTTGATGACGATGTTATTGTTCTCGGTCATATGAAAAGCGTTCAAAGTCTTGATCTTCTTCCCAGGCCTGTTCAATACACGCTCATCAATTGTATCCGGCACGCTGTCATTGATGAGCTTCGCCAGCACCAATCCATCTTTGCAGTCGTCAAACATCTCAAAGGTGTCGGTAGGGAATGGCAGCCGGTGTCCGATATCTGGATCTCCGGCCAGCACCGCGTTGATGTGCCTTGTAAATTCCGTCCGTTCATCCTCATTTATTGTATGTGTGACATTGGCCGAAGAGCCCTGGACCTGTATCCTTCCCCCCACGCTGCTCTTGGATTGATGCCCGGATGTAGGCGCTGGTCTGCCACCTTCTGCAGCACTGCTTAGACCCCGAACTCGGCCGCTTGGTAGATTGTTCTGCGCTGGCGGTGCCTGCTGGCCGCGGACCTTGGAGATGAGCTGGAGCACGGACCCAATTAGTCAATCGTTCATCTCCTATCCTTTCTTGCATTGCCAGTACTCCAGATTTAGACGTACATCCACATAGTCATCCAGCTCAACCCTCCTCGAGCTGTCCAGCTCCACCTCTTTGAGCGCTGACCTGACGACATCGTATGGCTGCCTCTCTGAAGTTTGTGTTGCCTTTATTACTGTCGCTTCGTCTATGTACCCTTTGTCATCAACATCCAGTTTGCGAAAAGCATCTTGTAGGCCGAATATGTCTTGTTGTTGGAATTGGGGGTATTTTCTATGCAGGAGCGTCAGCATGTGCTTTTGTGGTGATGAAGCTGTTCATGTGATTGATGTAGCCATTACCTTTGCAGCTTTATGACGTTCATGATTAGAGCTATTAGAAGTGGTGAAGCAATACAGTGATGAGGTTAGGCGGGGTTGTTTTTTCCTGGGAGGAAGCGGGCACCGCGGCAGGCGCGAGGGAGACGAAACAATTTCACAAACGCCGGTGCCTGTTGAAGAAAGCACTCAGCCACGCAATCCACGAATTCTGTTGGATAATTTTCAGGCTCCTAGAAATGGCGCCAATGATTATGCCTTTTGATACGCGGAGCTGACGTGTTAGTGGGGCATGCATAATTCACGACTCGGCTGGGCCTCACTGCGGAACCACACCTACTCCATTGCTCGTAGAAGCTTCAACCATGCGTTATCATGCTGTCTATACTATGCTAACCATGACGCCCATGCAATGCGAGTATGTACAGTCGTATCGCAGGAGAACAAGACGGGTACGCCGCAGCCGAAGGAGCTGAAATTAGCTAACGACCTGCATGCATGGGGTCCATAGAGCCTCGAGACCGAGGGGAGCATCGAAAGCGACTGCGATAATGAAATTTAACAGAAGCGGTTCTTCAGATGGAGTGAGAAGCGTGGGAAGACTCCACTGTCAACCGAAGAGATGGCTCCGTCAGGAGCCAGGATTATCGCGCTCCTGACTCGCGACCAACTAGGATGGCGCAGGAAATCCCGCTTAGTGGCCGATCTGCTCAAGATCAGAGCAGCTGAATATCCTCAACTGTCAATACAGGAGGGAGTTCCCTCGAGGTCATGGATACCGCTCGCCTGACTCGCAGACAGCTGGGATAGCACAGGAAACATTACATGATGAATCAAGGTGTCTGGGGACCCTTGATTGTAAGCCGAAGAGATGGTTCTCTCAGAACTCAAGAACTTCAACCTCTTGTCCTACGAACATTTGGCATGACGTAAGGTCCACACCTTAGTGAACGACCGAGCCATAATCAAAGCACTGCAAACTTTGGGCTCCAATCATTCAAAGAACCCTTGCAATTCGCAGGCCTTCTATACCGTTGTGATCCCTTAGAGATGAAAAGAAAGGGGACCAAGAGCTGAATGATGACGAGTATCTCAACTGGCGTGGAAAAGATCGAGCAACTCACTGAAATCAGGCCTCCCTCTGTGGATCTCTCGCATCGAAGGCTGCGAGGATGTCACGATGACGGTTAGCGACGCTGCCGCGGAACACAACATTGAGAAGGTTCGATTAGGCGGTCGTCGAGACATCGAGAACGAGGGAATGAGTTTTCGGGGTTCCAAAGCTCGAGCCATGCAGGTATATTCCACCCCGCCCACCACCTGGTCTCGATGTACTGGGGTTGAATCAGCGCATATTGAAACTTTGTAGGCTCCGGATCTCGACGACGTCGACCAGGGACTGACTGTTCAGTGATCGTCTGAATGTCGTCTAGGAATTGTACAAGCAAGAATTGTGCATGGACCTTACCTTGGCCCTGTCGCTCCGAGGTGTGTAGATGAAGATATGAATTCAAAGACCGCGTCAGCTTGCCTGCTTCCTCAACCAAATACCCGAGAATGCACACTATAAACAGAGAAAGGGAAGGTCATTCCGAGCGTTTTCCACTGCAGTCACGCTATCGTTTAGAATCTACCGGCCGCCGTGATAAGTTGCAGATTATCATCTATCATTCTCATGGAGACCCCGTAGTGACAATTCCTCAAATTTGGGACGTATCATCAACATCACACTCTAATTACGTACGCCCCTTTCGGAATGACCGGTTTGCTAGGAGGACCACCAAGGAAAGCTGTCGCATCTGACGTTTCTTCTGTCATCAGGCGGGACAAGGGAAATGATGCAACTGAGACGACGACAAGTTCTGTCTCAGACGCAGGAGCAAGCGATAGCGCCACCACCTTATTCTCAACAGCAAGGTCGACCGCAGAAGACAAAAAGCAGAAACGTGGCAAATAATTGTGCGGCTCGCAAACCAAGCTTCAAGAGGCTAAAGCGCAGGTGGATTGGCAAGAATTCTGACCGTCAGTCATGATATCTCAATCCTAGAGCATCCTATTTGAGAGTGGACAGCTGAAAACTCGCTTTCCGAAATACGGAGTGAAGAAAGAGCTTTTGACGAGGATGCGGCCGTTTCGCCGGCCTCGTTTGAATCACGTCCTTCCCCCGTGAGAGCATTATCGCGCATTTCAACGAATGGATCTTCTTCAAGTTCAGGGTCGAGATCCAGTCCGAGATTTACTTCTGCATCTCGGCGTCGTGGGCGGCCCACTTCAGCGCAGAACCCTTCCAAGAAGGCTTTAAAACTCTTAGAATATACCTAGTGATGAGGAAAATTTTATGATTATTGGTATAATATCTCTTTAGTGCGACATATACAGTACGGAAGTCTTTGTGGACCACCGCGTTCTGGAGAAAAGCCCCAAAAACACTCATACGTACACGGTGTCCCTATCCCATCCCATTCTCGGGCTCCTCTCCAGCCTCTGTCATTCGCGCCTCGTTGGAATCTAATTAGATCACGCGTTTAGAATGGCTTGTCACTTTCCTAGTCTTACCTTCAACACCTTCATCTTTCTACCTCTCTCCTTTGTGGTCAGTTGTCTGGGTATGAACACCTTGTTTAACGACATATGCAATCGGGACAGACTCTTTCATGAGCTATCGGCGTACCAGTGGCTTTTGTGAGCTTTGGCGTCACGTTGCTTGCTGTATTCTACTGGGAAGTGACGCATCGTGCTACTAGATTATATTGGAGGGGCAAGGATAAGTGTGATCAGGGCAGTAGCCAAGTCAAGATGCTGCATGCGTGGCGCATCAAGAAGACGGGCAAGGGAATTTGATTCTGATTTGGCAAAATATACTACTACTAGTATTAACAGTCTAGTGCTTTGGATGGTTAACTGACTTGTCCTAGGCTGGTGCAAGCCACATGGTTACCTTTCCATGCTTTCCCGTGAACGCAGCCTGGCTCTCCTCTCTAGCGGCAGCCGCTTTCACCCGTGGTCGCTTCTCTGGGCTGAACAATATCACCGGATAACCATATGCGAATCAAACCTTGTACTTACTGCGACCACGACTGCAACGTTGCCTTTTGTAGTGACCCCGAGCACCGGAAAGGCTGGTGCGCAGACTTTGACTACGTCAGCCCCCATCTGGCCTCTCTCCTTGAACGGTCACTGCGTCAATGATAGGGTCAGTATCGATCTTGTGGGTCTTGATGTACAATATGAAAACGACGGTTGACGAAACGGCCGCCGCAAGATTCGACGAGTACCGAAAACGGGGCATCAATTCTGAAAATTTGAGCTACATCATCATTATTTGTTGCGCACTAGAGCCGAACGAAAACGTTATCTCACACTCTAATTAAGCTCTCTTTCTTTGAAGTTTCTAAGCGTTTGCCGAGCTAAAGAGAAGGTCTTCGGCCAGGACATGATATAAAACATTGACCTTTAGTCTTAGCCAAGAACGAGTCGTCTCCAGCCTAATCATGTCTTTCTCGGATGGCTGGCTCCTTAGTTGACAGCCTGAGGGAACGACCGGAGGCTGACTTAGACACGCAGTTTGTAATGCAATTTGTAACTGGATTGCAAGACTGTGGTTCGTCTGGGGAGAAGTCCATACGCGATGAGACGTCTGACGTGACGACCAGTTCATGGTCTGATCAATGATTTCTGACGATAGTCGAGATGACCCCGATCTGGCGAAAGCCATTACTTGTCAATGACACGTACTCCTTTTTTCTCCAATCATGTCGGCGAAGTAGCCATGCGCCTGTTCTCGGGCCTCGAGCCTTTCCGCGCCCCAATGCCTAGCACCAAAGCTTCTCTTCCCTCTGACCGGGGGACTATTTTATACGCAAACTCTGTGGGATGGCTGAACGCCCCCGCCGTACAGTCAACAACCGGCACATCCTGTCCCGGACCGTTTCCAATCTCAAAAACCGACAACGTCGCCACGATAGCCAAGAAAATAGTCGACTCCGCCAGAAATTGGCCGGGGCATGCGCGCCGCCCGAATCCAAAGGCGTAGGTCAAGGGATCGTGTCTTCGTCTCGCGCTTGGTTCGAGGTCAAGATGAGGTTCGAGATGTCGCTCTGGGCGGAACGTGTGGGGATCTTCGTAGATGCTCGGATCGTGCATGATCCGCCAGATGTTGGTGTAAACGACGGAGTTCTTGGGAATGCGGTACGAGAGGTAGGAGTCCTCCTCGCGGAGACAGTGCGGGGGCCCAAGAGGGGTGACGGGAAGGATGCGGAGACACTCCCTCAGGATTGTATTGATGTAGGGGAGCAGGGGGCGGTCGGCTACGGTGGGGAGTTTGTCAGGCGAGACTACCGAATCAATCTCATGTTGAGCCTTTCTTTGCACTTCGGGATAAAGGATCATGTACAGGAAGAAGGTGGCGATGGCGGAACTCATGGTGTCGGACCCTCCACCGTACATGGCTACGGCCGAGTGGAGGAGGATGTGGCGGCTCTCGGCATCTGTGGGAGAGATGTTGACCAATCTGTCCGCTAAATGCGAGGGTGGCGCGTTGCCTTCGGCCTGGGCGTAACAATCAGTTCAGGTCATTCTCATGAATCTGTGCTGCCCCTACCAATCGAGATTCCACCCACTCGAACCCAGAGGCATAAAAAGCCATCACATGTTTTCTCCAAGACGCAGCTTGTCTTTTGAAGCCAGCTCCAGGAAGCCAGCTAGGCATATATACAACTGTGGGTAGATCAGTAAGAGCTCAGTACGAGGGAACTGAATGCATGTTAACGCACAGCTTGGGAAGATATCAACCAGCCATCTTCCCGGCTGTGCAGCTGTGCTGATTGCGCTCAAAGCCTGCGTCGCGGTTGCCACCATTGGATCATTATCGTCTTCAGTCACATAACCGTACGCAATCCTCAACATGAGAGAGCTCGAAAAATGTCTGATGTGGTTGCGAAGTTCATCGGGCCGATTTCGCAGACGGGACAGGAATCTTCGAACTTCTTCCTCTTGCAGGCCTAGAATAGCTATGAGGCCTGGTCATCAATCGCTAAAATGTAAGACATACCCTGGACACCTTTGACCGCGCTTGAACTGAGCGTGGAAGCAAATGCTTTCTTCACCTCCCTATGCCATTTTCCATCTTGACTCATTGTTAGCCCTTGATCAAAGCCGACAAGCTGGCCGATCCGAGTAGATGGCTGCTCTCGTGTTCAGGAGCTCGTGAATATGCTCAGGCGAGGACAGGACAATGATGTCTCGTCCGGCGGCGGAAAGGTGTATGATGTCTCCTATAATGTCAAGATAAGCCTAACTTTTCCCTTTGCGGGAATCATGTACGAATCTGACCATACTGATTTGCCCAGTCGGTAAATTTTTCCCACTGCTTCGCTTTGGGTATCTGTAGAGAGTTACCCAATATTGGCATTTTCCTCGGCCCGGGCGGCAATTGCGGTGTTCTCGATCTCGTGGAGGAAGTTCTTTCAGACAGAGACAGTCTTCTGTACAGGGAAGAGAAGAAGATGATGACTATGAATCCTACAAAGAATGAAACTATTGAAAAATGAATTGAGCTCATGTTAATGTGAAATTTGGAATCAGCGCAGCAAATGGTTGTACAACAGTAGAGCGGGTTTGATGAGGCTCGGAAGAACATATGCCTTTTCTTCGGCAAGAGATACTGCACTTCACAGTTGAGACAAAAAAAAAGTAGTTGGCCCAGGAGATATATGAATTGCGGCGGTAAGCAATCTTTGTCTGCGTATATGGTCATTGCGAGAAAAGGCGAAGATAAAAAAAATTAGGAGGAACGTTTGATTCTAGAATCTCATATTGAATTCCTGCGTATCGGTAGTATAACTCGGCAGGTGATTTGAGTCAAGTAAAGCCGAAAAAGCGATACAGAGTAAGGTAGTGACAACGACCGAGTCAGCAATGAGCTATGATTAACATTTGCCTGGGAAAAGTTAACCGTCTCTTGCCCGAAAGCTTGACCTTCCCTTTGCTGATTTGTTTCACTGTTTCGTGTCCTAAGTTTGGAATCATCTGGGCAAGACATACCCTAGTGTTTATTTGTGATGTTGCTATAGCGTGTACATTGCACTCCTTTGAAGGTTTGAGAACGTGGAGGCATTAGGCCGAAATGCTCTGCCTTATAAGTAGAGCATCACCTACAGATCTAATAAGTTTACCTGTGAACTTAGATGACAAATGCTAGATTCAAAGGTAGAGGTTCGACACATCGATTCAGTTTTTCTTATACTCTTCAAGGTTTGATCTGAGTATTCTCGTTACTCTAACCCTTTTAAGCACGGAAAAAGTATATCGAGTTTTGACTTAGTAGCGAACCTCGCTACCATACAAGAGAAAATCGGGAAAAGCGGAAGATTAGACAGGCTCTAATCAAAATCCGAAGTACAAACAGTATTGAAGCACTCATACCTTCATTCATAGTTGAAGATTTTCCACTACGATGACATCTAGGTGGTGTGCATACAAAGCCACTGCCATAGGCTGCTGAAGATACCATCTTCTTATGAGGAGGTACAAGCCATGAGAACGCTGTTGACAAATTCACATGTCTCTGTGAGCGAGATACACAGTGCGAAGCCGAAGTCGAACGCCCTAGATTCTGACCGTTGGTGAGCGATAATATCCATTACTGTCAAGATCAAGTCGCTCAGGAACTGACTGAGATTGCAAGATGTTACTTGTCCCGATACTTGGAGCGAAGCTTGGGCAGATGTTGCACAAGATCTATTGCAATACAAGGCACTTTGCGTCGCATTTACTCCGCAACAACTAATGTCTCTCTGTTCATTAGTCATCTACGAAGGGCCGTATCGTAATATCCAAAATTTCCGGTGCCACTACCTTGTCGGCCAGCAGCTCCGTGGAATTTGGCCACCTCTCGTTTTGCAACTATCTCCTCCGTGCATCATGGCCTAGCCATGGCTGTTGGGAGCGCCGAGGTCGGCCGAGGGTACGAACCTATGAGGGGGCCTAAAGCGAGAGCACCTCCCCTATTTGGCTCTGCAGGACCGAGCTCAAACCCGTAGTATCCGCGGTCGAGGGCTTGGCCGTAGGAGATGTTGCAAGTACAAAATTGGACCGAGCGCACAGACGAGTCACATGCAGGAGAGTGGTTGCTCCGTCTGACTGCAGGGTGCTTAGGCGCCAACTCCATAAATGGGCATTGAGAAGGTCTAGCTGTTGGGCGTTGGAGGCGCCGAGGTTGACCGAGCACACAAACATTGCTCGGTAGTGAGCGACCTTCGAGGCAGGTTAGAGCATGATCCTCGGAGTTCAAATCTGACAAATGAACAATACGGCAATAAAACCGAGCTTCTGCGCCGTAAGACGTGGTCCTCATAATGGAGCCTAAAGCCCACGGGAGATGTCCACCTGTTGCCATTCTGGAACAATTCCTAGGACATTTGAGGTAGAATAGCTTCCCATGAACCTATCCATCAAAGTCTCGCTAACCGCATCACAGTGGTGTGGCAACCATCATTGATTGCATACTCGAGCGAGTCTCCGCAGTCCCAATCATCCATCACCAATGGCGAACCTCAAGATGTCCATTCTCATGTATGCCGCACCAAGTCTCTCCGCGGATGAGTGTCACGTCGCTCTAGCCGTCAGTCCAGACAGCGAGCACTTCTACACGTACCATGCGGTTGACGACGCTTGCAATCCAAAAGAAATGAAGTTCGAGCGCATGTTTAGGAGTGTCTCTTTGAAAACTACGCGACCGCATCAAGTACTTCGGCCCGATTGCTCCATTGCCAAAACCGATTTCGACAAGCTTGACAAAGCCTTGTGTGGCACGCCGATTCCTCGGCCTCGAGCGAACGGTTGGAACTGTCAGAACTGGCTTCGGCAGGCTTTGGAGAGCCTGGAGAAGGAGGGGCTGTTGCCGAATACCGAGCCACCTGTAAGTTCTTCGAAGCCATTTCCGTTAATTTTCGATGCGACCGAAGATGCCACGCCTGTCTTCGAAATTCTCAGCCTTTGAAAAGGTTTCGCGATGGGACCATAAAGAAGGACTGCTGATTCTAGAATCTCGTAGCGGTACTATCGCGAAATGATGGACATAATCAACAAGAACACATCAGCGTCGTCGCGGAAGAAGTAGTCTACAGACGATACCAGTCGATTTTGATTTGAGATGCTGGCTGTGCTCTTCCACGACTCCGCGGAGAAAGTCATCACGGCCGACGCGTTGTCGCGCTTTGCTGTCTCTACATGGTATTACCTTTTACTGCAGAATTAGGGCGTTGAACGGTTTGCCCATGCGAACTGTTTGTGTGTTATTCAATGACGTGGGTAGCAAACATGGTGACGGGTCAAGCTTCGTGGCCAGTCTCTAGTGAGATAGATTTGTTGTTCTTAAGAGTCACGCGTCATTGCAGAGTATCTCATTTCAAGCGACTGGTCGTTAAAGCGCCTCTGTTGCGAAAGCCTTCTATAGAACCTGTAGGGTAGTACACTTGAACTCTGCCTTCAGCGGCGAGATTTGCACAATCCGTAGCGACTGCCAAGCACCATTTAGCAGAACGCTAGACTTCAATTGGGAGATCACGTGCCCCCACAGGCGCTGAGGCGCTTGAAACCATCTGAAAATAAGCTACTCTTTTACTCTCACCATTATCAATCCAGTCAAATACCATAACTTAACGCTACAACATTCAAAAAGGAGGGTTCGAGAAGTCAACCCGCATTGTCCTACAACTAAGCTAAACTCCTAGTGATGGGCAAACCCGTCGGCATGGAACCTACGCGCTGGATCATGGGTTCAGCGGAGGATGGAAGAGGGGTTTACATCACAGCAACGAACGCTCTGGTCAAGTTCGGACCCCACGTGAAAGCGTCACGCGAAGCAGCCACGATGCAGTATGTTCTGCAAAAATGCCCCGAGATTCCAGTGCCAGTGGTATACGATTCCTGGACCGGAGACGACGGGTATGGCTACATATCTATGGCGCCTATGCCAGGGAAGGATCTCGATGACGTGTGGCCGGACATGGATTCCACGGAAAGGGAGTCTGTCATGAAAGACTACAAGGCAATCTTGCAACGACTTCGCAGCCTAGACCCAGCACCAGACGCGCCGATTCAAATTGGCGCCATCGACGGCGGGCCCGCGATAGACCATCGACCCAGCGATCGGAGATCCGGCGGTCCCTTTACGACAGAAGCGGAGCTCAACAGCTGGCTTTTGAGCCTCGTCCATCCTGACTCGCGAGAGTATCATTCGGATTTCTACATCGAGACGCTGAAAGCCAGCATGAGGGACAACCACAAATGGCGCCTGACCCACGGCGACATCGGCCCGCACAACATCCTCGTCGAGAACGGCCGTATCACTGCCGTTCTCGATTGGGAGCTTTCCGGATGGTATCCCGAGTACTGGGAGTACGTGAAGATGATCCAATACCTGCCCTTCAAGTGCTGGGACTTCCAATCTCACGCCCGACGACTCTGGAGCGTGGGTAAAGCAGAGGTGTTTTACGATGTGGAGTACATGATCGATCAGACTCTGGACTCGCAGGTCGAGCATGGCGAGAGGGTCCTCAAGCGCCCTCGCTAATGCTTATCAGTAGCAAGGACAGCTCTCCCGTTAAGGCATCCTTCCGTCCTCGCTGAGTCAACCTCACCGAATGACCCGAGCTTGAACTTCACGTTAGGAGGGTCGGTGTCGTGATCAATGCTTTCTGGTTGAGATAGCCAACGTATGAGGATTGGGACTCCAAGCTCAAGAGTGTCTTGCGCACGTTGTTTTTAAGTGGCGGGCTGGGATGGACGGGTATGTGCTGAAGAGGGCAGGCTTAGTGGAAAGACAAGCCGAGAGGCCGTTCCGGCGAGGGAAACAACGGAACCTGTGTGTCTAGTCTAACGGGTGAGAAACGAAGAGCGAGCAGGAAGGATTTGTCATTTCCATATTTATTCACATTTCTTAATTTGTCACCGTAGGTCTCCGAGTTTCCAGCAACCATCACCGACCTGGAGAATAAAGACCGCGTTCGACAACCATTTCCAAACCCAACCCAACATTTCCAGTCCCCTCTCAATTGCACTTACTAGCCGCCAGCTGCTTATAGCTAAACGTGACCGTGATGCCCGAGTTGTACCCCTGCACGCCTATCGTCTGCGTACCCTGCGGAATAGCCTGCGCGCTGAAGAGATAGCCGTAGTTATTGGCTGTGAGATACGTTGTTCCCGTGAGCTGCTACGTGGATGTCAGTGTCCGTGATCGGTATTTAGAAAGACTTTACGAGAGAGAGAATGTCTTGGGGGGGCATTTACGCGGAAGAGAGAAACATGGTAGCTAGTGCAGCCGAAGGTGATGAGGCCGGCGGTAGCGAAGCTGCAGTAGTCGTTGTCGGTCGAGAACCAATCCCCTGCACAGAATCTCACATCAGCCTGCACCTCACTTCACCAGCACATTTCCGAATCGAGAAAAGACACCTCCCCCCTTGAAAACCACGACGATCGCCAAGCCATGTACCCGCCGAAGTCAAAAAAAGGGCAGCACCCACCGGTAGCATTCCCATAAACCCAATACCGCGCACACGCCCCGTCCGTGACCCAGTTCCCATTCACGTCCAGACAGCCATTGGCCGTAGACGCGGAGCCCGAGACCTGCGAGACGACGATGTTGCCGCAGCCGGAGAGCGCGACGTCGCGGGGCTCGAGGGCTGCTGATGGTGGTGGTGGGGCGGAAGCGGCGGGCACTGTCAGGGCCTGGGCTGTGGATGCGGCGGCGAGGAAGAGGCTTAGGAGGTTGAAGGGGAAGGCGAGATGCATTTTGGGGTGAGGGGGTTGTTGTGAGGGGTTTAGGGAGGGTGCGGAGATGAGGTATGAGTGAGTTGAGTTGGAAGAAGGTGGATTTTTGTGTGGAATGGAGGTAGAGCCGGTATTTATCCTTTTTCTCAGATATCAGAGCCGTTCCCACTTGTTTGTTTTCTTGCTTTCTAGCTTTCCAGCACTATCCCATTGCTATTTGGGAGTCGCCTGCTTCATTCCGGCTCGTGAAGCCCGTCGAAGGATCCTAGGCTTCAGCCCCTGATAAGAATATATTAAACACATGGCTTCTTTACACTTTGTCACTTATCAAATTCCACCTTCCAGCGGTCTGCTAATACGATGTCGTGGACCGAAAGAAGACTCACGGCCTACCAGCCGAGCATAAACAATGGGAAACTTGGAAAGCCCCTTCTGTGATAAAACTATGGATATGTGAGATGGCATGGAACAAGTCAAATCCACAGCTACGGCTTGCGCGGGCTAGTAGCTGGATCTTATGCTTCTCTATCACGATTGGTATCCAATGGTCCTGCCCTCTTCCGCTCTTGTAGGGGAAGGAACAAGAAACGATTCGGAGATGTCCGCGAAATTGCAGAATCCACATGGCTCCACGTGCGCTGTAGGAATGTAAACATGGCTTCTCCAGTGAATTTCTTGCTAAATCAACTAATCAGGAAACAAGAAATGCAGGGAATACAGTCTCGAAATGAGAAAGCCTGGCCATAGGGTTGGTAACCTTTAAGTCCACATGCAGCCTGGCGACGGCTCTCAAATATTCCCATTTGAAATCCATTTGGAAGTTTTCAGCCTCATAATGCGAAATGGATGAGGACCGGCAAGGATACCGATCCTGACCTTACGGCTCACCGGCCCGGAACGATCTAAATCGCACGTTATGGGGGGCGGTGAAACTAAGTCCAAGGTTTCCAGGAAAACAGGTATCCGTTGGGCGCAATATCGTTCGCAGGAATGGGATCAGTGCGGAAGATTACAGGCCATACTGATTGTTTTGAAGGAGGAAATAAGGGGAGACTAGGTACGAGAAAGGCTGGGTACGAGAAAGGCTAAGCCAGCTTTTTCAAATTAAAGGGGGGGTATGGATCAAAGTGTTAATCAAAGTGTTAAAACTACTGAAAGTGTTAATGGATTCCCAAAGCAGTAGCAATCCAATAGTCTAAAGGCACGTGATCATAACTAGCGTCACCAACTCCGTCGCCTGCAATATCGACACCCTTCCTCTAACCAACTCCTGGGTTAGGTAACGGCAGGCCACGCTAAAGCCTGGCGTACCTTGACATCGGACACCCCTTGGAAAAACCGCTCTTCAACGAGCTCGGCTCGCCGTGGATAAACGCTTCGATAAGCGGTTCGGATCATGCGCTCGCTTGCGCCGACAACACAGGAGATCTCTCTGATCGACGTGCCTACGCACAGAAGGTGAGATGCCATGTAGATACTGACGGCGATGGTAGGCCTCGGAAAACACCAATCCAGGAAAACGGTCCCGCGGATCTTGTGCGCAATCTCTCGGCAGAGGAGATCGATGACCCCCCCCACAAGACCGTCGTCGTATCCCAGTCGTGTGCAGAATCTGTCGATCAGCACGTCCATGTTCTTCTGCTGCGACACGAGATCGTAATTGATGCTACTGATTGCTACTGCTTCGGTGTTAGCTTTGGTGAACCCGTCACCGCTGCTAGGAGGGGGCAGAAGCGCAAGCATGGCTTCCACAGTGGCCTTGTTGAGTAACATTTCGAACACACCCTGCGCGTTGCTCCGCGCGGCAGGCTCCATGAGCAACTCATCGCTGACCAGCTCGTCCCGTCTCGGGTATATGAGCTGATAGAGCTGGCGGATTTGATGCGGTGGGATGTGTGTCACAGGCGAGATCTCTTCCGGAGACTTGGGTTCACCCATGATATGAGATACCATGTACATGGCCGCGGCTCCGATGTGATTCGCGTTATAGCCTTGCAACCAATCTTGACCGTACATGTTGGTAGCGACGCCCCAGGCTATGAGGCTTGCATGTTCCGATAGGTGGAGCCAGTCGCAACATCGACGCCAATCATCAAACGGGCTGCGCGCAGTCTCGTCTGTCGTGATCCCATGCTCGAGATACGGTCGTGGTTGAGCAGGGAAGAACACATGTCGGCAGACGGGGCATGTGTTGTTTGAGCGCAACCAAGTGGCGATGCAGAAGGAACCCACATAATGAGAGCAAGGGAGGCGAAGTCCACACTCGATGACTCCAGTTGCAGATGAGAAAGATCCGAAGTCTTGAAGACAGATGCAGCAGGGTGTGTCTTCGATTTTGAGAATACCGGTCAAAAGCTCTGCAGGTAATGTGGATTTCGACGGCGTGCTTGAGAGAGCCAAGTTCGTGTGCACGTTTTGGGTTTTGAGGATATCGGCAAGAAACTTTTCGGACATGATGTTCACGGGGGAGAACCCAGTTCGTCGTGTATGTGCGCGAGGGCGAAAGAGACTGCTGTCATCAGTAAAGAAAGAAGAGGGTGATCAAATTTTTCAATAAAGGGGTCAAAGCATAGTGTTGATCGAGCGTTATGCAACATCACACTTGATGTGTCAATTCCCCCAGAATTTCTTCTCGTCCGTCTCATGTGTTGACAAAAATGCCTTGTAATACTCGAGGGCAACGGCTCTAAGTTCACATCTTTTAGAAGACATTTTCAGAGAATGACGGTTTTCGTGAGATAGACCAGACGCAGGTCCCTTTTATAGCTTCCTCACCTACGAGAAGGAGGGGCGGCCCCCCTCTGTATATTATTGCTCTTTGTTGTGGATTGATTGTTGCCTCTAGTGATGGGTGAGTGCGGTATCGCTGACCATGAAGGAACCGTTAGATATGCAAATAGAGCACGCTGGACCCAAAACAACACCATTCATGCCCATATAGCGGCTTTCCCAGGGCGGTGTTGTAGCCCCGGCCACGGAAAGCCTTCTCTCTGGACAATTCGCTCCCTTGACTTTGCGCCTAATCTGCTCTCGCTCCACGATCTTCCAACCCTTGCTGATGCTGGATTGAAATGACAAGCAATTCCCCTGCTTCAATTCTATACGCTTGCTTCTCTCCTCCCAACGCGGATCTATGTCCATATTTCTCAACTTCCACACTCATCCCGGTTCTCAATCCGATATCTTGCACCTGCGTTTGTTTCTTTCTTTGATTCTGGAAGCGTGCATTTCTTGTCCTGTGATCGTTGCTGCTTCTACGTTACCCCTGGCTTGGAATTAGATAATTTCATGACCTAAGCAATTTATGAGATGTATTCCCAAAGAAGATGTAAGATTGTGTATGTTTTCATCGACGAGAATGCATGCAAGGGGTGTATTCATGATCGAGCGGCCACAAAAGCATAAATTCTGTTCCGTTCACGAGACGGTAGATTATGATATCTACCCATCTACCTTCTGCACTCGGCAAGGAAGATCTTCACTCGGTTGTGCCCGTTGGATTTGGTAACCTCTCTGGCCATACACAGTCTTTATACCCTTGGCAGGGTCCAAGTCCTCATACATGAGCTCGAGGTCAAACCTCCTCACCGCCATGGCCATGATGACTTTGATCTCCAGCATCGCCAGCTCCTGCCCGATGCAGTTCCGCGGTCCATACTCAAAAGGCCGCCACGCTCCCTTGACGGGGTACAGCGGATCGTCCGCCGTCACGAGCCAGCGCTCCGGGAGGAATTCGTCGGGTCGTTTCCAGTAGGCTGGGTCGCGGTGGATGGGCAGCGGGTTCGCCCAGACGAGGAAGGTGTCGGTGGGGAAAGATCGGCCGGCGTCGTCGCTCACGCTCAAGTTGGGTTCACCGTCGCGGATGCTTGAGACAGGGGGGTACAGACGTAGCGTTTCCTTGATGACCGCGAGGGTGTAGGGAAGCTTGTTCAGTAAATAAGGATCCGAGATGATCAGGGAGGCAGTCATGGAGACATCAGGGTTGATGATTGAGGCGTGCTCAGCGCGAACGCGGGCAAGGATGGCCGGGTTGGTGGCGAGAACATAGAAGATGTAGCAGACTGTGCTGCTGGTTGTATCATGCCCGGAGAAAAGAAACAACTTGATCTGGTTCATGGCAAACCTTTTGAATGTCCTGTCCATAGTTTGTGTCTTTCTTTCTGCGTTTTCTGCCATGTATGTGGTCAAGACAAGATCTATTATTGATTTGTTCCCCTTGACGGAGTGCTTTTCCTGCTTTCGAAGCTGGGCGACGCGGCTCTCTATTTCCTGGGAGACATATTTGTTCATTCGCCGTAAGTTGTACCAATGGATCAAAGGACGTATGGGGTTGTATCGCGTAAGGGGATTGACATCATTTCCGAAATTCAACCAGCGGACTTGCATGCGTAAGGCGTCTACCAAAGGATTGGTTTGGTTTTGGGAGTTGAGCTGTGTATCCCTGTACACTCGTCAGGCAAGGGGGAGATTGTCCCGAGTAAGCACTCTTACAATACGACCCTTCCAATGATGTCCATAGTCAGATTGTCTGTCAAGTCTTTCATGTGGAATGTTTTCTGATCTTTCAAGCGCTGCTGCAAGATATCACAGAATTTGTCCGTCTCCTCCACCAAGCTGGGGATCAAATTCATCAAATGAGATGCGCTAAATCCTGGGTTAAAGATACCTCTCCAAGTCTTCCACAAGTCTCCCTCCATTGTGACTATATCCAGCCCCTCAGTTATAGGTTCAAGAAAGGATTTTAGGGTATGATATTTGGGCAATGAGTGTTCCTGGGTAATTTGATGCAGTCCACGAGTAGATGCGACGATAAGCATTTGAGGACCGAAAGGCCAGGTGTCTAGATAATAGATGGGACCAAGGTCTGGCATTGTCCGTCGAATCATGTCACATAGGTAGTTAGGATGTGCATCTTTGGGCAGGGTAGACGCAATTTTGTAGCAAAAGTGTAGATGTCCGAATATTGGATTCCAGGGTGGCATCGGCTATGCAAAAGTTAGCCAGAGATCTGGATACTGTCGAGACCTCGCCTGGACGATATACCAGTCCTTGGTCTCTAAGTCTCCAAATCGTCCTCCGTGAATGGAAGAGTTTAGAAAGGAATCTGACAAAGGCCACGAAAAAGATCGTTACGATCGTGATCGAGACAGATGAGTGATCTTTCAGACTCATATTGAGGCTTCGGTCTGTTGTTGTCGGAAGAAGAGCTGAACACTTGAAGCAAAGGAGCAGTTGTCGAAGGAGAGATTGATAGATTATTCCAGAGCTCCCAGATCCTATATGATAATGTCAATGTGGCTGAGAGGTGGCCGGAAGGAGGCTGGGAACCAATACCAACGACTAACAAAGTATATATATTTCAACAGCATCTGCATCATCACGTGCTTCACTCATCCCAGCCTGGATTGTGTACATTACTGGATCATAAGAATGTATTGCAATCATCGAGCTGAACAACGCGGGGTGGCTGCCTACTAAATTTAGACGGCGGGCCGGAAGGAACCTAAGAATTTCGCCTAATAAGGTAGCTAAGGTAGGCCGCGAGTCAGCGAGGTGTGGATTATTATCAGATATTTGATCGATCTGCTCAGCATCGTACAACTGGTTTACGTATTCCTGGCGTCCTACATACCAGGCACGTCCGAATCCCTTGCTTGTCGCAAGTCTAAGAGAGTCTCCCTGTACGCCATAGTGGGACTGGGGGCTGGGGGCTGGCCGGTCGCATAGCAGGGCGATCTCGAGGCTATACAGAGAAATATGGTTCGGGTCATGGACGCGATGACCAGGAGTGTCGCGTCTTGACAAGAGCTCTATATACATAGGCTTACCACCAGCGTTGGGCTTTTCATTCGGTTCTATATCTTTCGGAGTTATAGCACCCGTCCGCGTCTGCCTATAGCTTCATTTTCACTCCAGGTCTATGTTGCGCAAGTATGGGGATTGTCTTAGGTCTGGGAGGTTCACATATGCCTCTTCAGGTAGCTAGCTCCCGGCATTGGGACGCTGCGACCACATCTACACGACTCCAGCTGTTTCGGTGACTGTTCATAGCGCTGTGTGAAATGATAAGGCTAACTCTCTTAACCTGATGGTAAAAGAGATTCAGTATGGAATTTGCCCGGCTAACCTTGCGACTCAGGCTAGCAGACGATCTTGTGGCACTTTGCTTCTCCGCGATGCGGGACTTGAAAGCGTATCCTGATTCCTGCAGCTCAAAATCCTAAATTACGTTCAATCAAGGCGACGGTAAACCTCCGCTAGCTTTGTAGATGGCCAGACACTAGCACGGGCGGCCACGTGCGTACCATTCGCAACAACATATCTCTGGACGGGTGTCGCAGTACTGAAACCATAATTTAAGGAGATTCTGTAGCTGTCGGTTAGAGAGCACGTTGTAATCTGAGTGAAGGAACTGGTTCGTTGTGGCAATTCTGCCATAACATTCTTGGGTTTCATTTAGTATGTTTTGCCAATAGAGACAGGTATCAGCTACGCCTTGGCCATTGAGTGCGCGAAGGATATATAGCTTACTGTCTAGTGTGATTGATGTATTCAATCGAAGTGAGTAGTCACATTGGTTGACTCTCTGCGACCTCAGAGTATCGGGAATGGGGGTATCTGATGACGCCTCGTTAACAGTCATTGATAAAGGGGAAAGTCAAAGGGCTTCTTACTTTTGGGGACCTGGCAGATATGCATTTGTGAATCATCATCAATTTGTCGCAGCTTCTCGAGCAAAGAAACCATATTATCATTGTCCTAGCGAGTGAGAGAGGGGCCGTTACTCACTGCACTCATGTTTCAGCAGTCGGTTCTCGATCTTCAGGTCACCCAAATAATATACGAACCTTCTTTAGGGTCGGCTTATGGATCAATCAGGCCATCACTCCCAATCTGGACATCCTTATCGTTCAACAAATCTTCTTCTTTTTTGGCTTTCAAGATTCGTTTTCCACGATTTATGATACTGAGCATAGCGACCGGGAATGAAGGCGGATATAGCCGAGTTCTCACTTTTTCAGGCGAGTGATAATGCCTGATTCTAATATAAGGGGCTACAATCCCCTTTGAACAAACACGATTGCAATCCCGCTCGTCGGAGCAATTTATACATAAGAGAAAGGAGACCAGCTTTATATATGATCTTCTCTTTTAGCCAAGGTATTATCAGAATGAAGGCACTGATGATCTGTGAGATCTGGTGGCAGCTGAGTTTGAAGATTCATTTCTCAAGATTACTTGTATGAGAGTCATGAAAGAGATAAGGACTTGCAAGTCACACTTCTAGGTCGTGATACGGTAGGAGGATAGACACTCTGCTGTGGATCTCGGGTGCGAGAGAGGGAAGAGAGTTTCGGGCTGCGGTCTTGGCAACGGTCGCGCCGAACAATCGAAGAGGACTGGAAATTGATTGTTATTCCAGACATATGAGATGTTTCCTATATGAATCGAGATTAGAATAGTGGCTATTCGAGCGCCAGTGTCTTCTCGTTTTCCCACGCCCTAGGATAAAGTACGAATTAGTAATCAAAGGAAGTCCGGCCTTATCGACCAAAAGCCCGGAGTCCGAGCCCCCGAGGCCGAGTGATGGTTTGTAAGATATATCGAAAGTATTCTTACTATTGCGATATATCCAAAGTACAGTTGTTACAAAGGTTGGAGTCTTCCCCTGCGGTCCTTTGAAACTATATGTGATTCTCTCTTATATCTATTTATAAAAATACTTCAATCTAAGGAGACTGCACATCTTCCGAGACAGGTACCCCCTAGTTTGCCCGAACAACTCCGGTCCGGTCATCATCAGCTTCCATCTTCACTTCCAGAGCATATAGAAGACGGACAATGTCGTCGCAAATCAAACCCATCAAAGTCTGGGGTCAACGCGGTCCCAACCCGCCCAAAGTCGGCATCATCCTGGAGGAGCTCGGCCTCCCGTACCAACTCAACGATGTTCAATTCTCCGAAGTCAAGCAGCCCGAGTACCTCGCCGTCAACCCCAACGGTCGCTTGCCCGCCATCCACGACCCCAACACCGGCATCACCCTGTGGGAGTCCGGTGCCATTGTCGAATACCTGATCGAGCGCTACGACACGGAACGCCGCCTGAGTTTCGCTCCGGGGACGCCGGAGTCGTATCTTGCGAAGCAGTGGCTCCAATTCCAGGGGACGGGACAAGGCCCGTACTACGGACAGGCGGTCTGGTTCAAGAAGCTCCACGCGGAACAAGTGCCCAGCGCCATCGAGCGCTATACCAAAGAAGTGAATCGGGTGTCTGGCGTCTTGGATGGGGCTCTGGCGCAGCAGAAACAGGAACACGGCGGCAGCACTGGCGGTGACGGACCGTGGCTTGTGGGCAATAAGATCTCCTATGCGGATATCGTGTTCGTTCCGTGGCAGACAATCATGGCTAGGATGCTCGAGAAGGATGAGTACGACGAGGACAAGTATCCGCACCTGAAGGAGTGGCTCGGCAAAATGACTTCGCGCGAGACGATCAAGACTGTACTCGAAAGGGCTCAGCCCCCGAAACATTAGGGCTTCTGGTCAAACATAACATGAGCGTGGGATCAGGGCAAGCACGTTGCTATATCAACTTTTCGATGTTATTGATTGATTCTATCAGATTGTTCGTCTCTCAACAGAGTCCGCGAGTGAATACTGTAGTCGCGTAAGAAGAGTCATCATCAAAGGACCAAAGAGTACGGTAGACTAAGCGAGGATCGCAGGGTAGGACAGCATTGTAAAGTACTACTGTACCATCAGCCACATCAACTAAATCGATGGTCACTCTAATCGCGCCACGTACTCAGCTTGTACTAGATAGACAGGAGATAAGAAGAGCGCGGTACACGAAGATTGTGCATGAACCGAGGCAAACCCATCGTGTTATCTTTGGTGTACATGGCTGACTGGTATTGAAAGTGGGAGCGCCCTCAGCTCTGGGCTGCTCGAGGTGGTGTCGCATACCCCGCATCCTGCTTCGACGTGCGCTCCGTTCTGAATAGGAGTAGTAGCTTCAGGGCGTCGAACTGCGGATCAGTTTCAAGACCGTCGGGGACTGGCACATTATGTGAATACGAGCCGAATAGCTACAAAGCGATGGGCGTCTGAATGGTTTTTGTATCAGTAGCTCAGAGTGTTTTTGGTGACGGCCGGTGTAGCGGACGAACCTAGAGCCGAAAATGATTCAACTGCTACTCTGAAACATTTGAGACTGTTAACGACTGTCTTCGGTGCAGCTTTAGGGAGAGTGTTCAACTGACCACAGGGAGGGGTTGTGGAAGTTCTATTGTTATGTTTCAACACGACCCTACGAATAGACGAGTTTTGTGCGCTCTCTTGAGGAATAGCTGCCCTATAATAGGTAGGCAGCTTGCGTCGCCCCACATTGCAATAGATGGCGATCCAGACGCAGTCAGCGCACAATGTGACCACGACCCACCAGTCTGGTGTGGCTTAGTGATGCCACGAGTGAACTCATGGATTTGTCTCAGCAGATATCAATTGAATCTGTGCATAACGTTCATGGTCGAACACTGAGGCCGCATGGTGGAGTCCTAGGCATCCACACAAACCGATGACACTGTGGACCGACCCTACGTCTGCGATGTTGCGGGTGTTTGAGAGCAGCGTCTTGGAAGTGCGGGTGGGATTGAAATTAAATTGATATCGGCGATAACGTGCAATAAACTACAGGTACTTCCTCCTCGATAGATACAATGTGATGACGCCCATGCCAGGGGAGAAAAAATTCACGTTCCGTGTACTGGCCATGGTTGAACAACGCGAGTCACATGTTCGAGATCATGGTTGTAACAAGGCCAGGGGGGAAGATGGAGCGTACTCGTAGACTGGCACATATTCTAGCCTCAACAGGGTTGAGGTACGCTCGGGATTTGAAGGCAAACATGAGTTCTGGTCAGCATACAGCATAGGTATGCCAAGGTACTAGGAATGTGCTTCGATGATCCATGTTTCAAGCTCGCGAGCCAGCAGCTCCCAAGGCAGCACCATGGGCCTGGTCCCAGCGAGGGCTAGTCCTGCCTTATCGCAACATGGCCTTTGATACAGCCTGAATGCAATCACTCCAGAAGCGAGCCCACCGGCAGACCGTCCTTGCCGCCGTCGCATTTCCCCCACCGGGTCTCACCCTTCCGCGGTACGTAGTCATGATAGCAGGCTGTGTGCTCCGTCGCCCATTGGCTTTATGCGTCCCAGTTCCTACACATGCGCATCTGGTCCACCCCTGCATCCCTGTGGCCCGTCGTGTACAGAAGTGTGTCGTCGGCCATGCACATGATGTGCTGCCGCAAGGCGTCGAAGCAGTGCAGATCATGTTCCGCGTGCCACCACGGCTCTTTCCCAGCCGCGAGAGCCATGTAATGCTCACGGATAAACTTCTGTGCCCGAAAGAAAAGGGGCGGAATATCGGTTAGTATCCGTGCTTGGCTCTTGTGGTAGAAGAATCATTTTTGGCTCACGAGGCAATGGATTTCATGGTAGGCCTCAATCACGTAGACGACTTTGCTGGAGTCGAGGAGATGTTCCACTGTTGGAGGCAAACCACGAGCGGCTGCCCAGTGCGGATCCACTGCTACCAGGCCGTGGCCTGCCTCGATCTCGTCCCAAGCTCTCGCGCGGCTTCTGTCTCGTTTTCGGACATGTATTTCGTTGGGATGGAACCTCGACGCTCCAGGTCGCGTACTAATTTTAGACCATCTGGATGAAAGCGTGAGTCCTCGATTGTGTGGTCGGTTCAACGGGCCACATATTTGGAAATAATAGTTCGCTTTGAGCCGTGGCACGAAGGCGCATCATAAACACCGCTTGAATTACAACTGTCACAAGCAGAATGCTGGTTAGCACTGGAAAAAGCAGCGTAGAGAGACTCGGTTTCCGTTTCTTAGGGAGGCCGTCGCGGAGTTCGCCATCTTCGTCAATAGTACTTGTGCCGGGAAATTCAAATTCGCGGCTTTGACGCAAAGGGATATAGATTGGGTTTGAATAGGCCATAACTTGGAGCGCATGCGAGCGTGGGATTTCGGAAAAGTTGCAGCGGGAAGACGATGTTGAAATACTTATTGCCCAGAGATTGCTGGGCGTCTGCACTGAGAATCATAAAGGTGCTCTCTCGATCTAGCCAATTTACCATGGACCGACGTGTCCCAGCTGGAGCTAAGAGGGAGAAAGTACAATCTAGTGCTCTGCATGAGATTGCGCGGTAGTAGGCTGCCGAGGCTCACGCAATGTCTGATTGCTTTAACACATAGGATCTTTGGCGGGCATCGAAGAAAGTACTTAACACTTTTGAACTTCCAGAACAGTCTCGGGTCCGTTTGCACCTGATGTTCCTAAAGAAACAGCAAGCAAACTCCCTAAAGACTCTAACCAATTGAAGGACTCGGATCCGTACTTTTTACCAAGGCATCGAGAGTTCATCCTGTGTAGATAAACAGGGTCAAGCGAACCCCCCCCCCCCCCCCCCCTCGTTTCTCCTCAGCCTGCTCTTTGCCACCTTTATCATGAACAGCGTTATATTTGATCTAAGGGTAGGCAGTGACATAGCTACGAAAGGTCGGCTAGAATTTGTGCTAGTGATGATGGGAGCTACGCACTTAAAGACTAGAACTAGGGGCAGCAACGCCGCAACGTATGCTGTAATGCACTTCACTTTACAAGATTGTGTGTACCATGTCCAAGTGGGAGGCTTCGCTGTGTCAAATAGGCTTGCGCATTCATTCCTTCCCTAAAACCTTCCTGTACTCCTTCTGTAGACAATTGATCACCCTACAGCTACGAGCAGGTTTGATACCGACTGAGAGTCCCTAGAACTTCATAGCTCCCAAGTCGTTCTCTTCGCGGTCTCGGGTCTTGACTTAGAGACCGCCTACGTCGGTAGTATTCTCGTCATCGTAGTCTGGAGTCTTGACTCGAAAACCCGCTTTCGCGTCCCGAGTCTTGATTTTGAGACCGCCAACGTCCGACTCGTTCTCGTCGTAGTCTGGAGTCTTGACATGGACGGCCGCTCCCGCATCCCGGGCTTTGATTCGGAGGCCGCTCACGTGGGTGTTGTTCTCGTCGTCGTAGTCTCGAGCTTTCAACTTGTGTGACACCAGAAGATCCCCCTCATCGCTCTGGACGTCTCTAGTCTTTGATATGGATGCTGGAGCACCGACTGAATCGGCAGCGTCCAGCCTCAGGGGCGATGCGTGGGAGAGGGCGACAACACAGAGAAAGCCAAGTGTGAAATACTTGATGATGCACATCTTGAGGGATTGAGACTGGTACGGTTAGATTCGTGAGTCTTAGACTAGATGTTCTTCCATCAAGAATTGCCTTGAATCTCTAGAAGGTGTGTGTGCGTTGGGTACCAACAATCTATTACAACTCAAGTACAGAAGTTTTGAGAGTGTTGGCTAGTTGTCAGGGCGGGAAAGCCAGTTGGCGCTGGTGAAAGGTGCAAACAAACCGAGTATGATCTGGCCTTGTTACATTATATACGCGGCTGTCATCGTGCTTAGGTTTGGATGATGGCTGCATATCCACAAGACCACAGGCCCCTCATGATCACTCTAGTGATTCTGCTTTGGAGCAGGCATAATATGCAAGGATCGGCATGGAAAACAGAATACTTGGCCCCGAGTTCGAGCTGAGATAGTATCATTAGGTCTCATTTGTGTTAAAGACATGCTCTGGGTAGCTGCCTCAAGACGTGATCATGGGCTCTGTGAGCTCAGTCGATTATGCCAGAGGTTTTTCCTTTAGGGTATCGAGTGATTTAGAAGCAATACCAGCCTGGTCTTTGTCAATTTGCTGACACTAATACATGTCATCCGCCTATCTCTAGAGGAAAGCGGAGGTATGTACTTTGCATCGTTGAGACTGTTAGTATACTTGTGCTTGGACCGTCGACAATTATCTCAAATCCGTGTTCTTAGCTGACGCAGGTCACTGCCAAGGGACGAGAATGATCCGACAAATCCCGACCAATCGACGAGGTGGTGCCTTGATCACACGGCCTTAAAAATTCTATGGGAAATAGGTGCCCATTTATTGTAAGCGTTGCTGCTCAACCAAAGATGTACACTGCCTCAACATCTATTGTTGAGTTTAAAACATCATGGCCCATCCTGTCAACAACTAAGAGGCTCCAACTTTGGCAATCCACCTCATAGGTCAAAAACGTTGAGTGATTTAGTCAGGCGTCCAATCAAGGGCGAAGAGCAGGACGGACCCCGTGAGAATACATTCCTGCAAGCAACCGAACAAATGATCGTCAATACCTTTTCCGTTTGGGGACCCACAGCAAGTCCGTCGATCATCAAATCAGCTACAGGGGCAACGGTCTCAACAAAGACCCATCACACTATCTTTGATAAAATCGATGGAGGTCAAGCCTACGATGCTCATGGAAATCACGAAGTAAAGTCCTCGGCATACACGCAGGGACGTTCGGCCGCCTTACGGGTACCTTAGGAGCTGCTCGGGACCTTTACCGACGGACATCCCATGACCCCAACCCCAGGTAACCTCCACCTATCATCACTTTTTCCATGTGCCAAAAGTTACTTGGCGGCAACGCAACTCTGCATGAAGTGAAAAACCATCCGACCGCTGCTTTCGAAATTAGTTTGGAAATTAGGAAGTGTTAAAGACTAAGGTACCTTCAATGCAGGTTAAAGTTGCTGTCTGTTCAAGCAGTAGCCCGAACAACAAGCAACCTGTTCCCCAAACCATACTAATAATCAGTTTTGGACGGTCTAGAGGGGGTTGGTATGTGCGAGAGGCAGAGATAGAAAGAAAATTTGTTGTACTTGTGTTTCTGCGCAAGCCTGCGAAGAGGAGTGTACCCGTATGGGTATTTTGGATAATAACGGCCCTAGAGCAGGTAAAAAGCCTACGTTCCCCACCATTGCAGACTAGTTGAGATCCAGATGCAACTAGGGTACAATGTGAGCAAGTTAAGGCTACATGCCGTTCCGACGATCATGATCCAGCACTTCGGTATTAACGGCTTGATGAGGTCTCCAGCTGCATGTCTGCATTACGCTTAAGGTGGGATGTTAAGGCCGCAGGATGGAGTGCCTGGGTTTCCGCACAGTGGTGATTTTTGGTTTGTAATTTGGGCGCATCCCATGACTGTTGACTGTGGGTTTCTTGTCTGGTAATCTGCTCAAACGGACACGTTCCCCTGTGCTAACTAAATGTAGACTAGAACCTCAGCTGAATGGAATCAGAGGGTAGACTACCTATTGGGGCTGGAGCGCGGTGACGTTGGTCTTGGTTTCCTTGTGAGAGTCGTTGTGACAGACCGCTCGTAAATTGCGCCCATTTCGACTGATGTGCTTAAGAGATCCCTATGTCTTTTTCCTTTTAAGTTCAATGTTGATTCAATACAGGACCGCTGCCTTCATATCTCATAAAGTAACCAACTATGTCACCTACTCCCCAGGGCGTCATTGCAGTCGCTGTAATTTTTCCTTGCTTTGGAACCATTGCCGTGGCTTTGCGCTTCTACGTGCGCAAAATGAAAGGTTTGCAGCTTCAGAACGATGACTGGACGATTCTTGTGGCAATGGTACGTTGATAGCCTAAACAATGTGCTGCTAGTTCTGCATGGACGTAGACTAACTGGACTTCGTTACTGGTATTGATAGCTGCTCACCTGGGTGCTGGGGATTCTGTTGATTGTCGGTAGGCTTACGGCAATTGGAGTCTCGCTGTCATTCTATACTGAAATCAGTATTCCCAAGGCTCTGCAATTGGAAGCTTCGGCGGACATACAGCGATCAATCCAAAAACAGGTGCCGACGTTGTCACTTCGCATGAGCAAAACGCGGTCAAGGTAGACCCTCCCAAAGATGGTATATTCACGAATGGAGGTTGTGCTAATACACATAGCTCGAGTTCTCCTCGTATCTAGTAATGACTCTGACTTTTGGCATCATCAAAATGAGCGTCCTCCTGTTGTATCGAAGGCTGTTTGTCGGCCCTCTCTTCAACCGCTATTCGCTAGCCATGTGCTTTGTGATAGCGCTATGGTCTCTTTCTTTCTTCTTTGCGTTTGCCTTCCAATGCGGGACCGATATCGCCCATTGGTGGACCAGCGCCGCCACGATCAAAGCCTACTGCGATAATACCAACGCTGTGAACCTTGGATTCGTGATCTCCGATGTCATCACGGATTTCATGATCTTGATCATACCCATTCCCATAGTCTGGGGGCTGCAGATGTCAAACGCACATAAGATTGGCTTGACTGGGGTGTTCCTCTTGGGCTTGTTGTAAGTGATTCTAGTATTAGAATGGAACGAATGAAAGATTGTAACACTTTCTCGTGGTGCAGGGCAACAGCCTCGGCCTTTACGAGGATGGTCATTGTCATTCTTGATATATACGGTGAGGATAAAAAGGCCTTCCCAGTTCAATTGAGGTAGAAAAATGACAATATCTAGATACAACAACTGGATTCCGCGACTTACGAGGTAAACATGAGAACCCACTGATTTCCTCGGAGCGCTGCTAACGATCATCAAGCCGTGGTAACAAACGTCGTAGTATGGACTCAAGTCGAAGCTGGTGTTGCAGTCGTAGCTGCCTGCCTCCCCACACTCCGCCCCCTCCTCCTCGGAAAATCAATTCAGAGTCTCATTGGCAGCATCCGCTCCATGCTTTCGCTCAACTCAATGGAGCGCTCGCAGCACCCAGAACGAATAGATTCTGATAACGAGGCCCTCACCAGTGATGGTGAAGTGAATCGTCACTCTCCACACACAGGGAAGCCCAAAAGCTCCCATCTTGTGACGCAAAGTACGGGGAATTCTCGTGAGCACGGTGATACACCGCCAATGCCGGCGGATTGGATCATGATGCAGAGTAGTATCTCCTCTAAGGAGCAGCAACGCTTGGGGGATTTGCCGGCGAACACGGCCACATAGTCAGATAGACGAACCGTTGTACGCAGATTTCCTTGACAAGACTATCTGAACACTAGGACTTAGGTGTGTAACCCAGAGTGTAGAACGCAGTGTAGGCGTCACTCTGAAAGATGCCCACACGTAAAGTCCGCTTTTTAATTGTAGGATCGCCAGATCACTGGCTTGTGCAGATCACGACTAAGCGGTAACTGTAGTCGCCTACATCCGCAACTACTTCTAACAGACCAAACCTGGCTTTCTACAAACCCCGCATTCAGCGCATTTCTTATCCTCTAGACAAAATGAGTGAATCAGGAAAGCTTCAATCTTCAGACCCAGACTGGTCAAGAGCCTACCGAGAAAACAAGAATGTCCCATGGTTCCGCTCGAACATCGACAAAAAACTGACTCCAGAGGTGCATACGCCCTTCTTGATCCACTCTTCCCTTCATCAGAGACTGACATTTCCAACCCTCAGACTCGGAAGCTGTTGGAGCATTACAGCCACATCCCGTCCTCTCAAGTCCTCCAACATGTCCACTCTATAGTAAACAACCCCCCCCCCCCCCCCCCCCCCCCCAAACTGCCGACTTTCCACCGTTACTAGAAAAACCGCTCACAAACTCCCAGCGGGAGAAAGCCTGGGCCATTCGCTCCTACCCTTGCACCGGCCTCGGCCTCTGGCTCGACCCCATGCTGCCCAAATCCCCCGCCTACCCTTCCATAATCCAGAAACTGCAAGCCGGAGCCTCGTTCCTCGACATCGGCTGCTTCATCGGCCAAGACCTCCGACGCCTCGTGGCGGACGGCGCACCCTCAGACCGTCTTTACGCGGTGGACGTCGTCAGCCATTGGGATGTAGGGTACGACATGTATCGCGACCGGGACCGGTTCTCTGCGCATTTCATCGAGGCGGACATCCTGTACCCGAACGCGGAGCTGAGGGCACTGACGGGGACGGTGGATGTGATTTCGATCACGCACGTGTTGCATCAGTGGGATTGGAAGGACCAGGTCAAGGCGGTGGAGGAATTGGTGAAGCTTTCGTCCGGCAAGGGCGCGGTGGTCGTGGGGTTCCAGGTCGGGAGTGTGGGGGAGAGGGTGAGGAAGGCGACCGACTTGGCCAAGTCGGATACGTATTGGCACGATCAGGGAAGTTTCCAGCGGATGTGGGATGAGGTTGGGAGGGGGACGGGAACGGAGTGGGAGTGTGAGGCGAGGATGTTGGCTTGGGAGGAAGTGGGATGGGATCCCAGGGATACGGAGTATTTGGGGGGTGAAGCGAGGGTTATTGAGTTTGTGGTTAGGAGGGTAGTGTGAGGTTTGGAGTGGATGCCGGAAAGGAGCTACGTAGGTTGAAAGCTCGGGAGAAATCTCGATGGCATGCAATGAGTAGAATCGCGGATATGACGAGACGGATTAAAATGCAATGACATGGGATTTGGAATATCTTTTCTCAGTAATACCGGGGTGGGGAAATACACAGGATTGAATTCTCAAAGTTCATCAGGAGATTCCGACCTTCTCTGTTTTTCCACCATAGCCTTTATCTCCCGATTGACTGCATTCGTTTGAGATAGAGTTGAGTCTCGGTTTTTTGCTGTTCGGGCGGTATTTACTGTTCTCTTTGCACGGCCCGGATCCTCTTCTCTCAATCAGGTTCCTCTACGTCTCTCTCGCACAGGCTTAAGGGGAAGTAAGAGATTGAAACTTCTGGCCATCATGGAAAAGGGGCGTCCAAGGAAAATCGAATCCCTTTTTCTTTCTCGGAGAATAGAACGATCATCCAATCGATGTTGTATGACTACTGGGCACGTCTTGGAAAAACCTAACGAGTTCGTCGGTCTCTTCTATCGTTTTAACATAGACTGTAGAACGTTTCAAGAAAGATATAGGCTCACATTAAAAGTTTTAGATGACGGCGTTTCTTATCTCGATGTGTTCGATCATATCTCGCCGCAAAAATTGCCTGAAAAAATGCAGATCTACACGTTGGGAGCGCCGGCCCGGTGTCGAGGTTTCCCAGCTTCAATGCGGTGCCAGCTAGGCCTCAGCTGGCTGTCAATTTCCTCACATGTGCCTGGATCAGCGCCGAAGACGCCGCCGTGAGAGAAAGGTCGCACGGCTCTGGGGGCACTGGAACTTGGTGGCGGATGAAATAGCCCCCAAAGACCTGCCTGATTCCTCTTCACCACAGCCTGTTGCAGCTGTCTGGGCATCTCTGGTATCCCTTAAAAAAGCCTAGATTGTTACTTAGCATCTTATTGGTTCCCCTGGGGAAGCGCCGATTGAACGAATACCCGATGGATGCTGCCGTGGCATTCCCTGTTGATCTCAGAGGGACAAGTCGATCATAATTCGTCCAGCTAGCAACGCAGCACTTGAATAATGCTTGAATTTCGAGCAGGGTGTCAATGACGAGGTTTCTATTCAGCTGAAAAGCCCAGCTGGATCATTGAGCTTCTTTTCAATCAGACCAACCTTTCTCCCCGAATCAATAGGCGGGTTTGCTCTATGCGAACGCGAAGATGATGGTAAGCTGCGGGCATACCGTCGGCGTCTGCAAAGAGCTGGTAGCTTCCAAACAAACTATGAGCTTCATATTGTATTTGGAGCTAGACATAGAAATGTCGACTACAATACCATTCACACAGCTGGCGAACACCTGGAGGGTTAGCGATGTGAAGTTCTGACCAATATCTGCGGCGCTGATAGGATCCATGTCTGCTCGACCTACGAGAGGAATAGACTGATGCAAATCATGTGTGCGGCATCTTTCCGCGAACTTTCAGCCCTATCAAAAACCGTTTCGAATACATGTCCTCACTGACCCTCCACAGGTACCATCAATCCCAAATTCTACACAGTCCTTACCAAACATGTTCGGCGCACTCAACCGCTTCATATCCCGCCTCGACTCCGACGCTCCATCCCAACCCTCCCGCGCTAGCCACAGCGCCTTCGGCTTCCAAGTCCTCCGCAACAAGAACAACGACATCCCCCTCGAGCCTTGGTACGACTTCGTCGTCGGCATCAACGGCCGCCCGATCGACGACCCCGACGCGAACGCCTTCGCGGTCGAAATCCGCAACAGCGCCGGCTCCACCGTCGCCCTGACGATCCGGAGCGCAAAGGGCCAACGCTTGCGGACGCTGCACATCGCCGTCCCGACGCCCTCGCCCACGCTCGGCCTCACGCTGCAGTGGACGCCGCTCGCCGCGACCGAAGACGTGTGGCACATACTCGACGTGATCCCGGACTCCCCCGCCGACGCCGCGGGCCTGCTCCCCTACGGGGACTACATCGTCGGGACGCCCGAGGGCAACGTGCGCGGGGAGGCGGGCCTCGGGGAGCTGGTGGAGGACTATCTATCCCGGACGCTGCGGCTGTGGGTGTACAACCACGAGTACGCCGTGACGCGGCTCGTGGCCATCACGCCGTCGCGCAGCTGGGGCGGGTCGGGGGCGCTGGGGTGCGTGCTGGGCTTCGGGGCGCTGCACCGCCTGCCGGCGCCGCTGGACGAACCGCCCGCCGGGCCGGGCGAGACGCTTTTCGAAACGGCGCGCTTCGGCAACGACGAGAACAGGCCGTCGTCCGCGAAGCTGAGATCGTACCCGTCGGGCAGCTCGCTGTACAGGGCGGGCTCGAACCAGCAATCCGGCGATCTGCTCGTGCCGGCAACGCTGACTTCCCCGCCTCCTCCGCCACCTATGGGGGGGACCGCCGCGCCGGGACCTCCGAGGGCCGCGAGGAAGGCGAGAAAGGCCGTGTCGCCCAATTCGGCCTTTGACGAGTATTTCAAAGAAGGGGAGCAGAAGAGCAAGGAGGAGGATTTCACACCGGTTGCGAAGAGCGCGCCGCCTCCGCCGCCGAAGATGGGTGGACCGCCGCCGGCAAAGAGCCCGGAGCCGGAAGCGGAGGTTCAAGCTGAGGAAGCGACTTCCTGAGTGCAATTTGGGATCGCCAATTTCCGATCTGTATCTTATATACGATTATCATCATGGTTGATCCTCATGCTCCATCAAGGACAGGCTATGAACAAGTTGGAGAAGGCATCACGCCGAACCAACTCCGCTATGATACATCTTCATCCCAGCCGCCAGCCCCGAGGTATCATTTCATAAACCTCGACCGCTGTTCAATCATGCCTCAAATGCCAATGGGCGGAATCAGCTCCACTCAAGCCTCATGCTAGACGTCTCACAACTACATCACAGCCATCAATATAACGCCCGTCAATCCTCATCACTCGTCTCCTCGAAATTCTTCTTCCCCTGCCTCTCCATTTTTTCATCCTCATCCTCCTCCTCCTCCTCATCCTCATTCACAGCAGCCGATGCGCCCGCACCGCTATAATCAGGTCGCTCGACACTCTGGCCTTTCCCCGCCAACACGGTCTCGATATGGGGGAGGAGCTTGATCAGGGTGTTGAATTGTTCGATGGGGAGGGAGATGCCCTATGCGTTCGAAAGATGCTAGTTAGCCAGCTTCTTCTCTAAAAAAAGAAGGCCCCCGTCATCATCAAAGCCAACTCTTAGCAGTGTAATCAGAGCCACAGAACAAACGAGATACCATAAACCCATGAAAAAAAAAGTTCCCCTCACCTTCTTCCCCGGCAACAGCTCCCCGTCCTTCTCGTAGTATTCCCGTATGTTGACCATGTTCATCCCCTTGAACTCGCTAATGCCCACCCGTCGCTTACTCGTCAACTGCAGGCGCACTCACACCGGTCAGCCTTCATTCTCTACACATCGCCATTTTCCCTTCCTCCGCTTCCCCTCCTTCCATTCCCTCCCCCTCCCTACTTCTCCCTTCCTGCACCCCACCCCTCCCCCCTCCAACCCCCCAACTCCAATAACACACAAAAGAAACCCCCCAACCTACCTCCCAAAACACCTCCCCGTCCCTCCCCACCGTCCCTCCGCCCGCCACCTCCTCTCCCGCCCCTCCATTCCCCTTGCGCCCCTCACCCTTCGCCCCACCCCCTCCCTCCTTCCCGCCCTTCTTCCCCTTCCCCTTCACCTCCTTCCTCGCCTCTGCTTTAACCTTCTTCCCCCTCGGCGCATCTTCCACGAAGCCGCCGTCGGAGACGTATTCGTCCGCCGCTGCTCCGGCGTCGATGGAGGATTTGCGCTTTGGCATTGTTTGTGTTGTTGTGTTGTGTTGTTTTTAGAGTTAGGGGAATGGAGCGGGGAGCGGGAGAGTGATTGGGGAGTCGAGGGATGGTGGGGCTGTGTGGTGTGGTGTGGGTCTGGTTCTGGTTCTGGTTCTGGTTCTGGTTCTGGTTCTGGGTTGGAAGAGAGGGCGCGAGTTGACAGGAGCGCGTTGCGGAAGCCGGGTAGTGGGGGTGAAATGGAAAATTTGAGACCACCGGCAGTATTATGGGGCCGCCAATAGAGTCGATGATTTGTATCTGACTTGAGTTGTGTCATGCGATTGTGCTGATCATGCTATCTATGATTGTAAAAGCAAAATGAGGTAGGTAGCATTTCCCATTGATCGCTCGCTATGCTATTTTGTTTTTGAAGCTACTTGTGCCATTGAATGCACGATGTTCCAGGCACTGATTCCTCCGCCTCTCTTGGCAGAAATCTAGTAATCCTTGAAGGGACACCCTTTCGCCGCCGAATCCTCATACGTCTTCTCCTTCACGATCTCCCGCGTCAACTTCATCAAATTCTCCCCCAGCTGCTCGTCCTGTGCCATCGCGTTCCCGCTCTCCGGCACCGCGGGAGGACAGATGTACTCTCCGCTCTTCGTCGTGACCGTAGCCGCGAAGACGGTGCTGACGCAGCCTTGCATGATGTTCTTCTTGAGCGGCGCCATGCCGACGGACATGGCATACCCGCCCAGGGGGTACGGCTCGTGGATGTCATCGGAGGACATTTTGGTGTCAACGAAACCGGGATGCGTGGCGTTGACGAGGATGTTGGGGTGCGAAGAGGTGAGGTGGCGGTTTAGATAACGGGAATACAGGATGCCGGCGAGCTTGGAACGGCCGTATTGGCCATTTGGGCCGAGGTCTCTGTTCAGCTCGTCCAAGGACTCGAACTTGGTATCTGAGGGTGTGGCTTGGTGTGCGTTGGAAGCCTGATTGCTGATGCGCACGGTGTTGCCGTTGGAAGCTGTCTTCTTCAAGATGGGAAGCAAGTGAGAGGTGAGGATCACATGAGCCATGTGGTTTATAGCCATCTGTATACGGTTAGTCTAGACTACAGGACGAGATGGAGATGAAACTGACATGACGGTCAACTCCATAATCGGTCAATTGGTATGTCATGATTCCGCGCGCGGCATTGTTGATCAGGATATCAATCCTATCCGTACTACTTGCGATCTTATCCGCAGTCTGCTTCACCTTCTTCCAGTCTGAAAGGTCGCATTCCAACCATGTTACCTTCTTCGCTGTCTCCTCGCCCATTTCTTCCTTGATGGCATTGATGGAGCCATCGACCACTTCTTTCGATACCGAAAGGATGAAGAGTTTCTCGATGCCGTGGGAGAGAAGAGTGTGACTGGCTCCGTAACCGATACCTTCAGACCCACCAGTGATGACGGCGACTTTCCCCTTGAGATTGGGCGTATCGTTGAGGTCGAATCGCTGTCCCTCTGGCACCTGTTCATGAGCGCCCTGTGCCAAGTCCGGTGTCAGTATACCTTCAGCAAGGTACTTATTTGGGAAAACGACCCGAGTATGGGACAATGATAATAGTGCTACGCTTCCGTAGCTCGTAGGGCTCAGTGAGGAGCAGGGAATGGACCTACGCTAATGCCCAAATTTTGGGCGACGGTTTGCTTGACTGCTTCCATGGCTTCTGGAAAGGTTTTGCTGGATTTTGACTGAGCGAGGTTGTGAGTGTGTTGGATTTTTGATCTGGGCGAGAGGGAAAAAGTGCGAATTGTAGAAGTGAAGGATATCTTTGTCCTCCTCAAATGTCGAAACGGAGCTGTTGGCGCAATTGGTGATGTCGTCAGCATTATATGTCGTTCGATTGATTGGCTGAAAACACGCGACGTCATCGCTTTTAAAGTCGGAGGAGATTCCGCTCCGTAGAGTATTTGAGTAAAGTAATTCAATTGATACAATGAATTCGGTTAATTCGATGATTTAATTAACTTAGCTTAGATCTTATTTGCAAGGAGAACTGTAGATGTAGATGCACTTTGATAGGAATTGAATGGAGAATGAGCAGCAATGAACGTTGAATGATGCGCAATAATGATAGAATTGACGATTCAACAAGATTCATTTTCACAAAGTGATGACTTCACGACACCCGCTAGGCTGCTTTGAGATGTAAAACAAGGGTAAATGGAGGTAAGGTAGCCAATGTAGGTAGCCAATACAACGAACCCGCTCAAGGACAGTCAGCTTTTCATCTAAACGTACTTACATTCATCATGCCTCAAGGATCAACCTTGACTCTCATAACGAACATCGTTTGCCAAGTCCCACGCACCAACTAGACATCACTGGAATTCCTTCTCTTTCTTCTCCAGCCGTACCTTGGTGAGCGCCGAGCTCAACTTGCACATCTCAACCGCATCCTTCCCAACAGCATCCCACATCGCCTCCACGTCGCCGCCGAGACCGCAGCGCTTGGCCGTCTCCATGCTTCTAGGGTCGATGAACGGTGCCAGAGACGGCCAGACGCCCTGGGCGCAATCGAAAAAGATGTCCGTGCCAACCTTGCCGAAGCCTTTGATTTCCTGCAGCAATTTCCGGACTCCAGTGGGCGACGAGTCTGCTTTTTTGAGGACGTTATTGAGGTCGTTGTCTGCGTTTCGTGAAAAGAAGTCAGTGGCATGCATTCCGGCGCAGGACCCGCGCTGGAGGTTTAACGTACCGTATTCCTTCCCTATCAAGTCTGCCAATTCGCCCAGCGCTGTAGCAGTCTTCTCTCGGTATCTCGTGTAGCCACCCTTTGTCAAAACCTCGGTCCGCTCTTGCCACGTACTCTTCTTTAGGGTCTTTACGTCTTGGTAGCCTGCTTCGATCAAACACTGGAGGCTCTTGTATGCCAGCTCGTGGGAAATGCGCGCGGAGCTGAGCATGGCTAGGTAGAGCAAAGCGAGTACGGTCTCCGGCGTAGGCTCATTCGCTTTGGGGAGGCTCGTATCTTGTAGAGGATGTACACCGTAGCTTGAAAGGAGAGCATCAAGCTTGCTCTTGTCAATGGCGGACGGGACGGACTTGGTGTCCTCAGGTGATAGAACGCCTTCGGTCTTGCTCTTCTTCGAGGCAGGAGCTTGCTCGTCGTTTGCCTTCTCGTCGTTTGCCTTTTCCACGTCATTCACTTTGCGCTTCTTGTCTTTGCGCCCGGTCGCCTTTGCATTGTCTCCGGCTGTGGCCTTGGCATGTCCTTGAGGCTTCGATCCTTCCGCGCCATCTTCTGATCTGGCCGCGTCTTGGGCTCGAGTGCGCGCCATTGGACTTGTTGAAGGAGGGCAACTGGCAGTGAAGGGAATTATCGATATTTGTGCTCGAGGTAGAGCCGAGCCCATGTGACGCCTACAACGGCGCCTGTACCTAGCGCTATAAGTCCGACGCAGGCGATATAGGTCTTCCACTTGAAGGCGGGGAGCTCAGGGGCCTTGTGAAACACTACTGGATCGTGAATCTCCAATTTTTCTGCGAATGATGCGCGGAAATTATGTCGGGAATCGATATTAACCGCTTAGGCGCAGCCGACTCAGATATATGATGTGGTGTTGAAAAAAGGATGAATGTGGTGATAGTAGCCTGACCGTCATCTCGACTGATGGCCATTGTGATGATATTTCTACAGCTCGTTCTTGCCAATGTTTCACAAAGTGTCACTGCCCTGGTGAAATATTTTAAAGCCTAAAGAACGAGTGAGATCGGAGGCGTGGAAGGTTTCCGCTTCCCGAACCGAAGTCTGGGCACCGAAGTCCCCAGGAGTCAACGCTGAGTGAAAATACAGCTCTGTCGCAGATCTGTAAGTACTTGCAGTTGCCGGGACTGCATTATGTGGATAAAATGGTAATCTTAAGCTACCTGCAACGTCTCCAGCAGCAACAATAACAACGACAATAACGCATATACATACATACATAAACACCATACCATACACTGCCCAGTCCCATTATAGCATTCGCTACAGCATTTAAGGAAAGCCCGTCCATTCATTGTACCCGATGAGGAAGCGTTTCTGAGCAATTACAGCAACAGGCCTATATCTATATTTCTACGTGCGGAGGCCAGTTGGGAAATTTAACAAGATGGATGACTGACCTGTTGATGCTGCCCTGGTGTTTGCCGTGTGAAGGCTGACGGATGTGTAGCTGCACAAGCTCATACAGCTGGGATGATGAACGCATGATGAGACCTGATGAATGAGACATGATTGGCATGATGATGGAGAAGGTTTGAAGCCGCAGAGGCGAGTGGGTAAGGAGCGTGTGGTGTCATTATGTTTGCATCTCCTGGACTACCAAGTTGGATTTCTTTTCGCGATTCGAATCCATTATGAGCCCCGTTACTCCCCCTTCTGTCTGTTCCTTTCGCCATCTTCACCAAAAGATTTCTTTTCGATTTTCATTGCTGACTACCAAAGAAAACTCGCACGTGGAGAACGATGCCGATATGGTCGCTCTGAGCGTTTCATTCCTTCAGGAGCCGGCTTCGGATCTTGCTTGACCGAGTGGCAAATTTCAATATTTACCCTTTATGGAATAATCGTTCTTAGAAAAACATGAATATATACGCTCGATTGCTACTTACCCACACTATATAGGTGATGGTACAGTCAACACAGATCTCTGTACTAACGCCACCCATGGCCCAGTGTTGTATCCATGAACAAGTCACCATTGATCATGCCCAGTTTCCCCCTTCCCCAACATAACATAATAATACACAAAGAAATACAACATCAAGGGGGCAACTCCATCTCCACAGCATCCGCCGGCTTCTTCACATTCCCACCGCGCGGCCTCGGCGCCTGATGCGCTCTCCCCCACGCCAGGACGTTGTCGAAATTTCGGCACTTGTGCAGCGTGTTGAAGTTCGGGTAGGGCCCGCTGTGGTTCTTGACCCAATTGTACGTCAGCACGCCGACGTCGGCGTCGCACATTAGCTTTTGGCGCAGGAGGTCTGCACAGTGATCTGGAATCATTTTTCTTGTCATAAGTAGAGGAAGCTTGACGGCGGGGAGGGAGGGAGGGAGGGAGGTGGGGGCAGGTCTTACCCAGATGCTGTCGAAGGGTTGCGGCGCTGTCGGTCCACGCTAACGACTTGTCTTTGTAATATTCAGCGTTTGTGGCTTGCCACAGCAGGTTCTGGAAATCGTTAGATGTGATGAAGGAGGGAAGAGAGAGAGTATGTGTATGGGCTGACCACGCAATGCAACTGGTGAAATACTTCGAGAGAGCCCATATAGCCTCCGCCGCTTTCTGGAGGAAGTCTGGCCGAGTCTTCGGAGGCACCAATCCTTTTCAGAGTGTCGTGAGAAACTGACATGATCCCGACTGCCCGTTGTTGCAACGATTCTTGAAATCAGCTACCTGAAGATTCCGCCTCCGATTTACAATGATGGTGAAGGGAGCACCATCTCTTTTACGCACCGTCACTTATCCGATTCCAAGCCGCGTCCACACTCGGGCTCGGTGGCCCTTTGTACGGAGAATCATTGCGAAAGGTGCCGTTGAACCGCCAGATTTCGTACTCATCGCCAACTACGCCCAGAGCAGGAGCTGTTGGGTTTGACACGTCAGCGCGCATTATAGGGGGCCATGCGTCTTTTCTTGTAGCTTACAGAACAAGGAGTGTTTCACGACGCAGCTTATAGGGCCAGTCTTCTTGAGAAAGAGAGCCTGGTGGAGCATGGCCAGCGAGATGAGGAAAATTACTGATTGCGCTGCCCAAGAGAGACAGTGCGCTCTATTGAAGGAGCGCCGCTTCTTAAGCGGTACATGCTCCTGGGCAAGAAGGTTCTCCGTCTCAACTAGCGGGCCCCTCGTGGGGTAATCGTCCTCTGGAAATTCGCTTTTATCCGCAGTGTTGGTGGGCATCGCTTGAGGGAATGGTAGTGGTGGATTGCCAAGAGAACGATTATATTTCTTGGTTGAAAGAAGAAAGCTCAACGCTTAGAAGCAATGGTAATGGGAGCTAGAAAGAGTCACTCATATGCGGGTAATCGAAACGTTGAAAACAAGCCAGTCTCGGCGTTCTCTTCGCAGAGATTGGGGTAGAGCCACTTACGCCTTTTCCATGGAATCATCGAGAATGCAGCATGGTTCTGGAAAGGGTGGGGTCACAGGAATCCTAACCCACATCTTTCTCCGTCCCCGTTGTCGAGCCCTCTAGCTGTCAGGGCTGAGGATGACGGCTCCGTTGCAGAAAGAGGGTTCCTTCCAATACACACTAATGCGGGAGATACGTGGAGCAAGAATGATAATCTTGGCCGGAGAGTATCTGCGCCGGGTGTTTGTGTGTGTACGCGTGCCAAACAATGGCCTTTGGTGATTTATCCCGGGCTGCTTAGCTTGCATGACCGTTTAGCGGTCCGTGGATGACGGTGATCTTATTGAATTTTTCTCTTTCCAAGGTCCAAGAGGTAGGTAACCGTAGCGCTGATGTCATGCTCGGACTACGGATTTGATTTCCGGTGGCATGTCAAGACATTACATTGGTGGAACAGCCTATTACTTGCATCGGAGCTGAAAGCCCTTTCAGTTTCCTCGCAGGATTTGGAAATCGGATACCCCTTTAGCCCTTATCTTTTCGGACTTGCAGGACGAGCCTTGTAGAGGTACCGAAACTACTATTTGATGTAGTGGGGCTTATAAAGAATCCGCATTCACGCTGTTGACTCCAAGCATATCCAACCCGACATTGTGGAAAATCAACTCAGCCTTGCAATACCGTCTCTGTGAACAACGATCAAAAATATGCTCTGGAACAACTGTCTGCTAGCAGCTTCCCTGCTAAGCTCCGTCTTGGCCGTGCCTCTCGAAAACCGTGGTATGTCAGCTAATGGAAGCAGCTAGTGATGTGAAAACGAGCAAATGATCTAATGCGAGTTTAGCGGCCAACGCCGAGGTAGCGATTCCTAACATGGCCATCGGCCAGTACGACAAAAGAGACCCTAGCCCTGTCGTCGAGGACGAGGAGCAGTACATCCCCAACAGGGCCATTGGACTGTACGACAAGAGAGACCCTAGCCCTGTCGCCGAGGACGAGGAGGAGTACATTCCCAACATGGCCATTGGAAAGTACGACAAGAGAGACCCTAGCCCTGTCGCCGAGGACGAGGAGCAGTACATCCCCAACATGGCCATTGGAAAGTACGACAAGAGAGACCCTAGCCCTGTCGCCGAGGACGAGGAGGAGTTCATCCCTAACATGGCCATTGGAAAGTACGACAAGAGAGACCATAGCCCTGTCGCCGAGGACGAGGAGGAGTTCATCCCCAACGCGGTCATTGGCCAGTACGACGAGAGGGACGCCAGCCCTGCCGATGTCGTTGAGGCTTAGGATGGAAGGTGCTCAGTTGTGCAGTATGGCGATGCTAGAGGGGGATGATCTTCGGGTGGGATCTTTTTCGATTCAACAATAGTGAGTGGTAGATGGCTCTTTGGAGCCATCCGTGTCAGTTCAACAGTGGCACTAGTTTTCTCATGAACAAATGGTTATGCAAGAAAAACCCCCGTGAGACCATGTGCAAGTCTTCCTGCTCTTTGTGAATGGACCCGGTATCAATGCGGCTTGCAGCGTCTTGCCTGAGAGGATTACCTGATCTATCCTACATTAGTGACAGATTCCTGCTTCGTCATCATTCGTCTCGCCCTAATCTAGCATGCATGCATATTGAACACCGTCCGATAGCACTGTGACTCGAAACTTGATCTAGTTGGTGCTGACTTGTGGTTTGGTAAAGACGCTTCATTAATCAGGACATGAATGTGGTCCCTGAAAGCTGCGTGTAGAGAAGGAGAACACAAGATCTATTTAGCCTGCCCTTTCACCGCGTATTCTTGCCTGAATCCTATGAGAGCCGGTTCTGGCGGCTGAAGGCCATTCTCGTCCGCAAAGGCGACAGTGTGTGTCGAGAACACATCGACATTGTGCCCAGCTGTTATTCTCTCCATTTTCGTCTGATCGGTGTTCGTTGCACTTTCAACATTCGGTAACTCAAGAGAAGGCTGCGTCTTTACTAAACGCTGCTCTTGACCTGTGATATTCGAGTAGGTACCGTTGTTCTTCCTTTGTTTCCTTTGCTTTTTTCGCGTGAGGATTATACGGTAGGTCGGAAGGCAGGAAACTATAACAGCAATAGTAATTTCAAGGATGTCCCATAGGGCAGTGGAGGCGCCCACTGCTCCGCCTCTTGCTGACTTGGCGGAGAAGATGGTCCGAAGGATATCGAATATGACGACGAGGATAGCAAGACAGAAGACGCTTGCTAGGCCCAATTTCTGACTGATTTGCATTTGGAGACCTTTGAGGACGTACAGTGGAAAAGCCATTACTGCGAGCTTGGTAAGTTGTTTGAGTAAAACAAAACGGCGGCGACAGCGAAATACTCAATAAATCTGAGAGAACGTGCACCACGCCACTATACTCTATCACTGTAATGTATTCTTTGAGTCCAGCCTGCGATTCGCAATGGGCTTGTATTCAGTCAGCTTCAAGCTCGACATAGTGGGAATACAAGAGCCGACCTTCTTTCAACAGGTTTTGTGAAGGACCACAAGTAGTCAGCTCACCAGCAATACACACCCAGAATGTCACCATGGTGAAAGCGGCTATCGACCACCATATCACGTTGAGCGTTGTTGACACGACAAACAGCATGCGATACAAAAGGAGAAACGAAGTCTTGACAGCATAGACGGATACCCACCAGCACACAGACACCGCAACTTGAAGTTTCAAGTAGGGGAGGTATTCCGATGCTAGTGGCTCTTTTGCCTTTCCTCGCGCCACATCGTCGATAAGATAGATCTGAGGGAAAAATGCAGTGTAGAGTGAGACTACTGCAATCATGGTCACCAATGCAAGCGCATGAGCTGCATCATCCCAACAAAATCTGCCTAGCGTTCTGAATCGGAGTAGATACCGGCCAAAGGTCAATAGCATCGCGGCGGCGGTCATGATCCATGTCATTGCCTGTGTCCTGTTGGTCAGCTTCTACCAGCCGCCTTCTGGGCATATACTGACCGTAAGACCCCCACGGGAGGGATCGCCTGAAACCATCGTGTTGTAGGATCTCTGCGTAGTTCTCTTTTCCGAATCGAATGTGACGAAGAAGTCCTGGAAGCGCGAAGTAGCCCAAGACTTGAAAGATTCGAGATGATGTCAAGGCAACGCCCAAGGAGGATTTGCTGGAGCTGGATATCAGCTAGACTTCCTTTATAGATAAAATCTAGAGATCAGACGGACTCCCAAGGATTGCACGGGGACAGGCTCGGTCCGAGGCTGGCTTTCTGACTTTACCCGCAGGGCTGAACTGCTACTCGCAGCTTGGACACTCGTTCCTTACTTTCCATTCGGCAACTGGGAAAAGTCTGCAAGCAAATGATCTGCTGAGCTATCTCTGCCACAATGCATACCTAGACCCTCTTCGGATCCAATGGGACGTGAATTGGTTGCGACGAGCACCATCACGCGCGGCGAAGCATAAGTTAATCGAGCAAATCAAATTGAAGAAAACCTTAGAAATCCAAAATTCCCTCACACCACTAACTGTGAACAGTAGTCGGACCCGTTCTGTGCAGATATTGGAATTGATAAGTCGGGGCAAATGGCTCTGGAGGGAACAGTACTCCGTAGCACCTAGGCATATTCTAATCTTTGAATGGGGAAGGTTGCAACTTGCAGAATGGAAGGATTTTTAGTGCATGCAGCAACTCCGTCTGACTGCATGATAAGTAAGGTTTCCGGAATGACTACCGGTTTAATCGGCGTATAAAACATCACATCGTTATAAAACACTTTTGCATACAAAATTCTGTTCCAAATACGTAGTCCCACAGCCCGCTTAGTAACGGTACTTAATCTTTCTATGGTCGTAAGGCAAAATCGTAAGTACCGTCTCAGTTACAAAATCGAAAATCTTGGATAATCGCCCCGGCAGGCCGATCTATTAGAGTAGGTACAAGTCATTTACCCTATACTAGCCCTTCATATCAGGTATTCGTAGAGATGTATGTTGAGGACCACGCTTCATATACATGTGTAGCTGCTTTTTCCGTGGGAGTACTAGAGCGTTTCTCCGAGCTCCTAATGGATAACCACTAGCGCCCTACACTACAATACTACATGAGGTTGTTACAAGGCACCATGGCATGTAAAATACTGTTATTTGCGATCGATTACCCGTAATCAACTCCCAATGCAACACACCCACTAATGCAATCCTAAATCCGAAAACTTCATAATATTAATCCGTCGTTCCACGACCGCGTTTATAAATTAGTGAAAAGAGAAATTGTAGAACGTCAAACTCAGATTCCGAAACTTCAAGACTCTTTCGAATCGAAGCTTGCCAATAAACGCATATAATGATATAACAAAGTCTATTCAAATTCTTCGGCCCCAGAGCTTCGGGTCAGCGTGGGTTTAGGGAGACTTTTAGGGGTGGCACGACCCCGGATTTGTCGGATTTAGGAGTATTATATTAATGGGTGTGTTGCATTACTACCTAGGTGACATCGAGTAAGCTGTAGACAAAGTACATGTACCTCAACTTACCTACATGCACGAGTACGGTGGATTTGCCTCGGCTGTTGAGGTTGTAGCTGTGATCTATCATCTTTCTTTGCTTTAGTAATGGTCACATACTTTTCGTTATGGATAGGCGAGTATTGTTCTCACATTCACGCACGAGTCAGCATGACAGACATTGATTCTGTACGCTGACTCAAGAGGTCCCAATAGAAGCTGCCTGCAAGGAGCACACCACACCTCCATGCATGTGAGATGACGTATATAGGAGTGGGATGCATACCCGCCTTACCCAGGCAGTTTTCCATTTTTTACTCTTTCTCAGCCTGGCTCTGAGCGTTCCACATGCACCAATAGACTCATCATCTACCTATGCTGACATTACGGCTCAGCCGATAAGATGCACCTAGAATTCTTTTGAAAAGCGCTTGGCCTTCCGGTCGTATCGATACTTGTCATCACCCAAATCATTGCCTTACTTTGCGACGGTCTGTACTTATCTACAGCGTGTGCGCGCCTGTCCCAATACTTGGTCGCCGCCGCAACCTGACATTGGTGCGCTTCATCCCTACCTCCCCTGTCGCAAAGCAAGCTCCTGCCCCACCCTCGATCCGCCTTCCACGTTGTGATGGCACCTCACAGCAAGGAGCAGCGACAAGACAGTGTCAACTCGCCTAGTGTGACACAGACTGCACTGAGTCCAGGCAAGTATGACCAAAGCACTCAGGACTCGTATTTGAGCAATCTGCAAGACGCGGACGAGGCGTTGCAGGCTTTCGGCAACCGTGCTGACGCAGAAGAAATTGTCCTTGACGAGGAGCTGAAACAGAGGCTCTTGAGGAAGATCGACTTGCACATCATGCCTATGATGTGTATTGTCTATGGCCTCAACTACCTCGACAAAACCACGCTCTCCTATGCAAGTATAATGGGACTCGAGACCGACCTCAATTTGACAAAGAACAACTACCAGTGGCTTGGCTCTATCTTCTACATCGGATATCTTGGGTTCGAGTACCCTACTAGCCGACTGTTGCAACGCCTCCCATTGGCGAAGTATTCCGCATTCAACATCATATTATGGGGTGTGACATTATCATGTACTGCTGCTACCTCTAATTTCGCCGGTATTGCATCTGTCCGCTTGATACTAGGCATGTTCGAGGCTGCTGTCACCCCAGGATTTGTCCTCTTCACGTCACAATGGTACACAAAGAAAGAGCAAGGCTTAAGAACTGGCATCTGGTTTAGTTTCAATGGGTTCGCCAACGTTTTGGGTGGGCTCGTCGCTTATGGCGTAGCTCGAGGCACTGTGGGTCGAAGCGTCGCCCTCGCGGGCTGGAAGATCATCTTCCTTGTCTGGGGTCTCCTCACCATTGTGATTGGGATCATCTTCCTGCTCGTAATGCCAGACAGTCCGTTGAAAGCGCGATTTCTGAGAGGTTCGGAGGGACGGCTTGTTATTGAACGGACTCGCCATAACCAGCAAGGTGAAGATTTTCGATTCGCCAACTCGTTTCGGCTTTCCTGTTGACTGTCCTACCTCTTAGGCATTGGAAACAAGCACTTCAAAATCTACCAGGTCAAAGTAAAATCACATTACCGGAATTTCTGAGCTCGGTATATTGTGCTGATTCTGATTGAAGGAGGCTTTCGCGGACCCGCAAACTTGGGTACTCCAAGCAGTCATCTTCACACGAGTCCGGCTCTGAATTAGATCTAGGCATTTGTCATATTTGCTTTGCTTTGGGATATACCTAATGGTAATCATCATCTGAACTCGTCTACAGATATTGAATCGGAGGTGCCTAATCATTTCAGACAGGCGGTATCTCAACTTTCTTCAGCCAGCTGATCGTCAGTTTTGGCTTCACAGCTGAACAAGTATAGCTCTTAAAACAGCAAATTTGCTCACGCTGAACTGACCGGCATTCAGAGTCTACTCTATGGATGCCCTGCGGGTGCTATCGCCGCAATTGCGATTATTGTCTCCGGATACTTTGGGGATAGATTCGGTCAACGGATACTGATATCTTCTTTTGGGTTACTTATCTCAATTGTTGGCATGATTCTCATAGTCGCCTTGCCATTGACTAACAACGGTGGTCGATTGGCAGGCTACTACATGGCACAAGTCTCTACTGTTTCTTTAGTTGCGTTGCTGTCTTTGATTGCTAGCAACGTTGCAGGGTACACCAAAAAGACCACAGTTGCTGCACTCTTTCTCATCGCCTACTGTGCCGGCAACATAATAGGTACCGCTTTCATCGTCTCAACAGAAGTCATATAAGGCTGATAAACATCTTCCTGCAGGGCCACAAACTTTCAACGCCAGGGAGTCTCCTCGTTTTCGCTCTGCTGAGATCACAATTCTCGGTAAGGTCGTTTATGCGAAGGAGTAGTACCCTACTAACGTGGAATTGAAGTCTGCTGGACAGTCTGCGTGGTTGACCTGGGCTTCATTTGGTGGTACTATCGGAATCAGAATCACAAGAAAGCTGCGATCAGAGCAGCGGCGGAATACATCAAGGTGAACAACGGCCAATGGCTGGATTTGACGGATAGAGAGAACCCTGAACTTGTATACACCCTCTAAATGTTGTTAGAGATTTGAAAGAAAAACTTTCCCGGACAGCATGCTGTGTGTACGTAGGTCGTAGACTATGTCTCAAGCGTTTGGATACATCTTTGCAAAGCTTTCGCAAGGCAATAACTGAAATGAAAGCCTAGACCAACCTGAGTAGTGTCTAGAGTCCAGAAAGTCTATTAAAAGAATGTTCAATATGAAGTAATATATTGTTTATTACATTAGCGTCGGCGCTTCTACTACCGCTCCTCTTCACTACAACCTCTCGCGAACGCAGAACCAAGAAATTCACAAGGGGGCATCTAGTCTGCCTAGCTCGTATACTCTCAGCCCAAGTGTTTCAAACCCTTCTGAAATATCGCCCAATCTTGTCGTGACCCTTTCGGAAACAATCATTGTGTTGCAGAAAAGGACGCCTCCAAAAGGGCTGAGTAGTATTGGAAAATCAGGCTACAACCTCCATCATGGTCAGCAACATCGGCCACGAAAACATTCGCATCGATGCAGATCTCCTTATCCCTGGCAGTGGATCTCCATTGAAAGACGCAAGCTGCGTCCTGGATGGCGGAATCATCGCATATGTTGGCCTTCGCTCGGATCTTCCAAATGAATATGTGTCGCTCCCAGTAATTCATGTTCCTGCCCTTCTCCCGGGTCTTTGGGACGCTCACACCCACTATTATGGCGCTCGCCGACTCTCCATCGACGCTTTTTATACCACGCCGCCTGCAGTTGCCGGTGCGCGTGCAGCACATGACTTGACAGCCACTCTAAACGCGGGGTTCACTTCGGTGCGGGAACTCGGAGGATGGGGCCATCAAGTCGCTGAAGCCGTATCGGAGGGCAGTATTATCGGACCAAAAATATACAGCGCCGTGAGCCCTATCAGTATGACGGCTGGGCACGGCGACGCTCACGGCGTCCCGTTACCGGCACTACAGGATGCGATCGATCATGGCCTGCCTTTGTATCTCTGTGACGGTGTCCCCGAGTGCATCAAAGCGGTCCGACAACAATTACGCCGTGGTGCTTCACTGATCAAAGTGTGCGCCAGCGGTGGTTGTACTTCTCAGTTAGATGATCCAGAGCACCAGCAATTCAGCGACTCGGAACTGAAAGCGATGGTCGAGGAAGCGGCTCGCAGTAATCGAATCGTTGCGGCGCACTGTCATGGCAAAACAGGGATCATAGCTGCATTGCGAGCCGGTTGTAAAACAATTGAACACGGCACTTATCTGGACATGGAATGCATTCACCTAATGCGAGAGAAAGGCGCCACTTTGATAGCGACGCGTACTTTTTTCGAAGCAGGGTTGCAGGTCCGAGAGTTGTGGAGCCCGACCTCTTACGCTAAATTGGAAGCGGCCGCAGCGACGCACAAAGCCGCCTATAAGATGGCTGTGGTGAACGAGGTAAAGATAGCTCTAGGCACCGATCTGGGTCTCGGTGGAAGATGCGCCAGTCCGACAGAGAAGGTGTTCAGTCATGGAAGCAACGGGAAGGAATTGGTGTACGCGGTTGAGGCAGGGATGACCCCGTTGGAAGCCATCGAGGCGGCGACAGCGAACGCGGCTGAGACGTTGGGACCAATGGCACCTAAAAGTGGGCAGTTGAAGGTCGGCTGGGACGCTGACTTGATCGCCGTCAAAGTCAATCCGTTGACGGATATCAGCATTATGGCAGACGCGGAGAATGTGACCCATGTCTGGCGGGGTGGCAAGTTGTACAAAGGTCCATGAAGCAGATCTCATAGGAAGTGAGAAGGAGGGCAAGTGATGAAACAGCAGGATATCGATAAAATTTCTGTGGCACTCATTGTTACAGTGATAGGTATGTCCGCGGTCCAATATACGAGTCCAATGAGAACGACCTAACTATGGCCGTCCCACGATATTCTGCAGCCTCGTTTAGAAATATAACCCAGATCAGGGAAGTCTGCATAGAGGTTTCTATAAGGAAACCGCCTTTTCTTCCACAAAAGAGCCCCCCACAACGAATAAAACCACCTGCATACACCCCTCTTCACTGACGTACCACGCCTGAATCAAACAGTCTTTGACATTCGACTGGTCTGACTGCTTCCAGGATACAGTTGAACGCTCTAATCTGAGCTCTGATGAAAAAGGTATGACGTTCCCGCGCGTACACAGCTTCTCACGAGAGAAGCTTCTTTACTATATCCGAATATCCTATCGCTGCACTCAACCTAGTGTAGCTTCTATGTCCATCTTCCCTTTTGCCTCTATGTTCCTTTCTTTCTTTGGATATCATGCCCCTGTGCCGTCAGATCTTTTACCACCTTCTAGTCGATGCCGTCTTCAGGGTATACAATATCCAGCTGAGTGCCTTCGTCGAACATTCCTGTCCTTATACAGATCCACGCTACGTCAAGCGCAGCTTGTGGTTCGCACTCCAACGCCAGTATATTTAATAAGTCTTGTACATGTCTTTGTGGCTACATGAAGCCACTCATCACGCCGTATACGGTCGAGCATCACCGTCCATGGTCTTCCAATCTAATAGGACCTCAGGGCCTCACTCGACATCAAACCCAGCATCCGAGCCAGCCTACTCTTTCGTCTCACTGGCTGCGAGGACCGATCATTAGCTCAAGAGGTAAGCCATTGAAGACCAAACCCGGATCTATCCTAGAGCTAAATGAATAGACGCAATGTTACATCAGCGAGAGACGGTTCTGAGAGACAGTGATTCGAATGTGGTCAGCGGGTTAATCAGCAATTTCATCAGACTGCAGGACATTCCAAAGCCAGGAGGGTCAGAGAGTGCGCTCCAGGAGGCATGTTAACTGTCGCGCTCGAGCAGGACCCCTGAATGAGACGAGTTCACTGGAGACATTTTTCAGTTCATACCGTCAGCCATGCGGAACAAACATTGTATCCTTTGCTTTGATCAGACAACATCCCGGTCAACTTTCAGTCTATTGCCTCCAACGCGTATTTGTTAAAGGGTACTTGCTGACTGAAGGACTTCATTGAAGCGTTCTCCCGTGGTTGTATGTTCATCGGTGCGAACCACCCACTGATGCCCGAGCAAGCTAACACCCAGTTGAAATTCGTGCAAATCCAAACGGCTATGGTTCTGAACCGATCAATTACGGCATCTATTAGATGCGGAGCTCTGTATAGATATCTGATTGCCAGAAATAGTTGGTGCGGCCATGATCTAAGATATTTTTCGGCCTTGCTCTAGAAGTGTCACTAACAAGGACTCTTCTGGTAAGATGGGACAAGCACAATATCCGGTAGCTATGCCATACTAACAATTGAAATCTCGATGCGACAGACTCAGCTGACGGAACTACTGACTACCTTAGGAATGAAGCTGCCAAGAATCCTACCGTCCTTCCCGTCTCCACAAACTCGAATGCAGGGGTCTTTCTACGCTCTTACGGGTGCGCATAAACAGCCACGTCAGGTATGCCGTATAGCGTTCTGAACTCCTGGCATCCTACATATCTCTCCCGCGTTCCTGCTGCCATGATGTCGTTTAAATGCCCAGTTGTTGACTTTCGGCTGCAACCCGTCAAAGGTTGCTGTAATTTTTCCCAGCAATTAATTGGCCTTTCACGTGATACATTGGCTTCGACACGGCTTCAATCAGCATTCAGACAAGATGGCACCTGTCGCTGGCGTCGAGGGAGTGGCATTGGCTCGGCGCGCAGCTCTTACCGGGGCATCAGGCCCAGCAGCGCTAGTTAAGAATAGCAAAGTCTTTGGCATTGCCTGTTTTGCTTGTTTGGGAGGGTTTGTTTACGGATACAACCAAGGCGTATTTTCTGGAATCCTCACCATGACCTCGTTCGGCAGCCACATGGGAATCTGGGTAGAAGACCAAACAAAAAAGGGATGGATGACCTCGATATTCGAGCTTGGAGCGTGGTTCGGATGCCTCTACTCCGGATTCCTGGCCGAGACGCTTTCCCGGAAATACGCCATCATCGCAAACGTGGGTGTGTTCGTCATTGGAGTTGTCGTGCAGTGTCTCGGTGTCGTTGGCGGAGCTTCTTGCATCCTCGGAGGCCGGTTCGTCACTGGTCTGGCAGTCGGCGCCATGTCGGTCAACGTACCCAACTACAACGCAGAGGTCGCACCTCCCGAAGTGCGAGGCAGCTTGGTCGCATTGCAACAGCTCGCTATCACAGCTGGAATCATCGTCAGCTTCTGGATCGACTATGGGACCAACAACATCGGCGGCACCGGAAGTTCGCAGTCAGCTGCAGCATGGCTGGTGCCGATTTGCTTGCAGCTAGTACCCGGATTAGCCCTCGGCATAGGGATGCTATTCATGCCGTTCAGTCCTAGATGGTTGGTGCATCACGGCCGAGAAAGCGAAGCCCGCCACGTTCTGTCCAGCCTTCGAAACTTAAGCGAAGACCATGAGCTGATCGAGCTCGAGTTTCTGGAAATCAAAGCGCAATCTGTCTTCGAGAAACGGACCACGGCTAGTCAGTGGCCGCACCTAGTAGCGCTTACCCCGTGGAATATCTTCAAGCTCCAGTTCGTGGCTATTGGTTCACTGTCCAAGACTAAAGCCATGTTCCGACGTGTCATCGTTGCCACTGTCACTATGTTCTTCCAACAGTTCACTGGTATGTGATGGGTGTCCGTCATGTCGGTACTCCCTGTAATTTCGCTCCTTTGCGTTAACCCATTAAAGGCATCAACGCCGTCCTCTACTACGCTCCGTCAATATTGGCAGCGCTAGGCACATCCAGCAACACCACCAGCCTTCTCGCAACAGGAGTGGTAGGCATAGCCATGTTTCTCGCCACCATACCTGCCGTCCTCTACATTGACAAACTGGGCAGAAAACCCGTCCTACTCACAGGAGCCGTCAGCATGGGTATCTGTCACACCGTGATCGCCATCCTCTTCGGCATCAATCAGCACCAATGGGCCACTCACAAGGCAGCCGGCTGGGCGGCCGTCACCATGGTCTGGCTTTTCGTCGTCAACTTTGGCTACAGCTGGGGCCCCTGCGGTTGGGTCATCATCAGCGAAGTGTGGCCCCTGTCCAATCGCGCATACGGCATCGCTCTTGGCGCATCCTCGAATTGGATGTCGAACTTTATCGTTGGCCAGATCACGCCGGTCATGCTGCAGAAAATCACCTTTGGGACATTCATATTCTTCGGACTGCTGACGTTTGGAGGCGGAGCCTTCATATGGCTGTTCGTCCCCGAGACGAAGAGGATGACGTTGGAGGAAATGGATGTGCTGTTTGACAGCAAGGGGGTCGCCGAAGCGGTGAGTGTCACTCTGTCCACTAATGCTCTCTGGCTTCTCTCTCTACTCAACCCTGCTCGCTTCATGTATCTACAAACGATCGCGTATATCTGCTAATCCTCCAACGCACAGGATGCCCACCGGATGGCCGAAATCAACAAGGCAATCGGCCTCGAAGCCGTCCTGCATGGCATGGGTATGGGTCGAACAGACTCGGGTGGCGAGACTGGAGGCTTTGACGAGGATGAAAAGAAGCGCCTTTTCGGCCACAACGATCACGTGAAGGACATTGAGACTGTGGGGTAGGCAGGATTGACTTGTCGTAGGTCTTGGGACGTTGTTCAATGAGGCAGCTTCAAATGTGAACCCTTGCAGGCAACTATTCTTCCTTTTTTTTTTTTCGTTTCGTCTACTCTTGGGGGCATTGTGTTCAAGACACCGTATCCAGAAAATGCTGTCTATCACTATCTAAACATAGCCTCGAAATTGTTGCGCCAAGCCGCGAAATGGACTCTTTGCTGACATCGTTTATTCCCACGGTTGTCATGAATTTTGGTCGAATCAATCAGAAGGTGTGCAGATGCAGCATCTCCACCGAAGATGTCCAGGTAATTCGATCCAGTAGTGACAATTATTGCCCCCCCAGGCTAGCACATCTTTTAAACGATACGAGATATCACATATAATTCTCCGAAAGCCTCTTTCGAAGGAAATATCAAGGCAAACTTGGAAGTGTTTCAAATATGCCTCATCCTGAAGTTTTCTTTTCACAAAGGTTTACAACATCATCGAATCCCCCATTTTCTTCCCACTTCCATAACCATTTGCGCCCTCTGCTCCTTCTCTTGCTATGCCGCTGTCAACAGCACCAAGAAAGATATTATCCTCTGTATTTCTAACAGGTCTCAGCAACGCCATCATCTTTGATGCCTCATGTGCCCGTAAGCAAAATACTAGTTTTCAGAGTGACATGAGCACTGAATATGCTGATGCCTTTCCTTAGCCTACGACACGCTTCTGAAGAAGGGTTTCACCTTGGCCTTCAAGAACGCGGACGAGGCGCAAGCAGCGCTGACCATTAGTCCCTTGGAGTCTGAAGTCAACGATGTAGTGGGCTGGCTCTTCGGTCCGGTCTCCAACTTTGCCACGGCACAAACGCGCCTAGAGAATGTCGAAAAGATACCATCTGGCTTCACGTATGACAGTATGTCATTTTGATGGCTCCATACTGTAAGCTATGCAACTGGCTAAGCTGTACTAGAGACGGATAAAAGCAGCTTGGCCAACATTGTAGCTTACTGCAATTTGGACCGCATTCAATCAACCCCTCGAGGGTTCTACGACCCCGACAATGGCGTCTATAATGCCATGACTCAGGCGCAATACGATAGCTGCAAGACTGGCATGTCCCGTGACGGGGCTGATCCCCCTACAGTAATGACTACCAACTACCCCAACCCTGGAACGGTACAAACACCTTTCACCGTACGCTAGCATTATCACTGACAAGAACCGTCCAGCTCACCTCTATGGATACCTGTACTTGGTATCTAGAGCTTATCCTCGACGTCTGTACACATCCTGCCGGAAGATCCAAAATGGCTCCTTTCACTCATAGTGTCTTAGGACGAGTTTCAAACCATAGAGGATGTCGATTCGCCCGGTGTACTACAAACATCCGACTCCGATTCCGACGACTATCTTTCTGAATCCGAGGACGAGGAAACGGCCATGGATGTAGCCACGCTCTTCGACACGACGATCCCGCACGAAATGACACACAGCAAGGTGATAGGAATACTGCAGCAAGACACTGGAGCCATGGAAGAGTACGGATGGAGCGCCTGCATCGCCCTCCAGAGTCCTTTCAATTCAGATACGTCATGACGCTTTCGGTCCTGCAACCAAAGCAACCAACCAAGCAAACGATCAAGAACCAAAGCAGCCCTTGCGAACAGACTCCATTCTTCCCCCTTCCACACGAGACAAACTTATAGACTGATCGAATGGACCCGTGCGAACACACAGAAAGCCTCGCTCTCTTCGCGCTGGCGCTGTACCTTCAAAGAAACGGCTACGCCGTCCAGGAAAAGGGAGATCTGCAGAAAGTGAATCAACCTAATCGACGACACCTGATCTCGCGGGCTAAAGAGCAACCGCTCCATACCGGACGCGAAGGAGAGATGCGGAACGGCATAGCATGGGCGGCCTGAGTAAGATAGAACATTCGGACACGATAGATACAGCAATATAGGATTCCCCTATCTACACCCATCATGTTCCCCTTTTCGCAAGCACAGATCCAGAGTCACAATTCCATAACAGCTCCCTTCAGCCCCTACACGCGCCCTCTCAACGATCCGTCATCGCACACTCCTATTTTCGCATCGTAAAGTCCACGCCTTGCGGACACTGCACTTCAGATGGGGGAAAGAGGACCGCGCAGCCTCGCTGAATCACTCAGGCACTGCATAGGACATTGTCTTTCCAGTTAACTGGGTGATAGGTAGGCTTACGGTTGGCAGTTCGACGCGCGGAGGGTGGGCAGTCTATTACTACTCGGCTGAATTACTACCGGCACCGGGCACGCACAGGACCGTCGAGGGAAAACGAAACCGATAGACGTGGAAAATTTGCCGGGTGGCAATGTTTTGAGCGGAAGCAGGATTGGTCATTCGGATGCGGCTGGTTTGTTCCTGCGTACTCGAAAAACAGTACCGCCCGTATCTAGACTGCACGTGGTGAAAATCTCCCGACATATCGCCGAGGCTGGAGTACCGGGTACCTCTCGTCTAGTTTGCCAGGAGTCGGTGGTGCAGTAATAAGAGATTCCTCCAACTTGGTGTCATCGTCAAGATCACCTCAAGGCCTGAAGCTGACTACGAGGCCTGGAACGCCATTGATGGGAGTGAAAGCTATGAAGCGATTGATGATATCTTTGACTGGCCTCACCTCGGCTAGATAGATATCCTGTCCGGTTCAAAATCTCATCACGCGAGACATCGCAGAGTAGTTGCCGGGTTGCTAACGCTTTGGTGAGAACAGATGTAGCTACGAAGCGAAATCGGTACGAATATGAGTAGAAGCTGCTAGGCGAATACTGGATGTTGTGCAGAGAGCAGTGCTGGATTGGGCGCCTTCCCGGTTCAGGAACCTGGCAGCTTTGACAATTCCATCAGGCCAAGAAGGCTCGACTGCTGAGAACAGCCACCATTTCCAGTAGCTCACGCCACTCCCGTCACCAACCCTCTCCGGAATATACTCTCCGCCTCTCTATACCTGCCTTCCTGCATCGCAGCCTTCCCATCCCCATCCCCCAAGCCCGCCACCTCCTCCCCACCACTCTCCTCAAGCGCCCGCTCCTCCCGCCGCAGCGCCTCCGCCTCATCCGCCTTCCCCCTCTTCTCCAACACCACCCCCAAACCACGCATCGCCGCCGCGATCTCCGGGTGCCGCGCCCTCAGCACCTCCCGCCGCAGCGCCAGCACCTCCCTCGCCAGCCCTTCAGCCTGTTCGTACCTCTCCTGTCTGAGCAGGATATTGACCTGTTGCCCCATCATGCACAGCGTTAACGGACCCCGCGGGCCGTGCACCTGTTGACTCAGCGGCAGGGCCCGCTGCATCAGTTCCGCCGCCTCGGAGAGCTTGGCGTTGTCGGTGTCGTGGTCGGCGCGCTGGTGGACGAGCACGGCGGCGAGGTTGTGCATCGTGGTCAGGGTGTCCCGGTGCGAGGGGCCCAGGGTCTGCGTGCCGGCTTCCAGGGCGCGGCGGTGGAGGGATTCGGCCGCGGCGAGGTGGCCTTGGTGGTGCAGGGCCGCGGCGAGGTTATTCGTGGTGCGGAGCATGCCGGGGGAGGTGGGGCTTTGGTCGAGGGATTCCCGGGTCGCGAGGACTTCGTGGAGGAGCGTGGCGGCTTCGGAGTATTTGCCTTGTTTTGTCAGGGCGGCGCCGAGACTGTCCTTCAGCGCGAGGGCGGTGAGAAGGTCATGGTCTTCTGGAGAGGTGTTTGCCGGCGTTGGCTGAGGCTCTGCCGGGTTGGAGGGTGCAGTCTGAGTCATTCTTTCTGGTTTGTTACAGATTGCGCAAGTGTTATGGGGTAGTAGTGATGATGGAAAAGGAAAGCAGAGAACGTTGAGATTTCTTAAATATTGGTATCATATACATATATGGGGAAAAAAAGAAAGAAGGCCAGGCAGCAGCGCAAGAACCTGTTCGGCCAATGACGAACCACATGCTCCCTAAGAGGCCAATAATCGGAGAAAGCTAGGCTCATCGTTGATTAAGCGACATATTTAGTGAAGTTATGTCTAGGTTGAAGCCTGTTTTGGCTCAGCGTCAGCAGGAGCTATGTGTGTGTGTGTGTGAGAGAGAGAGAGAGAGAGAGAGAGAGAGAGAGAGAGCTACCTATGGTGGGGCTGTTTTTACCCCGCTCGGCCTTGCGGTTAGATCCAGCTCCCACACGTACATCCCGTGGGGGTACACGCCTAGTGGATAGAGGGTACAAGCGCAGCAGGAGGTGCCTAAACAAATGCGGTGGTAGGTCACACCCTATCCGGGATCGTGGCCCTTGGGTGCGCTATCCGGGTATTCCGATGTATCTCGCTTTCCGAAACGTCGCCGCCAGCGAGGCGCACACCCTTATACATACCCTTCACAGTTGAACGATCAATGACTGACTTGAATTTGGCAAGTCGTGCAAGTGTTACGCCTTCATCCACTTTCATCGTGGAAAATGCGCTGCAAAACAGCTGTTCATCCTCGTGCTTCAACTAGGTTATGGGTGGTTAGTACTGCTCTGCTGTTTTTATCATACTTCTGCTACTCAAAGGCGTTTTTTTGTCTCAAATGTTGGGCTTGATTTGTCTCACTCACTAGTACCAGTATAGATAATGGCAGAATACTATACACGAGATGAAGGGATGGAGGTTGCGACCCACTTCTTCGAGTTCCGTGCCATCTTTCGTTACTGCACTTTTCATTTCACTCTTGTTTGCCTTCCTTCCTTCCTTCTCTCCTCCTCCTCGTCTTCCTTTTTTCCCTCTTCTTCTTCTCCCTCTTCCACATTGACTCTTCTTCGTGTTCATTTTTAATCCACATAATTACTGTCTAACATCATTCTCAATGTCTTGGCTTATATTCTCTTCTTTCCGACCGTGTGCTCAGGCAAGTGTAGCGCTTGCCCGGACTACCCTTTAGTTTCATCTATGAAAGACTAGCAAATTGAGGAACCTGAATCGCGTCAACTCCAACGCCCAACCAAGTACCCATGCAAGGTCCATATTTCCGTCCTTTGTAGTCTTCTCGTCCTGCTCTTGTGCTTTTTTGGTACCAATGATGTTTAGTTCTGCCTCCGTCATGGCAAATATCTGCACACGTACGACAGCCATCCCCAAAGTACTTTTCAGAAGAATAAGTGTTTGATACTATGGTGAGCCGATTGCAATAGGTAAACACTAACCAAAGCGCTTTTGACCACGTTGTCGACGTCTCGAAGAAGACCAGAGCTCTGGTAGTGGTAGCGCGACCCGAGATGTTATTCACTGGATGGACAAGGTCCGCTCCAATTGGGACCAGTACATATACCTCGTCTCCGAAGACACAACCCTTGATAACACCCTGGGTGTATCTGCAAACGTTGGCAGTGAGATTATGCGGTATCTCTCTTTATTAATCGATCGCTACAACTCACTTCTCGACATCTTCGGCATGCCTCCCGTGCAGTGTGAGTTGGAGGACCAATACCTTTGCAACATTTATACAAGCCCACTCGATACTGATTGTCCTTCAAGGAGATTTTCAAGGGCCGTGGCTCTTGATACGATCTACGCCAGACCCTCTACTCGTGTCAGCGCCATCTTTCGCTGCTCGTCACTACACAGCGAAAGATCGCCGGGTGGAATGGCTTGAGGAGTAGACAGTCCAGTGTTGCACTCGGGACACATATCCGCCACCCATCTGATGATGCTAAGCCTAGAACGGCTTGGCATAATTCAGAAGGTCGCTTCGTCTCGAAAGGCTTTGAGTATCTCAAGGCCAAATCTAGGACAATCGAAATATCTGGATCATGTAGAGTAACCTTCGGTGAGATCGATGTGGCCACAGCCGCAAGTAGCTGCTGGCAGGAATGGTACATTAGTGGCCTTTGTATGGATATACAAATCACCAAGGAGGAAAAAGAACAGGAAAATAACAGTGAGGAAAGTGCAAATGTGGCAAAGATTGGTATTGAGTGCTGTGCAATGTCTTTCTACCCTCTCAACCCCTTGGCTCAATGGTTAGGAGGCACAGCAGGGTCAGCAAACTTTACCGATATGGTATAAAGTATCAGCTGTAGCTTTCGGCCCCTACCCATGACTCAGCCAATCACAGCGCCTTGCAAAAACTCTACGAATCTAGTGTGTTAGAGACTCTCCTTTCGTCCTAGGGGTGATTACTTCGTCAATTTATAAACCTCTCCATTCTTCTCCGCATATCGCATGCGTAACCGCCTTGAATACCTCACACACTCTCAAGAATCTGCCCACTTGCCCATTCCTCCCCCGCGCCTCCTCAATGTCAAAAGCACCCTGGGCAAACGAGCCTTTCGAGCTCCTCGTTGCCCCAGATCTGCCCATTGGCGCCGTAGGTTCTTCCCAGCCCTTTTCGAATGTAATCCAGCTTATTAAACCGGCTGATGTCGAACAGGACAGCCACAGTGCGTTCAGCGCAGCCATCGACATGTCCCACGCGCACAACTGTCTCCTCCGCGGCCTCAACGCCATCATGCTGCAAGTGCCCCACATCCCGTCCCACGGCTCCCCCGGCCACAACCCATCCGATGTGCGCGATCTACTAACCTATATCCGCACATGGGTCAAGACCGTCGACCACCATCACCACGTCGAAGAGACCGTCATGTTCCCCGAGATCGAGGCGATGGCGGGCGAAGGGCTCTTCTCGGGAGCATTGCACCAGCATCGCGAGTTCCACGATGGACTCGAGGAGCTGCTTCGAGTCGCGGAGTCGATGCAGGCGGATCCGTCCCAGTACTCCTGGACGACCATCAAAGGGATTATTGACGACTTCGCGCCCGCGCTCGTGGATCATCTCCGCGATGAGATCAACGTCCTCCTCAGTCTCGAACGCTTCGACAGTACGGCTCTAAGTATATGTTGGCAAAAAGCCGAAGACGTCGCCAAGGCGAACGGCAAAATCTCGTTCCTGGTGCGTGCCCAACTACCAACCCCCTTTCCTTGAGGATATTCCTCCACCTTCCACCTCTCACCTCCCCAACATGCATCTCCTCCCAAATCCGCTCACATCCATCCAGTACGACATCTTCTCCCTCGTCCTCGGCTGCTGCGATAAGACCTACCAAGGCGGCAACGACTTCCCGCCCCTGCCCCGCCTGATGCCGTACGCGATAACGTACTGGTTCGGACGCACGCACGCGGGGGCGTGGCGGTTCAACCCGTGCGATTTCTGGGGCCTGCCGAGACCGCTGCCCATGCTGCCGGAGAATCGGCCGTAAAAGGACATTGGAGGGAGACTGAGAATTTGTCATGCGTAGCGATGATGTGTTAGTTTGTAGCTTGGGAATTGAGATTGAGGAAGAGGGCGAAGGCGTGAGACTGTGGCTGTGATGTACTGAGAGGTTAAGTGACTAGAATGATGACGAGGATGTAGTCAGATATGTGGCCATATGCGACAGAGCGAAATACTATGCTTGTTGCAGTCATTCAGCCATGTAGCCGCTCCAGCCTTGGAGATTTCCCAGCCTCCGAAGCCCACTGCAGCAATGGAGATATCTCGGCCATACTCGGCATGCCCATGCTCATTGAACAATGCCTATGCTGATATCAATGCCTATGCCCATGCCCACATCAATGCCTAGGTCATGGCCTATGCACATGCCCATATCTTGAGACAGCCAAATGATGACTCCCTCTCACCTCATCCGCCACATGCTGTGGGCTATCCCCTACATCTCCTATCCCGTACCATTGCACCCACAAACATCCCGCACCATTCCATAAATACCTATAATCTCCTATCCCATACTTTGTTCAAGAGATGTGGGACCGAGGGCCTCGATACCATAATGCTAATGGTATTGCTACGGTATGGTATGGGATATTCCGTCAAACATCCCACACCTTTCCGGAAAAAACAGCCTTCAACGCTCGCACGCCGTCTTTGTCTTCGCCCCCGAAGGATCCAGTAAGCTTTCTCTTCCTCCCGCCGAACCCGTCGAGATTCTCAGGCGGCCGCACCACCAATCATCCTCGCGCAATCCTGCGTTCTCTTTACTCCATCCCGATTCCCAGTTCCGATGATCGATCGCAGGGTTTTTGGATTCCCGGGACGTCGAGAAGTAGCTCAACCTTCCCATCTACCGGAAATGCTTGTTTTCAAGCACGGCCGATGTGACGGAATGATTCCTTTGTTGATCCAAGAGCAAAAACGGACGTCAAGTCACAACGTCAGGGGATCCGGCAGCAGCGGTGGTTGAAGACGAAGGCTGTGGTGCATCCACTCCAGTTTAGCGAGAATAGAGACTACAATTCTAAGATGAAGCGAACGGTAGATAAGGTGGGATGTTGAGGTATTACACGGGAGTATGAAACATGAAACCCTCTCTCACAACGTCCATAGGTCTCTTCTTTACGCAAGCTGACTCTTCCATGGGCGTAGGAAGTGCGCGGAAAGTGTGAGCAAGAGTGCTGATTCAATTGATATCAGCACCAGAGCTACATCTCGCTCGCGTGATTTCTTCCGGTAGATAAAATCTCAGACAATTTCGAACCGACAAAGGTTGTCCGCTGCATTAGGGTTCTCGCGGAAGAATTCGCCATCCATGATACCATGAACATAGCTATAGATCGAGCGTCAGTAACCTCCGCCTCAAAACCAATAAGGGGGCTTACCACTGCCCGACAAGTCTGCACCTCATATATACCTCAACCCACCGAATTCTCGTCCTGCGTAAGACAAACGGCGTGCTCCCACCGGGTAAAATCACGACCAAGTCTCCCTTCTGGGCCGAGTGGTGTGTGAAACCAAGGTACCCTTGCCGCGTGACAAAGAGAAGCTGGTCTTTCAGGTGGACCAGTGTTTGCGAACCGACGAATTTTTCCACCTGACGAGCCTGTGACCAATCCTGCGGGAAGGAAGGCCCGTCTTTGTCGATCCGTTCTGGCTGCTGGTTTTCGCCAGCTAGGCAGTCGGCTAACACTGTTCGCCAACAGACTTCGTGCTTGGTCTGCCCGTTCGGGATCTGCTTTATCAGGCTCAAATCCATTGGAACCGTTCCTTGGATGCTCTCGAATGAATGGTCAAACACTTTTCCGATAGTATCGACAATCACGCCTTCAACTGCTAAGGAAAAGCCCCGTTGGGGAAATATCATTTGCTGGCGTCTTGTGCAGCCTCTATCAACATTGAAGAAATCGAAGGTGAGCCGTGGAGAGTCTAGATGACTCCAATCAGGAACCCAAGATGGCAGCCCGTTTATGTTCCCCATCCCAACAGAATAGGACAATAAATTCAGTTTCTGGGATTTTATTAGAATATATTGAGCAGCTAGGCCAAACACAAGGGTCCACGGTTTTGCATAATCCACTGCGAGAAGTTCATTCGCAGCATCTGCTTCGCTAAGAAGACTGAGCAGGGAAAATATCTTGTCTTCTGGAACAGTGCACGAATGATTGCGTGTGATAAGAAGAAGTTCATCTAGACCCAGCCGTAAGCCGGAAAGATACTTGTGGCGAAGATTTTGTAGCGCTGCAGCTGCAGCGCGAGAATCCCTATCTTCATCAGCATTATAGTAGTTGTGCAGCTTATCAATACTTCTCATATCCTCCCAGTCCAGAGAATGAGTACCACAATGGAGGGTAACTCTCGTTGCACAGACGATTTCTTGAATGACCCATGATCGACCCCATAATCGCCGAGAGAAAAGCTCGTCTAAAACACGTCCATTTTTGTTTAGTGGCAGCTTCGACGCTCGTATAACGTCAGTATCAGAGCTAACGGCATTCTTAGCGGTGGGCTCCTTGGGTTCCAAAAGCAACTGCATCGCCTCTCCACTTGATGGGCTCTCTTGACCCAACCATACTGCAACCTCCTCAGCACTTCGGTAAATGTCGGACATGCGTTGTACTTGCGCAGAGCGCTCTGCTAGGTCTTGCATTGAGATACAAAGTGCGTCAACCCACAGGACTCGAGGGACCTCCGGCAGACGAAGACGAAACAAAGCAGCAACAAGACTTGGCCCCAGGATGACATCTTCCCCATAAATACGGATGCCGTCTGAATATTTCGGGTAGAACCCAGAGACTGAAGGCAGACCTTGGGACTTGGACAACGAATTACGAACGATGTCATGCCATGTATAAGAGAGTGCTGTGTAGATTGGTTTGTTGTCCAGGACTTCCATGCAAAGACTTCCCTCTAGCAACTCGAATGGGTTCCCACTTTTGGAAGGATGAAGAACTAAAAGTCGTAGCGCTCGCGGATCTTCAGGGAGTGGTCTCAGTATAGAATGCGGACCGGTTTCAAGTTCCAGATCAGCGTTTAGCGGACCGTACGGAAACTTGGTGTCTGCGAGTGCTTTGACAAGGGCTTCTCGTTCCAGGGGTTGGAGAAATCCTGTAAGACTTTGCAGATGAGCGCACACTTCTTCCATGTCGCCATCTCTGGATGACTGGCCATCACTATACAGAACCGGGAAGACGACAGAATTGAACAATCGCAGGGCAAATCTCGTGGCAATTATAGGATCGGTATAAACACCGGCCGCTGAGTGGCCTGCCCACCAGTGCCAGGCATAGTCTCGCAACGCGTAGTCGCCTGACTCGGGATCTTCTGAGAGAACGCAATGGACGATGTAAGCAAGGCAACTCTTCGCGATGAATCTGTGCACAAGACTGGCCTCAAAGTCATTCAGTATGGCGAGACAACCGCCTCTTTTGCGCTGAGATGGAAGCAAAAATTCCCGGACGGAGAAGTGCGCCAACGAGACAACGTATTTTGATCTTGGAGCGAGTACATGTGTATGGTCGAAATAGGGTTCGACTGTGACGAGGCCTACCAGATTGTTGATGAGATCCATGGGAGTCAGGCGTCGTTCCACGTCAAAGGCGTCACAATTTGCTTTAGCTGCTGGTGTTACGACGCAAGCATCCACGAGTTCTTCTATGTAAAGTGATCTTTTGGAGAAGATCAGCCATTTCAATGCTGTAAGGCACTCATCGAGTAGCTGATCCTGAATTTGGATTCGCTCAAGTATGCGCGTGTAGCTTTCTTCCACTCCACGAGGCAGACCACTCAAGGTTCTTTCCACGTCTACCGGCCGCAAAGTTTGTTGATTTTTGCCCTGAAGTTCTTCCATTTGAAGGGATGCCAACTGGAACCTATCGGAATTAGTTTCTTGTCATCTCGTGTAGAGGATTACTTACATTCCGTTAGCCATTCCCACAATGCCCTCCGAGACCATGCGTTTAACCTTGTCCGACTGCAACTTCATTCTTGGATGCTTGGACATCTGACCATTCACGAAAAGTCCAATGTCATGATCCACGTGCTTGGGGTCAATCTGCTGCGATTTCCAGCCGCCGCTTGTAACGAGCCTCTCTTCGATATCAAAATCTCTACGACTCGTAACGATGATGCGTAAACAAACTGGCTGGACAGCGGCAAGGCTGTTCAGGAGGTCAATGATCGCGTCTCGTGGGCCACCAAAGGGAATCTCATCTAAAGCATCAAATATGAGGACGACGGGTGCTGTCTTATAAGAATTATCCGAATGTTCTACTGCATATTCAGGAGGAATACCACATAGCGCCTCCAGTAGCGCTTTGTACATGTCGTCCCTGTTCAGTACTCTCCTCTCCCCTTCTTCCTTTAGGGCTTCCAAGCGAGCAAGAAAGCGTGAGTCTGAGGTCAGTTGAGCCAGGATGCATCTCAGCACTATGCCTAGATCGTGAGAGTCTGCATTGTCCCAAGAGAAATAGAAGTAGGCCGTGGTATAAAGGTGGTCTACTGTACCCTGGAGTTTCTCAACTATCGAGGAGCAGAGGATTGTTTTGCCGCAGCCAACATCACCATTGAGCCAGAGGAAAGAATGATCACCATTGAGCCAGTCTCTAAAAAGTTGGCCTTCAAAGAACCACTGGCCAGTCTCCGGTTCTCGTCTTCTCTGCCGGGCGGCTTGTGCATCTCTCTGGTCGATTCGCCTTAGCCAAGCCTCGAGCTTCTCTTTTCGCTGCAATTCTTGCTGTCCTATTGAAAATCAGTCATGCTCAAGATAGCATGAAACCTGTTTGCACTGACCTCGAACGATCCTGAGAGTCTCATTGCCGGTTTTTTGTAGGTCATCAAGACGTTGCAGCATCTCTGATTGGCGAAGATTGATCCGTGATTCTTGTGCCGCAAGCGCCTGTTGCAAGTAATGTTGATCGAGTATGTCTAATCGCTCTTTGCAGAGCAAATGCGCCGCTCGAATGTTGGCCAGTATACCGTCCCAGAAAGCTTTAGTTTTTCTATAGTTTCTTAACATCACGTTTGAGGAGAGTTGACGAATGCTCTGGGCCTGGTACTCTAGTATTAAGCTGTAGAGATTTACAATCTTGGTCTCGAAGTCATCTTTAACTTTGTCGTCGATCTGGTGGACGTTGTCTTGACGGTATAAACCCTCAACTGCGTTGTAGTACTGAATAAGATCCGCTATTTCTGCTAAGCCTGTTGTATTAGCTGCACGTTGTTCGCTGGGGATCAAAAGTAGCTACAGAGTACCATTAATGATTAGCATTTTGACTCATGTTCAACCCTCTAGTGAAAGATTGTGTCTTTCTAAAGAAGCGGAGGAAAGACACCATTTACCGGAAGCAATGTGCAAATCCCCGTCCAAGCAAGCGTTGCGTGAGGCTCGGAAGCAACTGTTGCGCCAACAAAATCTTTAGCAGCGGCGATGACTTTGACGACTTTGTCAAGCTGGTCCCGTACGATAACCTGATTGCCGCCTACTCCAAACTTCCAGACAGCCTCTTCGTCAACCTTGATCTTCTCGTCCAGAAGTTTCTTCATTTGAACCTGCCGTTGAAGTGTTCCAACCTTTGCAAACCTTACTACGCCTTGAGAGTATCCTTCTTCGGAAGATCTCGCCTTGATAGGTGATTCTGAACATGGCGAGTCTGGCTGTAATCTGGGGGAAAGCGAAGCTAAAGCTAAAGCTTGAGAAGCATGGCTCATTTGCAGGTTTTCGGTCAAGATGCGCTCGAATTCGGCAATAAGCCGTCCGTCTTGGGCTTTCAGGCGCTCGTAAGCACGATCCCAAAGATTCTTAGAGTTGGTCGAAGAGATTAGATCGTCTGAACTTGTTCGCGACTCTCCAGCGTTCGTTGTTTGCACAAGGACCGTTGACGCGCCTATAGAAGATGGAGAGCACGCATCGAATCTGGCCTCGGCATCCTGGAAAGGCACAGAGGAAGTAAGGTGATCTGCGAGGAAGATGGCAGCGCGGAGTCAGGGGCCAGATGTGATTCTTTTCGCAGATGCTTCTCTTTGAAATCGTGTAAACGTCTCCCCAAAGGCATGCTGCCAGGCCAGATCAAACACAGTACAACTGTACAAGGTGTATCGAGCTTAGCCTCGTTGCCCTGTCCACATAGTAAGCCAGCCGTCAACTTGACGACTTTGAGGTTCAGACGACTCGAAGTTAGTGGCTATATGTCAGTGAAGAGAGACGATGGACATTCCGTCGAGTCATTATTGTTGAAATAAGGCAGCCTCGCCGCCAAGCTTTAAACTAGGAAGGTTGCGGCTAGCGCTCTTAGCGTTACGAGTACCCCAATCTAGAAATATTAAGCGGGCGCAGCAGGGCTGCAGGCAGCGGGCAATAGTAATCTCGCCTGCTTCTCAGGGTCAGCCGTACGAAGGTGCAAGTCCCCTAAACTATTCCTATATAACCTGTTCAATGCGAGTCCGAGTGAATCCCGAGTCCCTTCGAGAGAGCATGAGATGCGCCATCCTTATTAAAAATCACGACACAGGGCCAAATAAACTGTACACGGGCTTCCTCATCATATCGGGATTGTGGACTAGATGACAATTGCAAGAAAATCGAGTGTATCTAGGTTCAGAGTGAGACCCAAGATCTTCATTTTTGTATCGACTTACTCTACTTATGGACAATAACCTAGAGGTCGAGCGATCAGTGAGCGAAATCCAATTTTCCGACACGTCTGTGCTGCTTATGTATGTATCTTGGTCCCTCATCTTCATTTGGGCTCGGAATACCTCTGTGAAGTTGCCTATCCCATAACCAATGCGATGACAGTCTGAATGTGCATAGAGCAAACTGTGCATAACACCAACCCAAAATCATCAAAAGCCCACGCCATTGCGCCTGTAGATGCTCATTTCGGAGTCTCCACTTAGTCGGCATTACTAGCGTCTCAAGGGTTATGAGTCTTCTCCACTTCGCCGTTGTCGTATCGGCCGTGGATGAGGCAAATTTCCATGCAGGAGAGTGTTTCTCTCACTTTAGCCTAAACAATGCCTTCCTCCCCACAATAACTCCATCAGACCCGCGAAAAGCCTTCGTCTCGTACGATAATTCCTCTCCAGCACAATATTCCAAAACGCCAATGACCCATATGATCAACAGGGTTCATTGTATTTGGCTTTCTCTGCCCATGAAAGCCATACCAGTCAAGTATCCCCTCCCGACCGCCCTCACACCCCCTTCAAACTCACCCCGCAACCCCAGGAAACGTAACCTCAAACGTCGCCGCCAACCTTCCATAAACCACCAGCCCCGCATGCGTCACCTCCCGCGTCCCATGCCTCAGCAAAAGCCAGCGCACCGTCGCGACCAGCTCCTCGACCAAGCCCTTCTCCACCCCCGCCGCCTCCTGCCGGATCCAGAAACCGACCACCTCGCCCTCGCCGCCGTTGAACGCGTTCACCATGTCCTGCCCCGCGATGTAGCTGTCGTCCACGGCGCGCGCGATGTCGTCGAGGCCGTCCAGGACGAGCAGCTCGCAGTTCATGTCGGCACCGTCGTTGCAGACGGGGCGGCCGTAGTGCTCGATTGCGATGGAGGTGGCGGGGTCGATGGGGTAGGTCCAGGGGGCGGGGGGCCAGGGGGTGCGGAAGGACTGGAGGGCGGTGGTGGTGGTGGTGGTGGTGGTGGTGTTGGGGGGGTAGGGGAGGGGCGGGGTGGTTGGGTGGGGAGGGTGAGCGATTGGTGGGGGGGTCAGGGTGAAGGCGGTCAAGAGGGGGAGGATGTGCATTTTGGGAAGTGGGCGGTTGGGGTTGGGGGTTCTGTTTGCAGGGTGGAAGGTGAGCGCTGGCTTCACTAGGTGGAAGGTAGGTCTTCAGGTCGGAGGTGGGGTGCAGTATCTACCGTGCGCGTAAACCTCGCTGTCGCCAATATGCAAATCGCGCAGCTTACCCCTCTTTTCGCGAAACCCGACTTTGGGACTCCGTGTCGTGGAGCGTCATAAAGAACTTACACGAAACATGCATAGAAGAACGCTCCAGCATTCTCGATCGGAGTAGCAACACCTCCTCCATCATCGAGGGGTGGTATTGTCTGGAAATGCGCCATACATCGCAGCGCAGATCTTCAGGCTGCATCGACCATCCTAACACTTGAGTTATGTCTGAAGAGACCTCTAGAAGTCCGGAGGAGGGCTCGGATCCGCATGAGTTCTCTGCAGTCAGCATGGCGTTTTACTATCTACAAGTCTCACTAGAGGTGTCTTCGCATGCCCATCGCCGCACCCCGACATCGATCATGTCAAGGCGCTGGTCGCCTCGGTCGTCCTGGTCCTGTCGATCAAAAATTCTCACATGCAATTCAGTCCGAGATCCAATCTTTGTCACCCAGGCTAGAGCTAGGGAGTTACCCTTTGGAGAATCGTCTCAGGGGCTGAGAGGAGTCGCAGGGACCGATTCGTATTAAGCGGATTATGCTGTACGGAGCGAGCAAATTAAAATCGATACTATTGATTCGATTATTTCATCGAACGAGCTACGAGCATGACACGAAAATGGTTGTCCTGGGTCTTCTTAAAAACATCCTCTCCCTTCCCAAGTCAAGAGTCCTCGGCGTCGCAGTTAAGAAGGCAACTTCTTCCCAACGGCGCTCTCACTCTAACCTACGGCTTGAAATCCCCATCTGCCTCCTGATCCTCGTCCGGTCCTCCGTCAGCCACGGTATCGGCGGTGCTCACGTCTCCATCCTTACTGTTGTTCGGACCGGATCGGTTAGCTTCTTTTCCCAATCGTATAGAATAGCCTAAGGGTACAGCGAAAAAGCGAGCGGTGAGAAAAGCACAAGGCAAGTGAGTGATAGGATTGTGTATTCTTTTATGTTGCGCTAAGCTTACGCTGTCCCTCCGACGCCGAACTCGTCGCTCTCTGGCTTCGCCTCTTTGGCGCTGGATTCGTACCTGGGTGCGCGATTTTGTCAGTCGGGAAGTCTTGCTGGCTTGACAGGAAGGAGGGACAGAGATGTAATTAGGGGGCGAAGAGGTGGGTTCGAGAGTTGGAATGGCGTACTGCTGCTTCACTTCATCCTCTGCTTGGTTGGGCATGTTGATGTAGTAGAGGCTGTGGTGTCAGTCGTGGGTTTTTGGTATCTGGTATTGTTGTTTCTGTTTTGGTGGAGGTAAAGACGCGTAGGTAGGTTCGAGTGTGGTGGGCAATGCTGATTGTGGTGGGGCAGATGAAAGAAATAGCGGGGTAAAGTGAGTAATTTCAGGTTTCACTGCGATCTTGTTCGCCGACTCTCCGGTAGTCATGTGATCTTATGATTCTCTACTTTCTCAATAGCACGACGTGAGCCTTGTGCGAAAGTACTATTCTTCTTGCTCACCTAGATTGGGCAAGTATGCCCCGTTTCTGCTTCAGCTCGGTTGTGGCTGTGGCTGTGACCGTGGTCGTGGCTGTGTCCGAGCTGCAGCGCGAATTCTAGCATGAAGCTGTTAAGTGCTTGGCCCTGGCTTCCATTCCTGAGAAAGGTCGCAACCATCTACAGGTACAACCATGTCGCAAAATCATTATCAATAAAGAGGGCGTGGTGGCTCGCAGCTGTGCAGAGCCCTCCAGCCTCATTGCCTCAAGACTGCCTACGAGAAAGACTTGAGTAAGGTACTTCGCTTACGACGACAGGTCGACTAAACTGAGATAGGCAGTGCTGCGGAACGTGGCTGCATACTAATGCACGAGCTGTCACTGTCTAAAAGTCCAGACTTCAATGACCAAATGGGCGATAAGGTTCACATGATGGGCCTTTTAAAGGACTGGACTTGCCGCCCATCATTGCCTCTCTGAGATGTTTCCTTTTACTTTATCGCTTCCTCCGTGAATGGACCCACTCTCAATTACCGTCAGTGCTTTCGCCTTCGTTGGAGCATGCCGTAAACTTGTTCATGGCTTCAAATTCTTGAAAGAATTATCCCGAGCTCCGGAAGACATCTTGGCCTTGACGGACGAGCTCAATGGTTTGCAACATACCCTCACTGCCATTGGTTTGGCGACGCGACAACATCGAAATGAAGTCGTCGCAGTCCTTCTCGCTCCCCTCTTCCAGAGAGTCGACAATGTTATCCGAGAGTTGTGCGGACTCTGTGGGGTGTCTCCTGAGAAGCTTCAAGAAGTGGAGGACGATGTGCATACAGAACAAATCAAGTTTCAACTACTGACTCGATTCAAATGGACTCGCGAAAAGGGACGAGTAGGCGAGCTGCGGGAACGGTTGAAAGTGGTTCGTCTAGATTTTGCCAACTCATTGGCTACGGTGTCACTGTAAGTTCAACTTCGACTCAGCCCCCGCCCGTAACTACCTTAGACTCTTGGCTGCATTTGCCACAATCCCGCCTTTCTCCAACGTCTTCCCTTCGACTGGCGTCTGCTATAACTTCATATAGGCTCGACATATCCTATGTGGCATCTCAATTAAAAACTCTGTCTATCGCTACAGAGGCCTTGAAAAGCCATCAAGCGCACAATCAGCTTCTCACGCCTAATCCACCAGATTACCAAGTCAACGATCCCAGCAACATGACAATAGCCACCGTGCCCCTTCCTAAGGAGATTGACCTTGAAGCCCAAGGACAACCACCTCATAATGATTTTTGGGAAAAGCCGACTCCACGATCCCTCACGAAAAGATTCGACGCTAGTCCCAGTCACTGTAAGCCAGCGTGTAGCTGCGCATGTCACAGGGAATATCGCTTCAAGAGCCCGCGGCTCTTCCAGAGTGCCATTGGATCCCTCCTCGTTAAATCTAGTGGACTCTATGGCATGACCCAGCCGTGCAACGAATTTTCATGCCGTCGGAATGCGTCAACCAGCATGCGTATATCATATCGTTTTCCCGAATGGTTTCTGAATCGTATGGTTTCTTCAGTCATCATCTCGAATCGACTCTGCGGACCTCAAGTGTCACTAGTGGCGCCAAGGGTCGTTTCGAACACTTCAGACATCATGTTTCATGCTTTTGCGGGCAATGTAGACGGCATTGCAAAGCTTTTCGAACTGAGTCTCGCCTCGCCATTCGACATGACTGACAATTTCGGCTATACGGCACTCCACGTAAGTGAATCTGCACGCAGCATCAGAGACACTAGTGTCAGATCCGAGTTCTAACAAAATCGTAAATTAGTACGCCGTGGATCAAGGTCATATTGATCTCTGTCGATTTCTGTTGAATGCGGGCGCACGCCCCGACATCACGGATCTTGATGAAAAGTAAGATCTCTATATGCATGAGTGAGGAAATTGCTAAATTTGAAAAAGCACTGTCACAGACATAGCATGGACGAAGATCTGCTCAAATAAAATTACTCGTCCAGAAGTAGCTGCGCTGGAGGAAATGTTCAAGAAGGACGCATGGTTTGAAGAACGGCAGCTCTCCATCCTGCACAAAATAGTACTTGAAATGTTGCCGACGCCTCGAAGCCTAGAGCAAGAATTGTCTGCATCAACAAGCACTATTGATCTAGCAGATTCCGAAGGAAGGACCCCCTTATCTTGGGCAGCAGAGCGTGGCAACGCCTCAGCTGTGAAGACGCTACTTAAATACGGCGCGAGTATTTCGAGGAAGTCGATCACCTGCATGACGCCACTGCACTACGCAGCCAAAGCTCCCGGGCCGGCCTGTCTCAACATCTTGCTCGACAAGGGTGCATCCGTGACCGTCAAGAACAAGTGGAATCAAACCCCACTCAACATCGCCGCCTACTTCCAGAACGACTCGTCATTCATTGCGCCTCTTCTTGATCACAGCGCCGATATCAATGAAAGAGATTGCTACAGCTCAAGTGCCCTGAGCTGTGCGACGTTCATGAACAACATCGCCACCGCCCGGTACTTGATCTCACGCGGAGCCGACATCAACAGCCAGGACAGCTTGGGCATCACCGTACTGAACGAGAGCATCGAGAACAACAGCCACGACTGCATCTCTCTGCTGTTAGACAGTGGTGCCGACCTCTCCATCGCGAACAAATACGGCGAGACGGCGTTGCATATCATCGCCCGTCGCGCCGACCTCCAGACCCTCCGCATCTTCCAAGCCGCAGATCTGGAGGACATGGATCCGGCCGCGAAGACAAACGCCGGCTTGACGGCCAGCAACCTGTTCGCGCAGAGAGTGGACGTCGGTGCCGATGTCGAGAAGGCTTTCCAGCATCTGATGGGGATACTGGACCCGAAGAGCACCTGTTTGGGATTTTTCGATGCCGTGGAAAAACTTCCTCTGTCTGAGAAAGCGCCGGATGTCGTGGAGGTCACGGTCCAGGAGGTGATGGCTGAGTAAGGCGATTGGACGCCCTTTACCCCCATTGTGGCTACGTTCACTGGGGAGAAAGCCTCTCGCTGCTTACCTTGAATCTTGTGGTCCGTCATAACAAAGCCCATTGCGATCCAGGGCATTTCTTCTGACTGATTCATATAAAAATAAATCTATGGTACCGTAATAACGACTCCATCGTCTGCACATGCATCTATAAAAAGATCCCATGTCGCAAAACACCATACTCGTCTCTCATTTGCAAAACGCTATAGTCTGAACCGAATCCAACAACCTCCATTGCGACTCCGAGATCCAACTCTCAGTCACTATCCACCAACAACACAACCACACCTCCTTCGACGCTACCACCCTAATTCCTAACTCCCCCGAGCCTGCCTACGAATGCCCCCTGCCCCACTCTTCTCCCCCCCTTTCACCCATCGACATACAAAAACACCGCAACCATCGCGCCGCAATCCAATCCACCACGCAACTCACCTCCTCCACTTCCCCTGTGAAGATAGCATGTGCTCCAGACCAGAGACCGCAAAAAATCCTTGGCCCGGATGGAACCAGCACCCTCTACGGCACCTCACGCGGGCCTCGGCCTGCAGATCAAATCTCAACATGGCCGTTTTAGCATCCACATAATCGATATCTCAGAGCGCACGAATGCTCGCGGCGACTTTGTATTCTCAATGCTGGGGGGAGAAAAAGGTTGTATACTTAATTTTCCAATGATCTACGTGACGACGACGACATATCCACGTCCTTAAAAAAAAAATCTCAACAACATGGGTTTTAGTCAAATTTCTCATGAGGATTGACATCGTATGACCTTGTCGTGGTCACGTTGATTCTTGATTTGGTGGATAATCTGACTGTCGCAAGCTTTTGGGGGCCGATTCGCCGTGTAGCTATATTGCGCCGAAGTTTTTGAAGTTGCTCAGAATGCGATGCGTAGGATGTGTTTTGGTGACGGTACATAACGATACGCGAAGGCTAACGAGGATTCTGTATACTGCGCCACTTGGGCCGCGTGAAACTGCTCTCCACAGTAAAAGTGCAGGTTCGTCGGTCTCGCACGTCGCTGCTATTTCGCGTAAAGTGATAGCTTGGGATCCGTGATGGTTTGGCCTATCATGGTCTACAAAGACCATGCCATCGCACAGACAGTTGTCTCTTCGCCACAGTGGAACTGAGGGTTAGCCGGTCGCATGGGCAGAGTATTTTTGCGCTACGTCAACCATACCCAAGAGTGTGTTGCTGAGGGTCCCGGGAGTGAAAAAATGCCTCCCTGGCATATTATTATTCGTGCTTGGATTCGACGACTCTCAAAAAGGCACCCACTGTTGCACAACTTGCCGAGCAACGACCGGTCACCTTTTGCACGTTTGATTATCTATCAAAGGCCGGCAAATACGACACCGAAAAAGCTCTGTTATTTCTCGGGTCCTCTTGAGAAAGACCAAGAAGATTCCAGATCCAATCTCTCCTACACACTGCATGACAACATCCAGCTTCGTGACATGAGAGGCCTTGAGCAGCATTTGGGTCTTGATGTGCACGGCTCCCAGCTTTTAAAGCATATACCGCGCGTTTCGCTAGTGGACTCAAATCATGAGCAGATACAGAACTACCTAACCGAGACGTTAGCCTTTCTGAGGGGGCTGAAGTCGTGATACCACTACAATTATGAGTTAGCAATGCCGCGACTTGCTGATGGTGGAAGCTAATGAACGCTATTCAGTTTCGAAGACAGGCCGTTGCGACCGAGCAACGTGATACGAGCGAAAGTGTCGGTACTTTCAAGAACCAGGACAAGCCAGTACACACTCCTCATACAGGTACCCTAGAGCTCACAACTTATTCTAGATGCTTTCGGAAACTAAAATGGAAAGCAGATCAGACGGTGGATAGGGGGACCCTGGCGTGCAAGACGTCACTTGACCGAAGCTGAAACGAGCAAGTACCTCGACGGCTCTTGGCGCGTGAGAACCATGAATTGCTGGAGACCACTCCTGCATCCCGCGGACGAACGGCCCATGGCCATGTGTGATTATTCGACCGTGGACGATTCGGATTTGATAGCGGCAGACAGGGTATCGCGCGAGTATACTGGCGAGATCTTCTACCTGCAGCACAATGAGAACCAGGAGTGGTATTGGATTAGCGGACAGACTCTGGACGAAATGCTGCTGGTGCTGCTGTTCGTGAACCGTATACGATTCTGATCCCCAAGGAGGCCCCCCGTGTAAGCTCGCCATTCGCGATTTAAGATACTCTGCTGACAAAGCATATTAGTCACGCCACATTCCTCCTTCCTTAATAACATGGCTGTGAAGGATGTCATGCCGGTCCAAAGCCTAGAGACTGCATTGATTGTATGACCAAGTAATAAACTTTATCTAGCTGTTTCTCATTATGATTACATAGGCCAAGTTTAGCCTAAGGTACGCTTCATTCAAATTCTAGTTCAGGGAGTATGATCCCAAAGAATCACCGACAGATAATCCTTATGCAATCGTAGGGTGCTTCAAGAACTCACTAGGCTCATTTCTCCGGGGAAAAGTGGCTTGCCATGCGCTCATCACTTTAATAAGGGTCGACTCTTTGTGACGTGGGGCGGCGATCAATAAGCCGACAGGTCTGCCGTTGAAATCTAGGTAGGACATAGGCAGAGTTGCAATAGGAAATCCTTGTTACAAATCATTAGACAGAACTTCACAGGAAGGGTGCTTATGTTGATCGAAACACGAGTAAGGAGGGGTTAGGAGACTGGAATCTCTCACCGCCAGCCGCTGAGTATGTACTAAGCATGCAGTCACCGGGAGCAATGATAACATCGATGTCGTATTTCTCGATCACCTCGTCAAAACTTGCCGCAACAGCTTTGGAATGGGCTAGTGGCCGCTCACGAGCCTCGGCTGAGTCTCCAAAGCTGAGTCCCTGTTCCAGCAGAACTTGATTTGGGTATTCTATGCTGTTATGTCAATGGGGATTTGAGCCTTCTTCCGTATATACTAACCTTCAGTCAGCGCTACTTCCGCATGCGCAGAGTTCCAGCCAACAAGTTCTTGCAGGTTCTTAACCTTACTCTCCTTCAGATTCCCCAGGTAGTTGTCCATTGCACCTTTGAGATCGGCAACTGGCAAGCGTCAGAGGTCCGCTACTCAGATGTCTGGCAGGTCTTACCCATCAGAGTTTGCGTCGCATTCCTCCCTTCGTATTCGAAGTCTTGAAGAGGGCGAAGGGGTACATTCTCATGAAAGGTCTTTGCAAGGCTTCGGATTGTCGTATAAGCAGCTTTCGTTTGATTCAACTAGCGGAAGATATGGCATGAGTTCTGTGAGCTGTGATTGGACTCAAGCGCTCACCATCTGTGCTGTAGCCTCAGGGACGGGTTTGACGAAAGAGTCCGACATCTGCCACTTCTCTGGATCCAAAGTACCGACCTTGATGTCACTCCAATCGGAAGTCATCGCGGACGCATAGTCGTTTTGGGGGACATTGGTCTTGGAATGGTTCACAAGCACGTTGAGGAGATCGGCGACATCCTTAACTGTCTTGCCCATAGGGCCGGCCGTATCATAGCGTGCGCTAGTTGGAATAACGTTTTCTGTAGAAACGAGCCCATGCGTTGGTTTTATCGTGTACAATGAAGCTCTTGTGGAGGGAGTGACGAGAGAGCCATCGGTTTCCGTGCCCACAGCTATTGGGGCCAAACCTGCGCTAACAGCAATAGCGTACCCTGATGAAGAACCGAGAGGATTCTATTTCTGATTTAGCAGGCCTCAAATCCCTAGCTCTCGCCCTATTTACGCTGTGACCCCCAATGCTATCATTGGGATCCAGCCCTCCTCGTACGTACGCAGATTTAGATTGACCCGCTGCCGCAGACCAGCCACAGGGAATATTCTTGCCCCTAGACTGATAAGTGACATACTCTGCTCAATTTATTCCAGCAGAGTAAAGCCGTACTTGAAATACCCGAGCTCCTGGGTGCTGATTAGAATCGTATATGCAAGAACTCGAATAGAGGACTCTAACCGACAATGTCGCTTTTCCATACACGATCGCCCCAGCTTCCAGCAGCTACGAATAAGATCATTAATCAGGACTGGCAGTTGCCTGAAATGGGCTCACTTTATCCACGATTCGAGCTCCATTGGGTTCAGAACCTATCAAAGCCACAGCTCCACCTGTGGTTCCCATGCCTAATGCTTTGGGGGTTGCGATATTGTCCTAGGTCATCTCAATTTGCGTTTACCTCTGGGTATCTCCAACGAACGAACCTTGATGAGAATCGGAATCCCATGTAACGGTCCCAACGGCTTCCCTGCTAGTCTCATAGAGTCGGTCTCGCGCGCACGATCCATCGCATCCGGAGCAAGCTGGTCAGCTCCAAGCCACCCATTGTACATGCAGATTGATCGCTGATACTCCTCCACGAGCTGTGTGCTTCGGAGGCGTCCTGCGCTGAGCTCTTCTTGTAGAGACTGCACCGTCGCTGTCAGAGTGTCGAAGCTCGGAGAATGCTTCGATAGATCTGTAAAACGGGGAACCCAGCCAGCAAGCTACTCCTTAGAAAGGAGTCTTGAGGCCGGCGTGGAAGTCATGAAGCGTTTAGAAGTGATGATGGCTGAGAAGTGGATAGAGTGCTTCTGTGTGACGGGATTGATTGATTGATTGATTATGTCATACTACCCTGAAGGTAGTCCCTTAGTGGCCCAACTATGCGAGATTACATAAACCTTCTACCAGTCAATCCAGCCAATCATAATGCCCCACTAGCAAAAAGTGAGGCTATACACATCGGTGTGGATCCACTTGCTGTCACCTTGCATACATCCTTGTGGGGGGGTACCCTACTACGCTGGGGCCCTCACATCGCGATCGCGTTCTGCTTGTTGATATCATGTCTCTACGAACCCTTCTTGTTGTTCTTCATCGAGGGCTCGAAATTGCCCAATGAGCCCAGTGTTCCACATGAAATTCGTCGCTATGGAGGCGTAGCGAGGTGTTGTTAACATATCTTCGAGTTATCACCCCCCCTTGCACCTTCCTCCTTTCCGCTGCCCAAAGCCTACACCTTTGCTTTGCTTTGCAAACAGCCTACATTCGTGTAGTAGATGGCGGGCAGTCTGTCTAGCCCGCCCGCGTTCGCATTTGTCGTTATCGATTCTGTGTGACGGGAGTAGAGAGGCTTATAAGCAACAAGGAATACATTGGCTGGTTCAAGCGGTAACAGTCTTACAGCCCTACTATACGATCTTATTCAGACGACGCCTGGGAGTGAGCGCACAGTTGTACTCACTCTGCATCCCGCTAAACATTGGACGCGTGCGACACTACAAGGTCCGAGGTTATAGACATCCCCAGCAGTTGTGATTGTATGGTGGTATCAAGAATCAGCACCTGACCAGCAATCACTGCCCGTGCCATCGCTCGCAGAGGAGTCTTCATCCTTTCTTAGCCTGATTCATTCTACGCAGTGATCGAAAAGTGCTACAGAGAAGGAACGAGAGAGGGGTGAGGGGTGGAAGAGGGGGAGGGGAAAGAGAGACTCTGATAAATTGATTGAACAGGAAAGCGATACGCTAGACACAGACTGTTGGACGAAAGAACCAAGGGTCACAACGCGTTCACACCTCTCTATCTCACGCCCGTACGCGGTGCTTAAACCTCTCTATATGTAATCGATACGCCGCCAACTATGCACCTCAAACGATAGTAATCACTGTGTTACAGCCCGGACTCCTTGCAATACTAATGCAAATACGAGACCCCTCGCCACTTCAGGGACCTGCAAGCAATCGAAGACCCTGCCCAATGCTTCTCCACTGGCCGCTGCCCCCATAACGCTGGTCAAGGCTTGCGGCATGCCTTTCTCCACCAGCAGCTTTCTGGCCTTTACTCTCATATGTTCTCTTACCTCAGCACTAGGTGGCGCCGGCCACGCTTTAAGCTCTTCCTCTGTCGGTAACGCGTTTTCTCGTAGTTTGATCAGATGAGTGGCTATGCCACTGTCGGATGTATTGGCGTCGATAACGGTGTTTTGGAGCAACACTCGAATGGCTTCAAGGTTGGGGTTACCGGGGCGGAGGAGGAAAGATTTCGCAGCATTTAGGAGAGTGAGGCGGAGAGTCCATGCGGAGGAAAGAGCGTAGAGCTCGTTGATTGTGGCGAAAAAGAGCTCTACGGCAATGCTCGTTTCCTGGCTAGTCAAGGGTGGAGGCGCAATCCGATTGGCCGGCGGCTGTTTTGTAGTTGGAGCGGGTGGCTCGCCTGGGGTGATGGAAGACAGCGTACTTTTCCGAGATGGTGAATCCTGCGTGGTAGGAGCGGTGCTTATGGAAGTACGGAGGGTGCTGCTGTCATCATTGGAGACTGATGGCCGCGGTGATCCTTGGGAAAAGTTATAGTCGTCGGCTATCTCGCTAGGCGGAGGTGGTAGGTGGAGTTCATCCTGCTCAGTCCGCTGTGACAAGGCTGGAATGTCGTCTTTGGAAGCCGCTTCCAATGGTGCCTGGTCTTCTAGATGGGCACTGGCGGCTTTAAGGTCTTTTCGATGGTCAGGTGCCGACTGGCTGTGTCGACGGGGCAAAGGAGGAGGTTTGATATTTTCCGTTTGGGCGTTGATCGAGGGATGTGAACTTTCCTGTGATTCTCGTTCCTGTACGAAGTTTGGTCTTGCTGATCTATCACTGTCTGACTGTGGCAACGCTGGGGAGGACTCATTCACTGCCCGCGGCACTTGGCTCTTCGAAATCTGCTTTCTTTGCCCAAGAGAACCTACACCCCCCAAGACGCCAGTGACACCGCCCAACAAAGCTTTGCCGCCACCAGCGGCTCCTTTAGGGGCGCTGGCGAGCACATCAAGCATGCCTTTGCCCATTGTCTCGAATGCTACTGGACTTGGGAAACCGAAGCCGCCCTGCTTCGCGGTGGGAGATGATCGTCCGAGACCCTGATCCTTTTCCAAAAACCGCTTCATGCCTTCGCTTTCCGCCAATCGCTGGAACGATAAAGCACTGCGAAGGTAGAGTTCCAGCTCAGAACGCAAAGTAGCTTTTGTCTTATTCTTCCATGCCGGCACAGTTGGATGTTTTTCTGCAAAAGCGGCAACTCCAGAAATTACAGATATGCGCCGTAAGACCTCGTGCAGAGTCTCGAAGTCCGAATAAATACGTGCAATCATCCAACCTGGATGCTGAGATGTTGCAGGTTCGATCTGCAATAGGTATTCGGCTGTAGGCTTCGATCGTAAGTTACCTTTCTCTCCAGGTACAGAATCGTCAAAGATTGAGACACTAGCATTGTACAACGTCAATGGAGGAACTTCGTATGACGACGGATCTGAGCTCTTAAGAGCAGTCGGCTGCTGCGAGGATATGATTTGATCAAAAGTGGTGAAGCTGGGGGCTGATCCCGAGACCTTGGATTGGAAATCCCTTGCTGTCTCGTCAACAGCTAGTGCTGGAAAGCTGCTGGCCATTGCTGAGAGATCGTCACGTGAAGATGTGGGCGTTGCGATAGCATCGGTGGTCTCCCCAGAAGACAAAGACTCTTCAGAAGTTTGCTGATTTTTGACGTCCTCTGCAGCAATCAGGTCGCTGAGCCTTTGCGCCTCTCGCATGGCTTCGTCCATAGCTTCTTCGGCTCTGCTAAGTGTTCTTTTGTGCGCAGTATTGGCTTGCGTCTGAGCACCGGACGACTCGGTAGAGGTGACTTGGCTGGTAGGTAATTCGTTTCTCGCTGCTTGAACGGCGCCTTGGACATCTCCATTGGCTGTAGCTCCTCCAACTCCTGCATCTATAGCTTGGAGAATCTCAGTATCGCCTGCCTCAAGACCGTAAATGATCCATTCATTGATAAACTCTGGTCTTGAACAGCTCGTCACTGTCATGTCAAGGATCACACTGGCTAGAATCTCCCGCAGGAACACCGACACCGGTTCACAATCGTACACCTTTCGGTCCAAAAACGTGTGTAATATATCCTGAGCCACTGCTTTAAGTTTCTTGTTTTGCTGTTCGACATCTAGTACGTTTGCAAGGCTGCTGCTGGGGTTGTCCTCCAGGTAGCGGCGTACAGATTCTGCCGCACTGCTAGACGCTGTCGGAGACTTGAGCGCACTCGAAAGCTCGCTAAGGAAGACGATTACAATCGATGAAGAGTTTGTCACGAATTCTAGGAACGTGTCCGCGGGCCGCTTACGAGATAAGTGGTTTGATACCGCCAGCAGAAAACCGGTCAACGTCTGCCGGCAGGCGAGTGGGAACGCGTTCTCCAGAGGAAGGACCGGCGAATACCACCAATTTACATAATCCCGTATAATGGTGTCAACCAGATTGGTCAAAGCGTCCTTCGTCTCGGGTGGCAAGCCGGCAAAATCCAGCTCCTTCTGTGAGGGTGCGGCAACTGGGGTATCCCGCACTCCGTCAAATTGACGGCTCCCTTCTGATTTCTGCTTCCAATCCAATACCCTCATAGCAATATCGAGACCCTTCTCCCTCCTCTTACGGGCTTCCACTGCTCTGGCTTCGTCGTTCACATTACTCTGGATATCCCCTTCCCACGTAGCATGTAATACCACTCCTCCAACAATACCTATCAGAACAAGTCCCACTCTCCCCAGCAACAACCACGTAACAGCCCCAAGACCAATGATGCATGCCCCAAGTGTTTCATTGCTAGCGTTGGAAAGAAATTCCAGGGCACGGGTCGTCAGATCTCGGGCCTGGATTGCTATGCGCTCTGAGGTATCCTTCTCCTGTAAAGCCTTGGAAGCTCGAGTATTGTCGACGGAGCCAGTAGTATCCATTGGCGCCTCAAGATCATTGTGCTGTTGAGATGTTTCTTCTCGATGTTTACAAACAGCTGTCAAATTTGGGAAGGAGGGTTGCTGCGCTAGGGCTGAGGAAATGACGGAAAGTGTTCCGCGGTCCATCAAAATGCGTTCTCAACCCTTGTTCAATTGCAGACTCGCGAGTAGCGGCAATGGCAACGTGCGTGGCTTGTCACAAACCCTTGACCTTGTACATTGAGCCTGACGAGGAAGATGAAGACGAATCGATGGGAGGCTCAGCCAGTGCGAACACTGGCACCTACGTTGACGATGATGTGCAATTACAATGTGGGTGCCACTTCCATTGGTCTGTTCATCTTATCTTACCTACTCCATTGGAGACGGATAAGCCTATTGCTAATGTTCCAATTATGTAGGCAATGCCTCCTCGACTCCTATTCCATGTCCGAATGCCCCAATTGCGGAAGGAACCTCATAACGACTACAGCCTCGGGGGAACAACAGTTACTATCCAACCTCAAGAATGAAGGAGGCCTTCAGGAGAGGCTTGACATACTTCCAATCCTTACCGAAGAAAGTTACTTAAAAGCTTACCCCGAGGAGAGGAGGTGTCGAGCTTTTCTAGAATTCTGCGGCGAGGGCGATGTTGAGGCGATAGTTGACCTCCTCAATGATGGAGGCGACGGGGAAGAGGATGAAGAGAATCTCGGCCAAGATGCAGGACATCGTATAGATGTCTTGAGGTATCAAGATCAAATTGGCTCGCTGGGTTCAGGCCTACACAGTGCTGTCCAGAATCACAGAGTGGAAGTGGCATGGCTCCTTCTGTTTCTCGCTTCGACTCTGAAGCTAGACCAATTTCCGTCAGCGGTTCTCGAGGCTGCACAGGATTTTGGAATGCAGAGAGAGGATCAGAGCGGGAAAGCCGATATACGCTCGTTGACAGACTCTGAGGGCGTGACAGCCGAGCAGCGAGCGGCTGCCGTTGGAGGACCGTGGACTGAATGGCTCCAATCAGGTCGGCTGAGACCGCCTCCGAGCTGATTGCGCTAAGCATTATGAGAACAACGATGTGATGGGAGCTTTAGCGCAGTGTAGACTTAGTGTTTGGACATAAAAACCGTTCTGTTCCCATTCAAATTGCCAGAGCGTCATCGCTTTCGCTCCGCCAGGCATCTAAAGCTAGAATGGAGCTCGATATCCGCAATCCGAGTGAAGTCTAACGCAATCGATATCATACGTCAGACGCAAAGAAGAATGCGGTCTTTCCCTCGACCCTCTTGGTTCCAATCCCGACCGCAAGAGCAGTACAAGTACATAGTCCGTCCTCTCATACCTTCACATACTTAGTATGCGAGCCCATAGCAACGACACCACTACCACCATCCTCCCCAACTTTCCGAATCTCCACAGACGTAAACGCCAGCGTCCCTCCGACCTTGTTAGCCCGGCCTTCAATCTCAAGCACGTCGCCCTCTTTGGCAGTGGAGATGAACGTAGTGTGGATGTCGGTCGAGACACCCGTTTTCTCACGGCCATGAGTCGCGATTGCCAGACCTCCGGCCCAGTCGGTCAAACAGGAGGAGACGGCTCCATGTAAGGTGCCCTTGGAATTGAGGTGACACGGTTTGACGTCAAGCCTGGCGGTAAACAGGCCTTTGGATGCGGAGACGAGCGAGATGTCGGAGAGTAGGAAGTCGTAGATGGGGCTATTCCTTCGCATGTTGGCCCAGTACATTTGGATGTGAAGGAGTTCGGCAGTCCTTGACTCCGTTGAGCTGGCCATTGTCAACTCACTGGGCTGTCAGGCCCTTCTGATTAGCCTTGGTGAGGTTGGGGCAGATTTGTGATATTTTGGCTATGTTGCCTATTGTACCTACCTACTTCAGAATCGGCTTGGCAGCGGTCCGGTTCCGCGCTCACTAGAAGCTTCCTGAAATATTCCAACATATTTTCAAATCTCTTGGCACATGAAAATATGGCTTAAGGCTGTCGTAAGTGACCCTAAAGTCTGGCTTCAAGCCCCGAAAATAAAAGCACCATCACAAAGAATAAAAATATTTGAAAGAGTACGTTCCGTCGTTCAAGAGTAAGAAGTCTATATACTCAGTTGATAGAATAGCGCAAAATTGTAATTGTTTTACACGTTGAGAAGTCAATCTCTGTAGATATTTTATCCAGATATCGCCTTTGCTTAGCGTTCAATTTGGCCCAAAACAAGCTCAGACCTTGTTTTGGATATTTTCAAACTGCAGTTTGGCTGAGTAAGTGAAAATATGCTGGCATATTTTCAAAATATGTGGTTGCAGAACCGGGCCTAAATATATTTGACTCGCTCGACTAGCTATTCACTCACAGCGCGTTGCTCTAATCTATCTCCAGAACGGCTCATCAACAGCCAAGAGTCACCTACACCTCCGGTCGCTTTTCAATAGATCGTCGGAACCTGTGGCCTTGGAGACGGAGAAATCACATTGACGGGACCGTCATGCGGCTTGTGCGCAACTCGATGATTGCAGTTGGAACAGTAATGATCTGTATCTTGGAACCAACTAAACCAACACGGGATGAATGCGCAACAAAGTCCTCCTAGCAAGCAGCAAATGGCTCCTGTTAGTCTTGGGATGTCGTCAGCGGACTATATACTGAAAGGCCAACAAATCATACAGTAGGTATTTAGGTAACGTATTTTGTAGTGGTTGAGTCTTCTTGCTTAACCCTTGTTTGCGTCGTTGACTCACAAAAGGGGCAATCTATGTATGCTGGCCTTTCGCCAAGTCGCTCTCGAGGCGTAACGAGTAGCGGAGGTTCGATTTGGGGGATAGTAAGATCGTCAACAGACGGAGGGTCTTGTTCGGCTACTTCCGAAGCTTTCGTCCTAAAGATGTTCCAGTTATGTCTTTCCAAATTTTGACCTCAAGCCGTGGCCAGCGAGAGAAATTTTTGATGACTTACGAGTCTGAGACATGCATGGAATCCGCTGGCGACAATGGCTGCGGCTGTATTTGGTCGTCTGTTGGGATGGAAGACATCTGATGCTGAGTTGGTTTCTCCTTTGGATGCCGATCGGCCATAATTTTGGCGGTGACTTGTGTCCACTCTCCTTGCACGAGTTCATTGTGAGTAGCTACCATGATGGTGGACGCCAATGAGTATGTGATCGTCCTCCTCTGGGTTGCATCAACGTTCTCTAGCAGTATCGCACTCGAAAGAGCTATAGAAACCCGTGATATTCTGGCTCCAAGTATGTTGTTTCACTTATCGTCGTTGCGACGGGTGGGGTCAATTCCACCAGCTGTCTGTATCACTGAGGAGCGTTGTCTGAAGCCAGAATAGTCCAAAAATTAAGATTTCACAGTTCGATCAGCAAGTTTCAAAGTAGTACTCTTGTATACTTGATATTTGTAAGATGAATGAATTGTCAGAGCTTCTTAAGTCCTCTCTGAATTTTGCAATCCTTACGCTCGGGACTGATCCACACGCCTGCATGTCTTCAGCCCCAGGCAGAAACTCGGATCTAAAGTATTTGCAGTGCTGACGCGTCCTTTCGCATACTCAGCCACTCCAGGCGCACAGATGCACAGACGCAGACTTGGCCGCTAGTAGCGATTTTTTTAGATCGAGCCAGGCTGACAGGCCTTGGTCATTACTCCCTACGATTACCTATGAAAGGCATATCTACCTACGCATACATCTCGTCTAGGTGCATCTCTTAGTGAGATTAAAGTCCTTCAACTGGCGGATAACCAATCTTTTGAGAATTGAAAGGACATCAAGCCTTGTTCTTCGCCATGCGCCTTTTGGACTCGTCAAATCTCCAGCTCAAAGACTTTGCCGCCAATCAGATCCCAGCTTACACGATTCTGTCTCATACATGGGGAGATGATGAAGTCTCGTTCGCAGACATGCTAAATGGTTGTGGCGAGGGAAAGGCAGGATACAGAAAGATTCGTCGCTCCTGCCAGCAACCCGCCGCCCAAAAACATGGCTACGTTTGGATTGATACTTGTTGCATAGACAAAAGCAGCAGCGCTGAATTGTCAGAGGCTATCAACTCAATGTATTCATGGTACAGCGGAGCGAAATTATGCTACGCCTATCTCGCAGATGTCCCTGCGACTTTAGGTACTAGGATTAAAAAGGCAGCATTTGCTAATAGTAGATGGTTCAAACGAGGTTGGACCCTGCAAGAGCTCATAGGTCCACCAGAAATGATCTTTTACTCCCGCGAATGGATCGAAATCGGGACCAGAGCCACTCTATGTGATGAAATAGCAGCCATTACCGGCATCAGTGCAAGTATTCTCAACCGTGAGACTTCCTTTCGATCTGCAAGTACAGCAAAGAGGATGTCTTGGGCTTCCAACCGAGAGACGACACGGATAGAAGATATCGCGTACTGTCTAATGGGGCTTTTCGACGTGAACATGCCGTTGCTATATGGCGAAGGAGCAAAAGCCTTCATTAGACTGCAGGAAGAAATCATAAAAAATTCAGATGACCACTCACTGTTCGCATGGATCGATCCCAAAGCAGTCGCAGACAGTCAATACGGGCTGCTTGCAAGCTCACCTGCACACTTCGTTAAATCCGGTGGCATCGTACCCTACAGCGAATGGGGAGTCACCGCCCCATTTTCGCTTAGCAACAAAGGTCTACGAATTGAGCTGCACCTCAGTCCGCTCAAGGGAGACCTCTACGTTGCGGCTCTTCACTGTCCAGTGCCGCCCAAGTACGAAAATTAGCTGTGCATCTATCTGAGACGCGTGTTTACTGGTAATCACCAATATGTAAGAGCAAGACCCCACAGCCTTTGCAGTATCGAAGCCCGAGGCAGTATGCAAACAGTCTACGTCCGGAACTTTGAAATGAACCTTGGACCTCGAGACGTCTATCCGCTACATGCTTTTCAGATCCGAAGTGGGCCCACGGAAGATGACGGCTACAGGCTGATCAAAGCCATATCTTGGACCGGCGAAGCGCCTCCGCAGGTTCTTCCTTCGCAACGATGGCCACCAGCCAGCGTACCCTACACCTTCAAAATTATCAATGGAAGTAGCCAAATAGCAGGGACGCTTGTACTTGAGCGCCATGACGGCGAACGACTTTATATCCTACTAGGTTCGACCAGGGACTTTGGAGTCGGCTTCAATGTCGCCTCGATCTCGGATATTGACCGAGTGGAAGAGGTGCAGGAATCATTTCGCCCACGAGCACCGGGAACTTTGATGGTTCTGAGGGACCATCAAGTACGCCTCAATGCGGATCCGCAGATTCACAGTGGAGCCAAATACTACATGATAGATATCACGGTGGAACCAATCTACCATCCCCGAAACCCTATCGACGTGGTCAGTGATTTCATACCGGAGCCACAGAGTCAACTAGATGAGCATCCATCTAATGCGTTAAAAAGGCGCATTGAGAAGATCAAACATACATTCAGGTCACCGCGAATATAGCCTCGTTCTGAAGCGCCAGCACATTACAATTTCCGCTGAGACGGCGCTTTTCAATCCAGCCGCCGATCGAAAGAGATGAAGAAGGCTGAAGACCGCCTAGAGACGCCTAGCTGGAATGGTCCGTCATCATACACTCATCCACCTGACGGCAAATCTTCTTTACGTTATGTTGAAACGACTCAACACTCGCTTCCACTAACACTCTTTCGGCCTAGTACATTGATATATGAAGGCCTTTCCTGTACATAGAATCCTTCTTCCTTAGACATCATTAGGAATACCAAATCTAGTGATTCAGTCTCACAGCAGTAACTGCAGTACCAAGTACTTACCAACACTGATCAGTGTACTAAATCAGTACACAGATTAGCTAGGCAATACTCTTGAAGGAAGTCCGCCATGACGTCGCCGCGATAGCTTCACACGGTTCTATGGTTACACAGTCGATTCCGCTCACATTTGATGATTCGATTGAATAGAACTACAATTTCTACTCCAAAACACATTCTTTCAGACCAGAGTGACGACCAGAAAACACCTCGAAAGGCGACTTAACACTACTAAGTCCCACCGTCTCAACACATACCAAAATGGCCCCCGGACAGTCTTCTACAGACACCATGACTGAGCGTCAGCTAGAGGACTTGCTGTCCAAAGGAGTCAAGCCATCGGATACCGAAGAGATTAGTCAACTTGTCCATTGGAGAATACAAGAATATACGCTACACAAATGGAAGTCTCTCGCTGACATCTTTGCTGACGAATTTCGACTATTCGTCAAAGAGGACTTTGAGAAACTTACCAGAGCGAATCTCTATGGTCTAAGAGACTGCCTTCGAGCCCTTGGAGTCTATGTCAAGAAAGGGAAAGGATTCTCGATAGCCCAAGGACTAGCAGACGCTGTCCACGAGGAGATTCCGTGGCCATCGGACGACGACGAACGTCCTCCACCAAAGCAGCCCCGGTATTATCCCCCTCAGCAACAGCCAGTTCAGCCCCAACAGCCTTATCGACCGGAGAACATTGCTCCTCTCCCCCCGCAGCCGCCTTATCAACCAGAGAATCCTGCCCCGATTCTCCCCCCGGCCCCAGTCTATGGCCCAAATTACCGAATCCCACACCAGCTACCCTCTCCCTACCAAGTCATTCAAGACTTCGGGACCAGACAAAACCATGGCCATAGCAAGGAACTTGCTACTCTGGCCAAATTGTACACTACCGAGGAGAAGTACGGTGGGAGTCCCACCGAGAGTCTCAGCTACAAATTCAACATATTCATGGACCTCTGTGCCAGAGCTGAGATCCCCCAGCAAATCGTTCAAACTGCATTCCCCACTGTGTTGAAATCCATGGCCCTAGAGTACTACTACTCTAGCTGTCAAGGAATCGGCCTCACCGTACAACAACTCTTTGATCGATTCCAGGGTCATTTCGAAGGAGAAGAACACCGTCGACTCATGCTTCGAGAATGGAACAGTATCAGTCTGAGAGGCTTACTCCGAGCTAGTCCTGAAAAGAGCAAAGGGATTGTCTTTAACGAGATGATTCAACAACTCCGCCAGATTCAAAGAGGACTGGACTACGAATTTCAGTCAGATACGGCACTTCGGAATAAGATAATCACCTCCTACAGCAATATCCCTGCGTGTAGTGTTGCGATCTTGCAACAGACGACTACAATTGCCGGACTAATCAACAACATCTATGCCGCCATCGAGAATCACGAAGAGGCTATGAAGGCTGAGAGATCCGAGCCACTTGGCCCTGCTACATACTTCACTGACCGGAAGTATTACACCAATCGACCCCCAAATCATAGCAACAACAGCAAGTTTTCTCCGCATTCTCCGTCAAATAACAACTTTCAGAAGAAACGATGCATTGTCTGTGGGAAGACAGGCTGCTGGTCAACCAAGTACACCGAAAAGGAACGCCAGGAGTCTCGAAACAAGTTCGCTAAGCGGTTTTCCAACTCCATTGACAAGCGATATGACTCGTATATTCAGGAGAATGAAGGTCAGGAAGAAGAGGCCACCGAGGATTTCGAGGCCTTAACTCTCGATATCCAAGAATCTGACTTAGAGGAGGCCGAAAACTTCGTCACAGCCACTTCTACAGTCACATTAGACCAAGCCCAAACACGCTATTTGGAACTTTCCAGCCAATCAACATATCACATTCTTACCAAGTCTGACAGCTTTCTCACCACTAGCCGATATACCTCGAGACAATTCCACGGCGTCTTGCTCGATACCGGAGCAGCACGTACATCTACCGCGGGATATGGTCAAGCAAAAGCATATATGAGAGAGTTTGGTGCACAGCTAGATGTCACCTCCGCTGGTAGTATTATCGCCCATTTCGGGATTGGGANCAGCAATATCCCTGCGTGTAGTGTTGCGATCTTGCAACAGACGACTACAATTGCCGGACTAATCAACAACATCTATGCCGCCATCGAGAATCACGAAGAGGCTATGAAGGCTGAGAGATCCGAGCCACTTGGCCCTGCTACATACTTCACTGACCGGAAGTATTACACCAATCGACCCCTAAATCATAGCAACAACAGCAAGTTTTCTCCGCATTCTCCGTCAAATAACAACTTTCAGAAGAAACGATGCATTGTCTGTGGGAAGACAGGCTGCTGGTCAACCAAGTACACCGAAAAGGAACGCCAGGAGTCTCGAAACAAGTTCGCTAAGCGGTTTTCCAACTCCATTGACAAGCGATATGACTCGTATATTCAGGAGAATGAAGGTCAGGAAGAAGAGACCATCGAGGATTTCGAGGCCTTAACTCTCGATATCCAAGAATCTGACTTAGAGGAGGCCGAAAACTTCGTCACAGCCACTTCTACAGTCTCATTAGACCAAGCCCAAACACGCTATTTGGGACTTTCCAGCCAATCAACATATCACATTCTTACCAAGTCTGACAGCTTTCTCACCACTAGCCGATATACCTCGAGACAATTCCACGGCGTCTTGCTCGATACCGGAGCAGCACGTACATCTACCGCGGGATATGGTCAAGCAAAAGCATATATGAGAGAGTTTGGTGCACAGCTAGATGTCACCTCCGCTGGTAGTATTATCGCCCATTTCGGGATTGGGACAGCAACATCAATTGGAAAACTTACGGTGGATTCGCCTGTTGGCCGAATTGAGTTTCATGTCATGGAGGCTGATACCCCATTTCTACTTTGCCTTCAAGATATGGATAGGCTAGGGATCTACCTGAATAACCTCGAGGATTAAGTCGTCTTGAAAGATGGTTCCACAGTCCCAATTGTTCGTTTTCACGAACATCCCTTCTTGATATGGGGACCGCCGTCAGTTCACTATCTCACTGACACCGAGCTACGTCAGCTACATCGTCGATTTGGCCATCCCTCAGTCAATAGACTCGTCCGTACCCTGGAGAAAGCTGGCTACAATGACTCCGAGCACCGTCATATTCTTGAGCGAATTACCGAGTTCTGCACTCTTTGTCAGAAACATTCTCGATCCCCAGGCCGTTTCAGATTCTCGCTAAAAGACGAGGACAATGCTTATTTCAACCATACAATTGTCATCGATGTCCTCTATATTGACGGTAGCCCAGTTCTCCAAGTCGTTGACGAAGGAACTTCTTTCCAGGCCGCTCGCTGGCTGTCNCAAACACGCTATTTGGAACTTTCCAGCCAATCAACATATCACATTCTTACCAAGTCTGACAGCTTTCTCACCACTAGCCGATATACCTCGAGACAATTCCACGGCGTCTTGCTCGATACCGGAGCAGCACGTACATCTACCGCGAGATATGATCAAGCAAAAGCATATATGAGAGAGTTTGGTGCACAGCTAGATGTCACCTCCGCTGGTAGTATTACCGCCCATTTCGGGATTGGGACAGCAACATCAATTGGAAAACTTACGGTGGATTCGCCTGTTGGCCGAATTGAGTTTCATGTCATGGAGGCTGATACCCCATTTCTACTTTGCCTTCAAGATATGGATAGGCTAGGGATCTACCTGAATAACCTCGAGGACCAAGTCGTCTTGAAAGATGGTTCCACAGTCCCAATTGTCCGTTTTCACGAACATCCCTTCTTGATATGGGGACCGCCGTCAGTCCACTATCTCACTGACACCGAGCTACGTCAGCTACATCGTCGATTTGGCCATCCCTCAGTCAATAGACTCGTCCGTACCCTGGAGAAAGCTGGCTACAATGACTCCGAGCACCGTCATATTCTTGAGCGAATTACCGAGTTCTGCACTCTTTGTCAGAAACATTCTCGATCCCCAGGCCGTTTCAGATTCTCGCTAAAAGACGAGGACAATGCTTATTTCAACCACACAATTGTCATCGATGTCCTCTATATTGACGGTAGCCCAGTTCTCCAAGTCGTTGACGAAGGAACTTCTTTCCAGGCCGCTCGCTGGCTGTCAAATATGACCGCCTCTCACACGTGGGATATGCTTAGACTGTGCTGGATAGATGTATATGTGGGACCTCCCGACGTCATTGTCCATGACGCTGGAACCAACTTCGACAGTACCGAATTTAGGCAAAATGCTAGAACTCTGAGCATTCAAACAAAATGCGTACCAGTTGAGGCCGCTAATTCTATCGGCCTAGTGGAACGATATCACGTCCCATTGAGACGGGCCTATTTGATCATTACTGCCGAGTTAGAGAATCAGGTCACTACCAAAGAGATCCGCCTACAAATGGCTGTCAAGGCTGTCAACGATACAGCCGGATATAATGGCCTCGTTCCTACATTGCTGGTTTGTGGAACCTTCCCCCGCATCACAAACGACGATGCACCGACTTTATCCACCACTGAGAGAGCTAAGGCCATCAACAAAGCAATGACTGAGGTTGGAAAACTCCACGCTAAGAGACAAGTCAATGACGCCCTACATCAGCGAAACGGCCCCCAGACTATGAGGATGCACGATACCCCAATTGGTTCCCCGGTATTAGTGTGGAGAACACATCAAAAGAAGTGGACTGGACCATACAAATTGCTAGCCACTTCTCGAGAAACTTGCACCGTCGAGTTGTCTAGTGGCCCTACAGACTTTCGAGTCACTATCGTCAAGCCATATTTGGAAGAATCGGACACTCCAATTGAGTCTCCAGGACAAAATCCTCCTGAATCCCCCGGGCAAGACTCTCCAGGAGATTCTCCAGAAGATTCTCCAGAATCAAACGATATTCAGCCGGCCAATGACAATACCCAAGACCCCCCCCAGGACACTCCGCTCCGTCGGAACCCTCCTCGGCATCGACACATCCCCACTCGCTTTCAGAACCCAGCTGATATCACCGTCTACATGTCCAAGTCGATGTCACCTCTACCGAACTTTCAGGCATCCCGACTAAAAGAACTAAATGGACTACTTGAAAAGGGAGTCTTTGAGATCATGAAGACCGAAGACGTCCCCGCAGGAGCACGAATATTCGGTAGCCGCTTTGTGGATCAAGTCAAGAATGAGGGTACCGAGAAGGCTTTCGAGAAGTCACGACTGGTAGTGCAAGCATTCAATGACTCAGAGAAACATGAGATTCTCACTCAGGCCCCTACCATTCAACGGGCTAGTCAACGGCTTATTATTGCTTTGTCTCTAGCTATCCCACAGCTATCGTTATATCTTCGTGACATAACTCAGGCATACACGCAATCTCGCTCCGAGTTGGCTAGGGATGTCTTTATTCTAGCCCCAGCAGAAATGGGACTATCATCGAGAACGATTCTCCGTGTTATTCTCCCCCTCTATGGAATTGCTGANCGACGTCATTGTCCATGACGCTGGAACCAACTTCGACAGTACCGAATTTAGGCAAAATGCTAGAACTCTGAGCATTCAAACAAAATGCGTACCAGTTGAGGCCGCTAATTCTATCGGCCTAGTGGAACGATATCACGTCCCATTGAGACGGGCCTATTTGATCATTACTGCCGAGTTAGAGAATCAGGTCACTACCAAAGAGATCCGCCTACAAATGGCTGTCAAGGCTGTCAACGATACAGCCGGATATAATGGCCTCGTTCCTACATTGCTGGTTTTTGGAACCTTCCCCCGCATCACAAACGACGATGCACCGACTTTATCCACCACTGAGAGAGCTAAGGCCATCAACAAAGCAATGACTGAGGTTGGAAAACTCCACGCTAAGAGACAAGTCAATGACGCCCTACATCAGCGAAACGGCCCCCAGACTATGAGGATGCACGATACCCCAATTGGTTCCCCGGTATTAGTGTGGAGAACACATCAAAAGAAGTGGACTGGACCATACAAATTGCTAGCCACTTCTCGAGAAACTTGCACCGTCGAGTTGTCTAGTGGCCCTACAGACTTTCGAGTCACTATCGTCAAGCCATATTTGGAAGAATCGGACACTCCAATTGAGTCTCCAGGACAAAATCCTCCTGAATCCCCCGGGCAAGACTCTCCAGGAGATTCTCCAGAAGATTCTCCAGAATCAAACGATATTCAGCCGGCCAATGACAATACCCAAGACCCCCCCCAGGACACTCCGCTCCGTCGGAACCCTCCTCGGCATCGACACATCCCCACTCGCTTTCAGAACCCAGTTGATATCACCGTCTACATGTCCAAGTCGATGTCACCTCTACCGAACTTTCAGGCATCCCGGCTAAAAGAACTAAATGGACTACTTGAAAAGGGAGTCTTTGAGATCATGAAGACCGAAGACGTCCCCGCAGGAGCACGAATATTCGGTAGCCGCTTTGTGGATCAAGTCAAGAATGAGGGTACCGAGAAGGCTTTCGAGAAGTCACGACTGGTAGTGCAAGCATTCAATGACTCAGAGAAACATGAGATTCTCACTCAGGCCCCTACCATTCAACGGGCTAGTCAACGGCTTATTATTGCTTTGTCTCTAGCTATCCCACAGCTATCGTTATATCTTCGTGACATAACTCAGGCATACACGCAATCTCGCTCCGAGTTGGCTAGGGATGTCTTTATTCTAGGCCCAGCAGAAATGGAACTATCATCGAGAACGATTCTCCGTGTTATTCTCCCCCTCTATGGAATTGCTGAGTCCGGTACCCACTGGTTTCAGACATATCATAAGCATCATGTGGAGAAACTGGGAATGATTCCATCTACATTCGACACCTGTCTACTATTCAATGACGATATGACAGCAATTGTTGGCTTACAAACCGATGATTCCCTCATTGCTGGTACCACCGAATTCATGGAAGTGGAATCACGAGAATTACATGCCGCTGGACTAGTGGCTAGGCCATGTGAGAGACTCTCTCCGAAACAGCCTTTGGAATTCAATGGATTCGTCATCACCCTCGGAGACAATATTAGAATCAGTCAACTAAAACAAGCTAAGAAGATTCAACTACTCTCAAAGACATTCACGAAAGAACAATACGTCGCTCAGAGAGCCCGGGGAGCCTACATCGCTACTTTATCACAGCCACAGGCCGCATTTGCCCTGTCGTACGCCGCCCAAATCGTGGAGCCTACTTACGAGGATGCTCAGTACCTAAATCACTGCCTCTCCTGGCAAATGGAAGTAAGAGGCCTTACATTTGTCAAGTTAGATGTGACAACTCTGAGAATCGTGGCCTTTACAGACTCCTCGTTCGCTAATAATAAGGATCTTTCCTCCCAAATCAGATACGTGATAGTCTTGGCTGACGCCCAAAACAATGCAAATATCATTCATCGGCAATCAATCAAATGTCGTCGAGTCACCAGAAGCGTGTTAGCCTCCGAACTCTACGCCCTGTCACTGGGATTCGACGTCGCAGCCACTATAAAGTCAACCCTGAACCAAATTTTCTCTAGTACTCCCCAGGGGAAGGAGAAGATACCTCTTTCCATATGCATAGACTCGAAGTCTCTACATGAATGTCTCGTCAAACTGGGGACAACTCAGGAAAAAAGACTAATGATAGACATCTTATGTCTTAGACAGTCATACGAACGACGGGAGATCACCGAGATCCTCTGGATCAAGGGAGACAAGAACCCCACCGACGCAATGACGAAGGACAAGGGGTGCGATGCGTTGCAGCGGCTAGTCGATACGAATCGACTAGATCTGGAGCTGGAAGGGTGGGTAGAAAGACAAGGTATTGATCAATGATCTCCCATTGCTACTAGAATTACGCCTAGCATGATCAGATCTACACTCACCACAGCAAGGCAAGCAGCTGCAGCCATGGAGAGCATGGCGGAGAAGGAATCGAAGAAGGAATATTTTGATAGCATGCATGGGGTTGAATCGTTCGATTTTGTGGCCTCAAGCCAGCTTGCGAATCCAATCTCGACCGATTTCTCCGGGCACTTAACCAACTTCCTCAAACTTAGCACGCGGTACGACCTTTCTGAAAGTACTTGGACGTCCTACATTGCTTCTATCATCCTGTTCGACGCCTACCCCCAAGGGATGCACTGTAAGTCGACCGCGGGAAACTCCTCTAGTCTGTGGCTGACCGAGAAAGTGTTTGACCCCGAACTCGTTTACGATGATATCTATAAACCCCTCTGTACCCAATCCCTTGTCGCCTCGTCCAAGAAGCAATCTTTGGTGCCACGTCAAAATCAGGTCATCAAGGACAGGCTCGCAGATCAGTTCTCTGAGATGCAGGTATCTGGGGACACAGCCGGCTGCATCCACCGACACAACTTTGTCAGTATAAATATTCCTTGGGCCAGGTTCCATAACAATCAAACATGTCTTCCATGCCTCCGGCGAAAACCAGAATATGTCTTGAGCTGTGGCCATAGCATGTGCGAAACTTGTGTCAGAATTTTCGGTCACCCAGTATCGTGGTTGGAGCATACGTATGAACTCGAGAGCTGCCCGCTCTGCTCCGCTGGGTGGCTCACGGTTGCTTTGAAGCCGCCCACAGCTGGCTTGCGAATATTGAGTGTTGACGGAGGTGGAATTCGCGGAGTCGTTCCACTTGAGTTCTTGGGAATACTACAAGATGTCGTCGGGCCCGACTGTCCGATTCGAGATCTGTTTGACCTGGCCTTCGGGACAAGCTCCGGTAAGCTTTATTGATCCATAGACTTACACTTGCTGACGACTCCTGCAGGTGGGCTCATCGTACTGGGCCTCTTTCAGCGTCAATGGGGCGTCACTCAGTGCATTCAGGCGTTCGACAGTCTAAGCCGTGAGTTCTTCAGCACTCGCCTTCGTGCCGCAGGAGGTCCTTGGCATTTCTTTCGCCATATGTTACGATGCTGGCTTTCGGATGGTTATTATGACAGCGCCGTTCTGGAGGCCACACTAAAGAGATATTTTGGTCTTCAACAACGTTTATTTGGGCATCTGCCCGCGAAGACTGCAACGAAGATAGGCGTGACTGCAACCACGTTCTCGGATGCGTCCCCCGTGGTTTTATCGAATTACAATGGTGTTGGCGTTCGGCAGGCCGATTGCGGTGAGCTAACTCAGCAAGATACTGCAGCTTCCATTCTGACACCATTTAGGCTACCGGCATCTTCGTCCAGCGGAGGTTGACGATGAGCCTTATGTGTGGGAAGCGTACGTTCTTCCCGCCCAGCTTCGGGTTGGCGCTAACACATGATCTTAGGGGAAGGGCAACTTCGGCAGCGCCAATGTAACGTCTCCTATAATATACGTATACTCGTTTACTGATGTGTTATAGGCTTTTTCAACCGCTTCAAATATCTACTTTGGGTACCTTTCAAGATGGCGGTCTAAAACACAACAATCCGGTCAACCTGGCTCTCTGGGAGAGCCGATATATATGGCCGTCGAGTAGCCAACCAGATATCGTCCTATCTTTGGGCACAGGCACCAATATCAATCAAGATCAGTCACCTCGTGCCGCAAGCTTTCGTCACGTAATCCAGGATGGTTTTGTACCCCGGCTTTGGCGGTCATTTATGTCCTCGTTAGACGGTCAAAGCGCATGGAGGGAACTCTGGAATCGTTTAGATGATAGCTGCAGAGCTCAGTACATCCGGACAAACATCTACCTGCCGAACTCTGCCCTCGCCATCGATGATACCAGCTGCATGGACAAGCTTCGGGTATGCGCTCATTCACAACCGCAGAATCACGGTTTCGGTCTAAGAACGGCTTTTGCTTTGCTGATCTCTAGCTTCTTCTTTGAACTAACGAGTGCTCCGCTCTATCAGAATGGAAAGGTGTACTGCAAGGGAAGCATTCGATGCCGGCTTCAAGGTCATATCATCTTCGAAGCACTAAGACGAGTTCATCCCAGTGATCTTACATTCATGACAGATCATGAGATCGTAGGCTATTACAAAGGTGACGAGGATCTTTGCGTCATGTGTCATCGATACGGGAAAAAATGTGGAGTTCGCAGTCCATCATCTCGATGAGTCCATGAACATCTTTCTTCAGAGTTTCACTGAAGGGCAAAGGCGGATCAGCGGATTCCCCCGAACGATGCGATGGTTTCGAGAGCAGCAAGGTTTCAATTCCCCTTTTCATAGATCATTTCCCGATCTATCCCATGCCTGCGAAGGATGTCATTCCCACGAACCAAATCAATATAGTCTCTTACCCAAACGTAAAGGAGGCGAACACTACTCACAAGACCTCTCAGCTCGGAAGCGTCGTCGCCAATCGTAATCAATTGTTAGCATGGGATCAATTTATATTTTCTCATTTATAGACATAGCTACGTTTCATTCTATTCTCGTTAGATGAGGATACAATTATCTCTTAAAACCCCCCTAAGGTCGATGACAACCTGATAATGGAGGCGAGAGCTAAGGGAGAATCATGCGATAACATCGCTGAAGAAACAGCACGAGATGTACTGCGATGAGCTTTGAGGGATTATGTGAGAAGATTGATGATTTTTGCATAAATGGACATGCTTTAGTAACCCTAGAGAGAGTCATTCACGACCTGCCGCACGCCGGAGCAACGTAGCATTGGCAGCAAATTCTTCATTGGAATTCAAATATCATCAAGGGAAATCTGAAGCATGAATTACTACTTTCATAACTATTACCTTTGAAAATCTATGAACCGATTGAAAGAAGCAACGCCAGCGTGCTTTCAGGATCAGCGCTCCTAAGCTGGTAAGAGTTCCGGCGAGTCATAACACGGGTTCCGGTCTCAGAGTACTGTATCCACGATTTGGCGGTCCGTATTTTTCGATCCAAGCTGGGGAAGGTTTCAGCGGGTCATAGCACGGGTTCCAGTCTATCTCACCCGCTGCCTGACGCTCCCAATAGGTCGCCACGTTTTTTCTATGCTGGTTTGGGTCTGTTAAAGAAACAGTGAGCTGTCGCCCGTTTGCATCGTCCAGGCGTATGGAACATTCTTCTTGTACATCGGAAACTTTCTCAGCCTGTCGTAAACCCCGGCATCTGACACCTTCCCAGCCGATATAACGAAGGCTATGTGTATTGTCCTCCCACAACATATAGCTGCTTCTAAGGCTACGGTGGCGGTACGATAGGACTCTCATAGGTTTGGCGATGATACCATTGAGACCTCTGATTTCAGAGACATTAAGGATAATGCCGCACTTAAATTTGATCTCTTCGGTAGATGGATCGTACGAGTGCGACCTTAAGCAATTAAGGAGTAATTTGAAGTTCGCCTCAGGGTATGTAAATGGTGCAGTCATGGAATCGGTACTGGGCCCAGCGCAAAGACATATATATATGGCACTCGCTGCTCGTCGATAATTGTAATAAACTGTCAAGCCCGTACCAATCAATGTTGGATTGAGTCCGTGCTCTACAGCTTTGTCCAACCAAGCTTGATCTTGAAAGATAACGTTCCAAACACTAAGATGATTTTCCTGCTTCCGTTCGAGCTTGAATCCGAAGACCTGGGCCGCGGGTCTAATTGAAAATGAAGGCAAATTTCGCACGACCATATCCCAGCATTCTTGAGCGAGATGAACCATTACCTAATGTGTTATAATAAATAATTTTGTTCGCTACAATGACAAGACGGAAGTGGGAGAGGCTTTTAAGGACTGACCCTCTTCATAAATAAGCAACAATGACCCCAAATTCGGCCCTTGTTCCAATTTTGAATCCCAGATAGTGTTCGCGAGGGCGACAAGGAGTCCTGAGCGCCAAGACTCAAGCGCTAAGACTGCGGTTGTGGTTGTGCACCTTGCATAAAGATTATGGCAATAAAATGTGAGATAAGCAGCCTGTATGTTACCTCGATCATATCAGGAACGCCTGGCTCCTCCTTCATGCAAATCAGGCCACTTTGCAAATGATGGATGAAATCACGGTGACTACATTGGAGCATTAAGATGCGTGTCGACGCAACATGGCGCTCAGGTCCACGGAGTGGACATCTTAGGTATTATCATGCTAATACATTGATGCATCAGTTCAACAGGCTTCCACTCTTCTGATAGCAGTGCCTTACTCTCGAGCTTATTTAGACTCTTAACTACCTAGGCGCACACGAGCGGCAAAGTCCTTCACAGCAAGGCTGACCGACAAGTGCGCGGGACTAGGCCTTTTTAGGAAGACTTTGACTCAGGTATCACACTTCCATCCCCATGTAGAAGGACCAACAACAGCGCAAAACCACATTTTTGTTCCCACAACCACAACGACATCATTTATGGGCCTGAGGCCTGCAGTACGGTAATCAGCTCATTATAAGGTATCTGCCCGTGCCCATAATGAGCGGTTTACACGACTGTAAGCCTCGGGTCCAAGGACCCCCTGAAAATCGCGCAATGTCACGTACTCTTTCCGACAGTCAGGCCATCAAGCACGATGCCTTCCTTTCGACTGAGTCATAGAGTTAACGATATGGACCGCCTACAGACCTCGCCCTCTCATAAGCCTATTATATTCAGCATAAGATCGATATCACATGTCAGAACCGTGCCCAGAGTCAAGTCTAATGGGGGTAAATTGAATAAGACAACTAGATAAGGAGGAAATATGTACAGAAGAAGAGCGCTTAAATACTAGGAAGAATCCCCGCTAGCCTATGTGTCAATGGGAATGTGTCAATAACCAATAAACACTCTATGTGCTAGACACATAGCCATAAACACTCCCTATGTGCCTGACACCTAGGGTACGTCCGTAACACTACCCCCCCCCTCAGGCAAGCGATGCCCCAGCGCTGTAGATTGGCCTGCGAGTCGTCTGCGAGCAGAAAGGATAAAAATAGTGGCGAGACCCCGGAGATTTCGGAGACGGCGGGGCCGCTTTGACTTGGCAACAGCGTTGTGCGGCCCTGGGTTCTCCGGATATTTGTTGTGATAGTCATTGACTACGTCCTGGGCCCCCTCAAACTCATCATTATCAGTATTCCACCAAGTGAGGGTATCGTCATCATCTTTCCATCTCACTTGGTACTGCAATTTGCCATAGTGACGGCGAGAGTCCAGGATATCTTCCACCACCCAGGCGTCTCCCTTAGGCGTCTCAACTGGCTGGGGGGAAGGATTCTTCTGGCCAGGCAGTGGGTCCGTCGGAGCGAGTGTCAATAGCTTAGGACTGAAGACCGGACGGATCTTCATTGTGGGAGGGAGTTGAAGCTTGTATGCGGATCCNTAACGCCTCTACACTGTCAGATCTCAACATCTAGACATTACATTACATTTCACTTCACATCAAGCCTCCGCAATACCGACACACCCTCTTCCCCCAAGAGGGCATATTCTTCTACCGTCATCGACTACCTATTCAGCCTACAACACGAGCGAATATCCCCTCTGTCCTCTTCCGGAGTGCCTCGATATATACGGTTTCCAATCGTTCGACTTCGCCCTATCGAAACGTATCCGCCGTCTCATTCCTCGATAAAGGTGATACCGGATCTTGAACCTCGGCCGCCTACCGAGCAATAGACTCTGAGAAGTAGTGACCCTCAGAGTCGTCAGGGCAATCCCGTCTAGTGGGCTGAAATGGAAAAGAGTTGGAATTGGGATACTGTTCTTTGGGACCCCCGGGCTTAGAGGGGTCCCACCCCATACTGAATCTACAATATATCAAAACACCAAGGGTTTCGGGTCAAAAAGCAGGAAATGGTTCTTTACGAAAGGGGTCCGGCGACCGTAGGGTAGCCTCTTTCAATGGTTCAGAAATTTAGGTAGATTATTTGATAGATAGCACATCTCGCATAGTCGGCCAATCAGGCAAGACTCCTGGGTAGTATGAAGCAATCAATCAATCAATCAATCAATCAATCAATCACTACGCCCGGACTGAACGACATCGGGAGAACATATTGATATAGCCCAAAAAGCGAGCCCACTCTTCCTCCGTTGCCTTGCATGTTAATGCAACCTTCAAGCTCAGGCTGAAGATGTTTTACAGCTACATTTAGGAAATGCATGCATTGTTTGCATCTTGGGGCTATGACATCTTGGTGTGCGCTGTAGCCCGTTGCAGATCAAGCCTGCCTTGTGACATAGCCCTGTCCCCCTTTTCTGGGCATCTGATATATGGGGCAATGATCATCAGTACGTACTTGATCGTCCAAGTCACATCGGCGCAAGCAATTGCAAGAAACCCTAGGCTGTGCGATTCCTGCCGTAGGCGAGCTTTGAGTTCCGCTCTGCTGCATGATAGGGTTGCTGGACAGATATGTGCCACCTTTCTCAAGTACTGACACATGTGCGCGCCTACGAGTACTCACAAGGATGAGCGGCAGACTATTTTTCGTCTTTCAGGGCTGAGAGAGATCCTCCACAACTCAAACCGGTCAATGCTGCACAAGCTTCATCCCATTCTGTTTTTCTTACCGTTCGAATCAGTAGCAGCCGTAATTATCAATAGCCCAAATTCTCACATAGTACTTCCTCCATTGCAAGGCTAACCTACGTTGCAGATGCATGTGGCCAAAAATCGCTGCCTTCCAGTAAAGTCCATTAGGAGAAGCCAATGATAACCTCCACGTCATCTGGAGATGGACCCACCCTTAATCAACAAGGCATCTTGGGTCAAAATTTTGCCAGCTGGGCCGCTCCACCCTCAATCTACTTGGTTATCTGTTGTAGAGACTGCATGCATCAACCACGCCCCGCAATGGCGTTTATGATCTACCCCGTTCGATGAAAGCTTCAGCTACAGTCATATATTTGCAATCCCCTTTTTTTTCCATTGATATTCTCCTTATCCAAAACATTTTTGGGAATTTGAATCACTTTTCCTGTTCATTGAGTCAACCAGTTGTGAGAGTCTATAACACAAATTGGCCCATTCGAATTCTGCTAAGCAACCCATTTATATTGGACAGCAGAACCAAAAGGAGCATCAGCCATGGGATTCGCCCATGCTTTGAGGGCTTCCTGGAACAGCTTTCAGGGTTCCACCGAGGTCCTCTTTCGAGCCTTGGGCCTGAATCTGATTCTTGTCGGCCTCAGATCGCTGCGACGCCTCGCGGTAGGCAGAGGATTCGACGAACCTACAAAGATCGCCATTCGAAAGAGTCGCAGAACAGCTTTACTACGCGCGCTAATTCATATCGTTCCCTTGGGTGTCGCCTTGTGGGAAATTACTTTCAACTGGAACACATACTACGTAGGATCAAAGGTGCAAAACCAAGCTTTTTATCAATTCGGCGCCAAACTCCATGAGATGACCGCGCAAGCGTCTATTGCTACGGTTGTATTCTCATATGTGAGATATGAGCTGTCTCTAGGGCAAGGTCTACCATTCGGAGCCCTCTTCTCGGGTCTTCAGGTCTCACAAGCTAGCTATCTATGGTCTACCGAGTTCTGGGGTTCCATATACTCATCCAGTATCTCATTGAAGCGGAAGATGGGTATGGCCGTGATAATCGTCATTGCAATATTTCTCGCTGCGACTGTCGGCCCATCTAGCGCGATTCTGCTTATACCAAGACTAGAGTACCGGCCGGCAGGAAGTACCGACATTTGGATCAATGTAACAGCAGCAGAATTGTGGCCTGATGTGTGAGTATCTTTCTGCATGGATCGCAATTGGAAGTGCTAACAGACCTCAAGCACCAATGGTTCCACCGTTCCACTAGGCTGCAATGTATCGGATCTTTATGTCGTCAATAGCGAATGTCCCTCAAATGGATGGCAAGCTATCAAGACTTTTCTAGATTTTACAAATAGTTTAACGGAATCTTGCAGCCAACTCGACTTGCCGTTTGCGACACCCCCAAATTCAATCGAAGCGACTGGCAAACACTCGCTTCGACGGCTGCGTTTGTCGACCCAAGTCCTAGAAGTACCTGGTTATGACCCCGAGGCTGTGCTTGTATCCACACAACAAGCTGCTGTTGCCGACGCTTTGACAGCCACAGGAGTTATGTGGAGTGATGCAATAGCAAATGTTACGACAAAAGGGCATGGTCATCCAGAGGACCAGCTTGACGCAGTGCATAGCATTACGCAAGACTACTATCAACCATATTCACTGGTGGGATGCGCGCCTGATGTAATAAATGGTCCGAATGATCAGAGACCTGTCGGTTTTCCTCTGCCTCCCGGATCTAACCCGTCAATGTTGGATGTCAGCGCATTCAATGACTCAATTCTACCCGGCTACACAAGTGCATACAATCAATCTCTTACTCCTAGCTATTCTTTCGAATTTCACGGCATCACCAGAATACGTCCAACGTGCCGCGAAAGTTAATAGAAGTGTCCCAGGACCTATCCATGTCGTGTAACTTAACCCAAGTTGCAAATGAATCCTGACGTTGGAATAACTTCAAGATGGAATCCTCCAGTCCGGGATCGTGCTTTGCCGTGGTTTGGTAGTGGCGATACCAATACATGGCCGCGAATTTGGCTAATGGAAATCCCTCGAGCAGATTCTGATCCAAGTTCGAGCTCGAAAGGCCATGCTCAAGCAAGTAAGTTAGACAGATCTGTGCAATTTCGGCATGTGCCGTAACGCTGGTTAATGTCCGCGCTGTCCCGAATCACTAGGCATCGCCCCTCACGACTATGAAACCAGCGCTTGACCGCAGGCACCGCATCTTCCACCTTCACCATCTCGTGGCCTATATCCACCTGGCGACTGTAGAGGAGTCGGTAGATTTGGATATAGTCCCGCTCGATCGATTCCTTCGATCCAGCTTCGATCCAGAACACGGCAGTATAGTCCCGTTGGTATTCGCGGATGTAGTTCAGCACCAACTGCGACTTACCCGCTCCACCGAGTCCCCACACCACCAGGATCCGCACGTCTTCAACCCCGTCATCCTTGAGGTCGTGCAACTGTTCTTTGATCTTTTGGTGCAGTCGCCGTCGCAAGACGTAGTTGGGGACCGGTCGGAGGGACGAGTGGGCATAATGACCCCCGTAGGTGCTAGGAGGGATCTGGGCAGCAGCCGTCGGATCTGAACTTCCGTATCAGCTCTTGGTTTCTCTGTGTCGATTGATAGAACTGACTGATGGTGACTCCGTGAAAATTGCCCTGGAAGATCTGACTGTAGAGAGCATTGGCATTTCCAAAGTGCGAACCTTCCTGGCGGACGTCCAGGTGCGAAGCTTGCATGGCGGTCCCCTAGCGGAGCTCATCATCCGCTGCCTGCAGCCGCTGAATCTATGATATAAGATACGGAAGTCTCCATACCTTGAAGCTCCAGGCACAAGGGTTTACCTTGGTTGACTCGTAGAACTCGAAGGCTAGCTGCCTTCAGAGATGAGAAAATGCTAAGCGTATTCCGTGACGAGTGCCTAAAATTTCGCCTAGCCTTACCGATAATATGAGATTTAACTAACGGTTCGGCCCCGCTATTTTCCCGACGGACTCTACAAAAAGAAATAAAGCTCCAGAATACAAGCCAGGGAGAAACTCAATTTTGCCATCCGCTCGGCATTCCAATCATACTTGGTGAAATGCGTACATTCAAGTCTTACAAGACGTCTGGAAGCAACACGTCGTCATCTCGACTACGATGACTGAACCACTCTCCGTCGCACAAGGTCGACTGTATGGCAACGCTCTGCAGGCAGCTTCATATCGAGGCGATGATCAAGAGGTGAAGATGCTGCTGGACAAAGGAGCTGATGTCAACGCTCAGGGTGGATACTATGGCAACGCTCTGCACGCAGCGTCATCAAGAGGTCATGATAAAGTGGTGCGGATGCTGCTCGATAACGAAGCTGATGTTAACGCTCAAGGTGGAGAGTATGGCAACGCTCTGCAGGCAGCGTCATCAAGAGGTCATGATAAAGTGGTGACGATGCTGCTCGACAAAGGGGCCGATGTCAATGCGCAAGGTGGATACTATGGCAACGCTCTGCAGGCAGCGTCATCTGGAGGTCTTGAGAAAGTGGTGCGGATGCTGCTCGATAAAGGGGCTGATATCAATGCACAACGTGGAAGGTATGGCAACGCTCTGCAGGCAGCGTCATCAAGAGGTGATGATCAAGTGGTGCATCCTGATACGCTGACGAGCATGAACAATCTGGCATTGATGTTGAGCAGGCAAGGTAAATACGAAGAGGCCGAAGAGATGCATAGACATGACGCTGGGATGCCTATGGCTCAAGTTCGGAAAGCCTTGTCGTATGTTGGGGGTGGCCAACACACAGTGAATATCCATGTTGATTGGCAGCTCCCAGAATTCGTCCGCGATGGCCTAGACAAAGCACAGGATCTTGTGACGGTGCTGACAATCACAGGTGAACCGGATGAAGCCTACGCTTGTTCCTGCGAGGACTATGTGAAGTTAGTGTGGAGAGAAAATACCTGTATTGCTGAATTCTTCCAAGCTTTTGCAGCTTCGGAACTTATTTCTTCGGCCAAAGCGCGTAAGTATCACTTTTCCAAATTCAACAGATATTGACTGTAGCTAATATTCCTGATGACTTCTGGAGGCAATCAACATGTCTTCCAATCGAGCCAACTTACCGTATCAGCCGATATGGAATCTCCCGCTTCCCCGAACGGATCCGAGAGGCTCACATATGGATTCATTTTGGTCGAACTTGCTCCAGAACAATCCCCATTGGATGCGGAAACTGGACTACATCACCGTGAAGGCCTCGGAGCGCAAAGCCCCCGGGACATCAGTGATCGATCTTGCATATCTCTATGGTAAAATACAGAAAGGGGCAATATTTCACAACTTCAGTGAGCAGGAGCGCAACACAATTGTAGACGCCTTGCGATCGGTCGATGGTCTTGTCCCATCGTTCGACACTTTTTTTGAAGACTTCAAGTGCCTCCGGATATGGGGACAGTGTGCCAAAATACTGAGAAGGGTTCCTCCACGTGGAACAGTATTTACGGCGTTAGAGCAGAGCTATGATGACTCGAACCAGCAGGTCGACGAATGCATCGTTCAGAAAGCCGAGTCCGTTTTCATCACCATTCCCGGGACCGTCATTAGCCGTGTGGATCTGGGCTATCGACAACTGTTTCTGTACGTCATGCGCCATCATCGCGAGATGATACCTGGATCGACGAAGATGGAGCTCAAAGGAACAAAGAAACCGGTCGAGGGCATCCACATCCCCGAGCAGGTCGACCAGCTCGCCTGGTGCAGATTTGCCACCTTGGCGGACCGGCTAGGGTTCGCGTCTGCGGAGATTGCATCGTTGAAAGCTATGGGCGACGCCGCCGCCGATGTTGCGTCCGAACAGACTCAGCCCTCCTTCATCACCGCACAGCCCGGTGAGTCTGAAGAGCGCAGGAGCGGACGTCCGTACGACCTGGCATATGAGCAGAGCCGCGACGGTCTCTTCCTCGACAGCGTACAGAGTACCGACAAGAGCCAAGGCCGCGGGATCACACCTTTCTTCGTGCGGAGATCTATATACCGGGCCTTCCTTGGTCGATTGGCATTCACAGGTCAGACCGGAGCTCCCAGAACCCCGACCAGGATATTCGAGCGGCCCCCAGAAGCGATGCGCGACCACGTAATGAGAGAACAAGACCCAAGCCCCAGGGGGGCCATCCCGCAGGGTATCTCTCACGACGAGGCAACCCAAGAAGATGCAGCCTCAGAATGCACCGCTCTGTCGCCGTCAAGCCAGGGGCCATTTCCAGAAGAGACACGCAAAGAGACGCGTGAAGAGGCACGCCCGATGCTTGACGATAGGATCCTGCCTCAGGAATATTCACCAGATTGGGACGCCCTCCGGGAAGAGATCAATGAACGGCTGGAGACACCCCATGGCTATATAGATTGGGGCTCCAAGCCGATCGATGGGTCAAGTTGTTATTCGACGGAGGACGAAGGCTTCCAGGTAAGTCCGTCGACCACAAGTTGAGGTTCCGCTAAATAACATGTCTGCAGGCAGCAGCCCCGACCCATGCGAAGGAGGAAAGTCCTGTTGCTGGAATTGCCGACAGTGTTAAAGTCCGGGTCAAATTCATCCTCCGTGATGGACATGACTGGGTGGAGATGGAAGAACTATCGATCCATCCATCTGATCCGTCTCCGGTCGAACGGGTGGCGGAAATGCACACGCGCAATCGGCGTTTTCTGTTCAACACTACCCTACGATCCCTGGCCCCTTCAGAATGCTTTGAAGCTATCGTCAGTGATGGCACCAACGTCGTGCTCATGATTCCGGAGGGGAGCGTCAATATCGACCTTGAAGGTTCGAGGTCTGCTTGGAGACCGGGTGTGAGCTGAGGGACAGGAGGAAATGTAAGACGCAAAAAGTGAGGCCTTGAACGACTGGCTTGCATGAAATCACTCAAAAAAGAATGCATCAGAGAGTGTCTAGATATTGAAATAATTGCTATCTATGGTCTTTGATACAACACAATATTTTGCCATCATTGAAGCTATAACCAACTCTCGACCGTCACCAAAAGGGAGACGCAATATTGGGAGTGCGTAAGTTGGTGTCCGATAGAGCACTGTGAAAAAACCCCGGAGTGGGAAGTCTAGCAGGGGAGCTGGGGTTAGAGTAGACGGCTAAAATACCGCGCTTGGCGGCTGAGGTCAGAGCAG
>NKYR01000209.1:0-40686 GCA_003184365.1 Evernia prunastri | reverse complement strand
CCACTTGCAAGGTCTTGAACATAGCGGGGACACTTTCTATTTCAATCAACCCATCCTCCTTGATAAGAGGGTCGATCCTGGAGGCAGCCTTGCCTTCCAGACGTGAGGCTATATACGCCAATTTGTTTTGCTCCGGAGAGCGAGTTCCTCCTCTTTCAAAATGATCTCCATTGACAGCGAGCTTCAGCTTGCATTGGTTGACGAAGGTTTGTAGTCTTACTTGACCACCGGTCCCGTTGTATTTATCGGGATCAGGGTGCTTGGCGGATAGACGGGGAGCTGGGTTAGGAGCAGGTGAGGGAAGCTGGGGTGAGTTGACTTGGGCTCTGGGCTTGGGCCTGTCGTAAGGCGTTGCAGGCTTGGTCTCGAGCAGTGTTAGCTGCTTCGATTTGACGGTTCAGCTCCTGGACCGTGGCTTGGGATTGCTGGAGCTGTGAGTTCAGATCTTCGAACGAACTGGCTTCGTATACGAGATTCTGGTATTGTTGGGACTGGTTCCGTAGGTAAGGAAGCCAGTGGTCGGGGTCGCTTTCAATTGCTCGCATGAAAACATCTTGATTGACGAGGGCGTCTCGGTACCCAGGGGGCTCAGCAGGAGTTGCTGCACTCGAAGACGGAATCATAGGTAGTACCGAGGTATATATGTGCCGGCGCAATATAGTGACACAGGTGAGAAATAGGCATATATACTAACTATATATGTAAGGTGATTAAGTACATATTGCGCGAAGAAGAAGAAGAATCACGAAGTAGGAAGGGAAACCTATGAAGTCTTCTTCGCGCCAAGATCTCATTTCCCAATTAGGGCAAGCCTCGGAGGCTTTCAAGCTCCGGGGCTTACTGGGCTAAGCTAGAACTATGACGTATATTATTTCTTCTGAATATTAATTTACTTAATATCTTCGAATTTATTTATTAGATATTGATTGATTGATTGTTTTATACGCCTATGCTAGCTACTTGATGTAAGCTAATGAGGGTAACATTAACGCTGAACCAGCTTTACGGCTGGGCGTTGAAGAAACCTGAGGGCGAACCTCTGGACAAAAACTTCAACTAAACAGTACGCTCTCCCTTCTGCTGTGCTCCTTAGGAGCCCTATTACACCACCGCACATCTCTCTACTTCTTTGCGCCGACTCTTCTATTCTCTGACTTTTGTATCTCTGATCGCCCCCGCCTCTAGAGGCGGGTACGATCGCTTCTTCGTGCGCCCTTTTTGGGCTTAATGGTCTCCTCTACCCCGAGGGGTAGTCTTGACCGTTGGAGTTGTTCGCTGGCCAACTCGAAGCTGTTNGGAGGATATGCTTGACATCTTGTCTTCTCCATCCGCACCTGCAGTCGGGGTCGATACCTGGAACCCTTATCCTGTTGAGGAATGCGTTAAGCCCGATTTTGCCGCTTCTCATTTGGACAGCGACCGAGCTCTCAGCCTTCCTCAGCATCTTGTGGTGGTCGAACCTGCCGTCATATAAGTTCCCTGCCTGGGCAGGGGTTCTCGTTGCGATAGGAATTCTTCGTTGATATTTTTCCCATTTCTTGGATCTCCGTTCTCGGAACCAGTCTTGTATTTTCCGTCCAATTACGTCAATGCTCTGATATTCCTCGACGTCCCTATATGGATTAACCCAATTCTTCTTTCTTCTTGTGCTGGTGGCCGCTAGGTCCCAGCTTTTTTCTTTCAGGGCTTTAAGAGCCCTTTATTAGATATTAATATATAGAATATTAACGATCGAGTATTAAGATTTTCTAATAAAATTAATCTCGAATCGTAATAAAAAGTAATATTAATTTATTATTATTGATTGATTGATTGCTTAATACGCCTATCTAGTAAACTACTTTACTAATCAGGGAGTTCCTCGAATATTTGTAGCGCTGAAGAAACCTTTCGGACAAAAACTTCAACTTATCCTCTCGTGTTATCATTGTTGTCAACTCTTAGTCTTTGACTGTCAAGTTGTTGCCACAAACCACTGTCACTTCCGTTCTCTTTCAGTCTGCCGCTATTGTTTCCGTGATTGTCTCCTTCTATGCCTTCTTTTTGCTTCCCCTCTTCTCCTTACCCTTTTTCTTGTTTTTGGTTTCTTTGTCTAGTCCTAGCGGTAATTTGGACCGAGCCAATTGCTCTTGGGCCAGCGAGAATTGATCGAGACGTCCTATTTTGATCATCCATCGTGCGGCAGCGCGTATTCCGTGCTTCTGTGTCAAGATTTGTCGATAATCTGACGTGCCGACTTGTTCAATGAGTTCTCTTCTCTCTTTCGCCAGTTCCGGGCAGAACAGTAATATGTGTTTGACCGTCTGTTTTCTCCAGCCGCATGAGCACTCAGCGTTTCGAATACCAGATACCTTCATTCGATAGAGAAAATCATTGAGACCTATCTTCTCGCTTCGAAGTTGTACTGCCATTGAGAAGTTATGAAAATTACTACTTTTTATTTCGTTTTTATATATAGTTTTCAAGAGAGAAAATCTAAATTACTTCGATTTCGCGTCTTTATTAGAGATCTAAATATTCTTTTTTTAAGATAAAATTCTAGAATAATGTTTAGTTTTTTAATCTTAACATCTCTAACTATTGTTATTATATCAGATTATGAATGCGAACTATGTTTTGTTTTTTGTTGATTTTCAGTTCACATTACGCTCTACCGTATTAATACTGTATCGATACGGTGTGCGCATTTGCGAGTACCTAAAGTTTAGATCCCGCGCGCGGGAAGCCTTTTATCCTGCAGGGTAACTGTAGTCACCAGTACCTCAATCAAAACTGATTCTCGGGTGGACATCAGATATTCTTTCAGAACAAAATCTGGTCTGCCTCAGTCAATTCGTTCATTTCAATAAGTTTCTGTTACCCCTTTTGACAACGATGGGTGACGTTAGGTCCAAATAATCAGTTGGTGACGATGGTCTCAATAACGATCAACATGGCGCGGTTGAAACGTTTCAGCATCAATTGCATGATAAACAGGGATAGATGGGACGGGAGAAACCCCACAAAACTAAAAGAAGAACAGAAATTTGAGCTGACAGAACGCAACAGCGGCTCGGAAATCCCGTTGACCCGTCTCCCTGAGACGACGGAAGTGGTGTCGAAACAAGATCCCCAGACACGATGCAGCGACTACAATCCATCATTCGCACTAGTACCTCCACCACATCTCTATCCCAACCTGATTCTCCGGGTGAGAGAGCGGTAGAGATGAGCGCTGCTCAAAGATGGGTTGACAGGAGCGATGAGATGCCGTGTTTCAACCGCATTTAATGGAATGCAAAATCTTCTCTTGCACGTCTTCCCACCTGTCTAAAGAAGAATCGTGTGATTTGTTTGCAGCTTCGCGACCCGCGTTTTTGAGTAGATTTGTTGCCTTTTCGATGGAGGCCCGCCTTTAATGGGGGCCAAATACGTGGCCTGCGGTCGAGACGGTCTCCGTTTGCCAGTGATATAGAACCTCTGGAGAGCAGATGCATCAATGAATGCTCTTCTGTTAACTGGTTGGACCCCAAAGTTTCTTCAGTCTTCACCGTTCGCTTCTTTTCCCTCTTGAGAAGCGTCAGAATGATTGAACTACTCACTGCAGTAACATATCTCACTATTTTCACACAGGCAGCTCCGCAAACAAAGACAGCATGTGCACAAGTTCCAAAGAACCCTTATGCTGGTCAGATAGAAAGCGAGGACCTTGAAATTCCAGGCTGTGATGGGCCTCCAGGTATTGGAACCGACCCCATCGATAAATTGGCTGGCTCCTCGCCTTCAGCCTCTTTGACAGGAGCATTACGCGTTGTCGTCTCTTCTGCAGTACCCGACTCAAAGTCGTCCCAAAGTACAAATGAGTCCGCTTCGTCAAGCTCGTTGTACACCACCAACAGTAGCGCCTCCAACCTAGGAGGAGGTAACATTGGCCAACTCTACAAACCTAGCATCCCCCGCCACGGCCAAGGCCCTCCAGGTACCCCGGGAACAGACAAACATTGTCAAGCCCACGAAGGCGCCTGCGGCAACAACCCCAAGTCAGGCTTCACCGCCCCCGCCTCACAATTCTTGTATTTAAACGGCGGTGCAGGAGTCGGCGGCGAGGGCAATACGGGAGGTGGGAGCGGCGGTATGGCGTGTGGGACCTGTTGGAAAATTGGTGGTGGGAACGACGAGTCAGGCAAGCCCATCAGCAGCACTCCTATCGTGGTGATGATCACGAACGGATGTGCCGCTCAAGATCCGGGGGAGCCCGTCAACCTATGCGGCATGGCAAGCTTGACCGAGACGAACTCGTTAGCCATGAATGTTAATATTGATCTCTGCATGGACAGTGGGGCAACGCAGGCTTTCTAGGGTCAGCCGCCGTGGGGAACAACAACGGGCCAGGCGCAGCAAGTCGATTATTCCGAATGATGTGGTGTTTTTTCGCATGGAACCAAATCAGGTCCTGAGGGATGCCAGGCACCGGCGGCTACTTGGGGTGTTACCACGTAAAGCATAAATTGCTGCAGTTGAAGAAGAAGGCATTTGTTTGTTTACGTTAGATCTCACAGTATTCTAGCTCGTCAACCTCACTTTGTCAGATCAGTAGAGCCTGCGCGAGCTCCGAATGATACGCTCTACCTTGCTGTGACGCCTAAGGTCAATGACTATTTCTAGAGTATTTGAATTAAGTTGAGCGAGTGATTGAAAGGTGAAAGATCAGAGTCTTACCTTACCTCCTTACTTTACCGCTTAGCTAGCTTACTCGTTAAAGCGGCTGCGGCCGCGCGGGGATACATTCCTGTTGTTTTACTATCTAGCACGTCTGGTCTTCTCTATCAAATGATGAGCTTTCCAAGTCATGCTTGCCAATACATTGACCGGAGATTAAGAAGCAATCTTTGAAATACCCCTTGTATAGGTCATTTACTGTCCTCTTCACCCCAACGACTATGGCTGACCAAACCCCCAAATCGTATCACACCGATCCCAACCTCTACCTTTATACCTCCCTCACATCGGGTTCCTCCCAGATTATCACCGCAACATCGCGCATGGAAACCATCTTGAAGGCGAACAAGATCAAATTCCAAGCACTAGATGTCGCTACGGACGAGAAAGCCCGCATGCTCTGGGGCAGAAGGGCGGGAAAAAGAAAACTACCAGGGCTGGTCAGGATGGGCATGATTGTTGGCGATCTCGAGGAGGTGGAGGAATGGAATGAGTACGGCGAGCTCAAAGACAACGTTGAACCTGCACCCAGACCAGCACCATCAGCTCCAGCTACGCCCTCGAAAGTTCCAGCTGCTCTGTCCTCAGAAGTCATGTCTAAAACACCCTCCACAAATCCTGTCACTCCTTCTAAATTATCGCCTAATAAATCTTCTACGGATACGCCATCTCGCCCCTCAACGTCCTCGACGGATAGTCCCCTTACTACAGCCATTCGGCAAGCGGGCTTCGAGGCAGCAAGGAAAGCTGGAGACGCCAAATCAAAGGCTCGTGCAGAAGCTCTTAAAGCATCAAAGGACAAATCAGATACACCCAGCTCTGAAACACTAAAGAAGCTCGACAATTCCGGCCCGACGGGTATGCCTCCTCCAAGCGGGACGACCGAGGCAGAGGAAGCCATGAAGCCCGAAACAGGAAACACTACCGTCGAGGGGAAAGCGGATAATGTGCCCAGCACCAAGAACGATGAAGAGAATGTTACGGAGAAGAGCCAGAAAGAGGAGGTGTCAGAAGTAGAGACGTTGTCAGCCGGAGATATAAGTCAGCAGCCAACGTTACCGAGCTCCAAAGAGGCAGAGGAAGCAGCCAACAATTCGATTATAGCTGATGAGTCTGGAGAGGTCTTTGAAGGACGGGGACAGGCGGAGCCCACACCAGTAGGCTGCGTACCAAGTGCAAGCGAAGTCGAAGAAGCTGCGAATGCGTCGATAATGCGTGATAAGTCGCAAACTGTCCTGGGAGACCGTCGGGGAGCGGACAGAAGTCCTTCGTCTGAGCCGGTGGAAGATGCAGTGGGATCTGGCAATACGACAGGGAAGGAGAAGCTGAAAGAAGCCACGGAGGTCTCAGATGACGTTCAAGATCTGCCTGTGAGGAAGACGCAGGAGCAACCTGCTGCGAGTGGGGAGGAGGCTGGCATCAGTGTTGCTGACTGAAAGGGACATGATCTTTTCTATAGCATAGCATAGCATGATTTGGCGTTTATACGTACTATGACTATCAATTGCCAGACTTTGTATTCTGCGAACCCTCACCGTATTCTAATAATACGTACATTTACTTTCGAATCTTGAAGCTCGGATGTAGGTCGGCTTTAAGTGCACTACGGCAGCCAAGGCACTAGAAATGAGCAGCCGGACGAGGGTTCAGACCGCAGCGTAGTAATTCAACAATAGAAATCATTTCCTCTAGCAGCTTGGAGCCTCTACACCGCCAAATTGGTAGTCCTCGAAGGGTAGTGCAAGTCCGTATCTCTACCTAATCATGACTGTGTGTCAAATGTGTCGAGGTACAGGCAAGTACGGAGGCTTTGTCTGCGCAGTCTGCCAGGGCTCAGGAACAAGAGATCAGGGATCAGGAGCCGCTGCCTCTTTCATTTCATCATTCCTCATTATAAGGTAATGTCCCACAAGAAACAACAGATGTGACGATACCCGGGCTGATAGTTATAGCGTTGAAGACAGGATACGCAGCGAACGAGCACACTATACTGCATCCGCCGAAGCATATGTTGATTGGGCTGTATACGAAATGGTAAATGATGGCAATAGAGGCTTGACCATATAAATGTGGGCTTTGGGCTTATGATTAAGAGGTCGGCTTTCACGACGGGTTGCTAGAAATATGAAGATCAAGGGAATCCGGGCGATGCGTATTTGGAATTAGTGACAGTGTGAAGTACTGTTGAAAAATTACTGCAAATATTACAGACGTGTTCTTCAGTCCTATCTATCAACCAGCCTCCGACTATGGATTGACGTGCTGTTGTCAAAAGATAGAGGTTCCAACATATTCCCGTAGCAGCTCTTCAGTGACTATCCAAGCGTCTTTGAATTCAGGTCTAAAGCCGATAGACCTAGTATACTTTTATCTTACAGTAGTACGTTTGATCTCCTTCGAGGCCTTTTCGATATGAGGTGGGAGGGAGAGGTAGGGTGTCGATAATACGGGCTCTGAAAGCCTGATCTGAAACATGGGAGGTGTCTTCTGACAGTCCCTTCCTTGATCACATGGACTCCGAGAAGTAGTAATAATGAAGGATCTTATTGTTTCGTCGATACTATCTAGGCAAGCGATTAGAATAATAAGTGATAAAATAGCAGGTATGATGAAGACAAACCAGCTGCCATCTACTGAAAGTGATGCTTATTCAACCTTCTCCTTGCTTTGATAGGTCGTGATATAGCCTAAGAATCCGACGCAATGAGTGAGGTGAAGTACAATGCTCAAGACTCAATTTGTGAAGACCTGGGAACAATGTACATAGTTCGGGATGTCCTGGGGGCGCAAGATAGGGGCGCAACGCAAGATTCGCTTAATTTTACCCACTAACTTAAATTAGTATGGTAGCCCCACCAAAATTTAAGTACCTTGGTAACACACACCGATAGTCCCAATTGCATCATTCAAATAGTCTAATCAATCCCACACCAAGTCAACCAAATATCCACAACCCCCCCACAACAATCGCAACCATGGATCCCACCATAGATCCCACCATAGACGCACCTCCCTCCCTTCTTACAGACCTCACCGTCGCCGTCAACGGCCCTCCCAGCGCGGCCGCAACGCCTACCTGGGTCCCCCATCCCTACCTTGAAGAAGACCTCCATCCTATCCTTCAACGTGCAATCGATCGCATCCCCCCCTCCCAGCCCCCCCTCCTACTAAGCAGGCNTTGGACCTGGTTTTGGACGTCTTGGACGTGGCTTTGGACTTGGAGGACGAAGTCGGCTGGCTGTTTGCCTTGGAACGAGCTGTCATGGACGCGGAAGCCATTTGGGCAGTGGGGTGTGGCTGTGAGTGGAATGATAGAGGAATGTGCTAATGGGAGTAGAAACTGGATATCAGGTGACACCGTGTTACTTGCGTGGCTACGGAAGAGGAACGAAAGAATGCTATGACTCTGAAAGAGATCAATTCGAATGAAGAGTCAAATGCAGATAGAAGCCAGCTACTTATGCTGCTTCCTAATGAGCTACCTCCCCTGTAGAGGACACGTATTCCAACATTCCAACCAAGGCCTGAAACGATATAAGCGATATTAAGGCCTACTAACCCCCTGTCATGCAGGCGTGAATATTGACTGCATGTCCTGTAGGCCAATGATTTAGGGCTACTTTTCGTCTGTACGTTGGATAAAAGTTGCCTACTGCAAGTTCAGCAAGGTCCATGACTTGCAATCTAATGCAAAAACCTGGCAGAAGAATGGCGGTTTTGTGTCTCTCCGGCCAGACGGCAGTGGGGATGAGGACGTCTCCAGTAGGCATCATTTCTCGCACTGTAGGCGATTGGCCGCTATTCTCACTAGAAGATTGGTGGAGCGAAGTCTGTTTCATCTTAACTTGTTTTGGCCCCTCTCAGAGGTTGAGTAGAGAGAAGCGTGCTGGGTACTCAGACAAGACAGCTTGTTTCCAACCGAGGGCGTCCATTAGGTGAGGATCAAAGATCTGTGTAGCTTAATCAGTGATTAGTAATAACCTACTCTGCTCCCACCATAATTAGCGCTTCGAGCCGGAGATGACTAATCTGCTCATTCTCTCTCACAAGCATTGCTCGACAGGGGGAGGCTGCGTCCCAGAGTGTAGTACAGGCACGGTTCGCGCCAGGGCTCTTGCATTTGGAAGCTCGTTCGAGCCTAGAGAGAGAGATTGTATTCAAGATACAGCATCAACAATCTGAGTGATGCTGCCGCTAATGCTATGAATGAAGAGAAGGAGAGTAGAGTGTCTCGGCATTGTAAGAAGAAAAACACCCTGCCTCGCTTCATAGACCCTAATTGGAGCCATTGTCATCCACCCAGTGCAGACACCTGCTACCGTTTCCACTCGTCACCAAAGTCCCCCTCTTGTCAGGCCGTTGGTTCACGAGGAGCTGGATTCCATGCGAGGCCATGGCCAGGGGGATAGTTGAAGATCTTAGATGGTTCTGGCTTTGATATGAAGCCCGCCACGCCAGGCTCCAGGTATGGGTCCACGATGATGTCCTTATTACCAGTGTAGTTTGAGCCCATATGATCCAGGTGCTGCAGTTCTGGGGTGGGGTGGTGAGGATAGGGAAACACAAGATCTGATAGAGAACCATTATTAGCGCCACACGATGCATGGTAATCGGGTTCGAATCAGTACTCACTGCCATCGACAATGCTGTTGATTGTCGGCTGCAGGATTCGATATGGACCGTCCCGTTTATGCAGGTAAGGAACGCCGCTCTAGAGGAATTTTAGTTCAGTTACCAACAAACGAGACTTTCATCAGAGTGTTCGTTCCCAGCATACCAATTTGTCCGCAGTCCCGGTGACGGGATCTCGCGAATAGTTCAAACAACCGCCCAAAGCCAGTACTTCTAACTTACGGCCAGACTCGCCCTCTGGTGGAGCCTTCCAAGTACCGGGTGCGAAGCTGGGTGGAGTCGACACTCGACCATAGCCGAGAGCGGTAAAGAACACATGGGTCATTTCGTGAAGTATGGTATTCGCATACATAAACACGAAAGAATTGAACTCGTCTCGATACTGGGGCCGGTTCTTGGCATCTACCCTGTTCAATGCACCGACCATGTGGCCGACCCTCTTGATTTTCGTCAATCAGCCCAAGCATATCTTTCAATAGGCAAACGATGTTGCACTCACATGTCCGTTCAGTCTAATGTACTGATTGCTGGTTGTGAAACCAGGATGCCATGCACGTCTGATATGATCACCCGTACATTCCGGCTGTCCGATGGTGTAGTCAACTATTACTACAGGGAACTGATCGTAGATCATCGCGAAGAAGGACTTGGTTCCAGGCTCCATGTTAACCGGGAGATGCGCATCCTGGCCACTCTTGTACCAAGGTATGTCCTCTCGTTTCTTTGAGACCTCTATGTCGAATTCTTCAGCTAGATCAATGAAAACACGCTGAATCCTCGGATGGGCCAGCATCTTTCGACATAGGGCGATACACTGAGAGACAGCACGGTAGGCCATGTGAAATTCTGGATACTGGTAGCAGAATTTTCCATTTTCATCTCGATTCAAAATGGTGAATTCAGGAGCAGGCGTCGCCATGTTGGTCTTGAGGTGCTTCAAAGGTTTACTAAAACTGATCGGTAACAGATGGAAGTAGACTTAATTTATAATTATGAAGAGACAAAATTACAAGAAAAAGAACATTGGAGAGGAGCCCTGCTCAAATACATGTGACGCTCGTGACTACACATGGCAAAACAGCTCATAGTGTCAGGTCCGAATGTACTGGCACGGGACACAGCACCTGTCAGGGCGGAGTTGTTTCAAGGATACCTTCTGGTGTGGGCCTGGTGTCACCTTGCTGTGAAGAGAGTGAGCTTGTATGTTGCTTGACCAACGACATCGTGGATCGAGAATTGGCTGTTAGCGCAGAAAGCAATCCGATGACAGATTCTTGTGTCAGGCTTGGACGAGGAAAAGAAAACAGCAGTTTTTGCCGAGGCGATCCTGTCTGGTATGCATAAGGACTCTCTCGTCCTGGAGGCAAATTTTGAGGAGTAAGTGCTGCCCGGTCTTTTGGGTTGCAAGGACGCGGGATTTAGGATTAAAAGTGAATCTCATGTTTTGCCGGATCGTCGGGCGGCGTGGCAGATATTATTATTCAACCGGGCAGTACGAATTCGAAACAAGATCGGCGCTTACTCGCTCCTGAAAACCGTGTCTTTGCTGCTCACATTCGATGACAAAAGAGTGGAAACCAATGACCTCTGGACTCAAAAGCCCAGCGCTCAGGCCACCTTGTCAGTTGGCGTGTCCGGAGGTCTCCGGAATTACTCAAGCATACTGCAGCTTCCCGACAAAGGCAGCTGACGACTAATAATAGACGACACATGGTATCGAGAAGCCGTAGACAAATCAACGAGTGGAATTCCTGCACCCCTAAGGCCGGGCAGCCAAGTCTGAGATGAGGAGAGTCTCTGTAGGTATCGTGTGCCTAATACGATCAACGTTCATTGGCCGATTTAGCTCAAGGAGAGAAGCAAAGCATGTTTTAGACTTGTCTGCCATCAAATCAAATGTCTTTCCAAGACAGATTTAGGAAAATGTGGGAAATGGCGAAGTCGAAGGAGGCTAATCTGGTAGAAAGCTCCAGGGAGATTAGCTGCAGGTGATGGTAATGCGCAGGTAGCCGATCAGAGCACTGTCCCGCATTTCGCTTAATGGAAAGTGATACGCTAGAAAAGAAATGCGCTTTCCCTGTCCTTCTTAATCTCCTCCATCTCCTTCGTGCTACACAACTCCTTCATCAACCATCATTTGGCCCAAGCACAATAACAAAATGGAGTCAAGTGTCGACCACAAGTCCAGATTCGCACGTCTTACCGATCTCAGTGCCGAGAAGCTACAACAGCTGGAGACAATTCTGAAGTCAATTCTGGCGACGCCCCTTGCCCAAAAGACCTTCGCTCAGATCATCGATGGGAATCCCACCGACAGTCAATCAGACCCGAGTAACGAAGCCATACAACAGTACAAACAAATCAGAGAAAGCTTCACGGTGCAAGCTTTGAAGGTTGACACTCACGTAAATTGGCCCTTTATCTTATCGAGTCACATTTCGCTCGCTGACTTTGACAAAGCTGGCCCAAGGCTACCAGAAAGCGTCGTTGGGTAGTCAAGCACACGTGCTGCGCCTTCTGGAAATAACAGCAGCTTCGGTGAGTGCATTGGCGGGAAAGATATACGCATCTTCTCACCCATCTACGAACACCGAATCCCAAGGACCGCAAGGAGGGCGTTTGGCTCCCCCTCTTGAGACAGATGAAGTGCCCATCAATTGCTATCACAATGGCTACAGGCGATTTCAAAAGTACCCATTCGGTCTGTCGAGTGTTGTAGGATACTGGGCGGAGAGCCAGTTGTTCGGCGGTGTTCTGCTATTCGATCGCGGGAATTCAGGTGACGAGGTTCGTTGGCACCAGCGAGATACTAATCTTGTACACCCACCTTGAGGTGAAGACAATGCTCACAAGCACCAGATTAACAGCGCCTTCGTGCATCCAAATTTGTCAGCTCACTCCTATCACCTATCGCAGCAACAGATCGCGCGCTTCTCAAATATGAGCAAGACTAAAGGTTCCGCGCACCTTGCTGATGCTGGAGCCCTCCTTCCATTCGCCAAAGAACCAGACGCCCGCACGGAGATAACCTGGACCTGGGCGGGCGAAAAACCGCTCCGCATCTATAAGAACGATTACGATAGGCACCCACCGATGACCATCCCCAAAATGAACTGCGTGAAAATGTTTGACGCACCAACTTGAATGAGTCGACGGGCGGCAACCATGCATCCTACGGAGTTCGCGGACCGGGGCAAGACATTGCTTTCGATGGCAGCAACAGTCTTTTGTATCTGGTTCACAACAACGCGTTCGCTCACTTGAATCTCCTCGCTGTCTGGCTTTCAGGGCATACCTGGAGGTCTCTATTGCTGGGGATGCGATGATTGCATGCAGAAGTGAGAGAGTCTCAGATGGGTTGGCTTCGGTGTGTCTTTTCTTGCGCGGGATGAGTTCACGACCACTAGTGGAATGCTTCCTCTACATTCTTTTGTCAATTAGTATGTGGCCACTAGAACAATGAAATAGATGCCTGTCTCAATGATTAAGAGGGACCTTAACATTTCGAGTTCGGATGCACCACGTTCGCCGGCAGTGATACGCTTGCAGGGAAATGTGCTCTTATGATGTTACCCGAACAAACAATGAGAGCGGCATCATCAAGTCTCGGCGCTTGCACACCAACAACTTGCGACCGTAAACGCCACCGTCCATCCTCATCACCACCCCACATGTCTTCCATCGCTAAGCGCCTCCACGCACGATTGCCACTTCATGTACATGTATCATGCCCCCATATCCTACCCGAAGTTTTCATAAGTGGTTACAGTTGGTGGACAAGACAGTATCATATGCAGACCATCCCCAGTGCGGTCCCTTACAATCATGTTTTCGGAATCCGTGTTCGCCTGTGCAAAAGAGGGACGCTCACGGCCATGTAGTACACGAGCGAACACAATAATCCGCAGTCCAAAACATTGCGCTTGAGCTCATACAAGACAACATCGTTACTGTTCATCAATACTCTTGAATGGAGTGACATACACGATTTTTGTCTGCGCTAAAAGTAGATGCACAGAGAGAGGAGTGTAGCCGGAAAGTCCTGTCTTCTCAGTAATTGGTGGCAAAAACGAAATCCAGGCTCGAATCAACGACAACCTCGTCTGCTTAACTAATCTTGTTCAAAGATTCTTTCGTAAATTGCAGTCGGGAGAGGATTCCGACGGGCTCGGATACGAACAGCTTTTCTCGTGATCAAGACGGCAGACGCCAAAAAGCAGGAAAAGTCCGACGGCGATAGCGCAAGATGAATTAAGTCTGCGATGTTTACCCCGTTTTCAAAATTGACGTCGCCAGTCATTGGTGTCCTCTTGATAGGGAATCCATTATTTCAGAACTTTCGACAAGGATTCCTGTGAGTAGGCTCACAGATATAGATCTCCGGAGTCAAGAACTGCGTCGCTGATCATTGTCTAAGGGGTTTACAGGATGGTTGCAACGGCAAAGGGTACGATTCTTCTAGCGTGGTGCAAACAAACGGTGGAAACGCATCTGTAACAGATGACGAATATCTTGATGGTGATAAGTAGGTGAGCAAATAGGTTCAGACTTCTGGCGATCTTGATTCTATTACCGTCAGCTCAGCTGGAAATGAAAGAGCGGAAAGCAAAGATTGTTCAAGATTCACCTTTTGGTAGGGCTGAGGGTTCTGAGCTTTTGAGGATCTGGTGGACTGCCGAGGTGTCGTGTGGCGAGAGCAAATTTCTGGGCTAACTATCTTACTTAGTCACCTTACCTGGGTGGGTCAAGCTCCAAACATCAGTCTTCCTGCTCTTTCGCCTCTCACGAAGTCGATCCTCCAAGAGATACTTTTCTATTGAGGCATCTCACCCAAAAAGTCCACCATCATGTACGAAACAAGAGGTGTACTTGCTGAGTGGATTGCTGTGGACGGCACTTTCAGAACTTCCTACTGGCCATGGCCGAGCCAGGAATTGGAGAAAGCGCAGGTGGCGATGTATCTAGCATAAGGTTTTCACTTAAGGAAAAGATTGAAGGGAATTTTGGAAGTCGCGAGTCACGCATCATGCATGCATGAAGGGCAAGATTACTCTAAATGGAGGGGAGTCACGGAGCAAATGCACCACTCGGCGCAACATCGTTGACACTTAACACTGGAAGATGAGTATTAGGAGATTAGCTCAAGCACTTACCCGCATCATCACTCCGCCTCAGTGCAAATATAGCTTAACACCTACCTACTAACTTACTGACTTACTTACTTCACTTGAGTAATGAGTCGACACTTGTAAAATTTCCAACACAAATACAATTTCATATGCATCAAAAGTCCGCGAAGCAAGGCTTCCTATCGAATACAACATAGCAGCAGCAATGGCAGCAGAAGCTGGCTCCAATCACTTCTCTTCCAATCTTACACAACTTGCCCCACAGGGTCCACTCTTCATTGATGATGAGAAATGCACATGCGCTTTGCAAGAAGAGATCGGCAAAGAGGCGTGGAGATGTATCGCGAATTCAACTGCCAACATCTACTCAGGGCAGACAGGGAAGTGGTTCTTCGCACTCAACCAATCCAACCCCGAATCACTCCGAGCGCTACCCAATTCCGCCAGCAATCCTCCAGATGTTGCCACATCCTACATCATACAAAGTGAAGGACAAAACGAAAAGTTTGAAGAGATCACCCGAGAGAACCAACCCCCAGATCCTGACGATCAAGACTGCTCTGGCAAAAATGATACCGAGGCATCAGCAAACCTCTACCGGTTCCTGGTCGTATCCGCAACGGATTCGGCGAGTCCGTGTTGGCAGCCGGGCACCATGGCCCTCTCCATTCAGAACGCCAGTGAATGGAATGCGACAGGTTGCAATCTTGGTTTCCTCTGTGAGTTGTCCAGTCAATATGCGTCGGGAAGCGCTCAAACGGACGCTGACGGCTTCATGATCCTAGGTCAAAACAACACAGCCACTGATCCACCAGTCTACTGTCCGCCCTTTCCGGGCGTTCAAACCGTCCGGCTAACAGGTGGAACAACTCCTCCAATGGGACCCTATGAGCCGGTTGTATGCCAAAAAGGAAACTATTGCCCACCTGGAGGTGCGCAACAGATCAAATGTCCCTCGGGCCACTTTTGCTCGGTGGGGGCCTATGAGCCCACCAAATGCAGCTTCGGCGCTTCTTGCCCACCTGGTAGTTCCAGAGACGGATCAGTGCTGCCTCTCATCTTGGTGACTATCTTAGATCTGTTGCTCATATCTGTTGTCTTGGGTGCAAAGATACCTTGGAAGCGGGGACGGAAAGGTACACATATACACGGCAGAAGGGCAAAGCGGTTGAGGAAAGCAATCACCTTGTCCCATTTTGGGGCCCCGAATGAAGTGTATCTCCCTATCCACGACGACAACATCCCTCTGGAATCCAGGATCTCTGGCGTTAGGCGAGCTAATACAGGTTTCCTAGCGACTATGGACAATGAATTCGCTTTTGATGAAAATGATGCAACGGAGGGCGAGGGACCAGACAACAATATCCAGCATTCGTTCAATCCCTGTCGAGATGCACTGCTACGGCGAGTATTGGTCTTCTCTTCGAATTCGGCAATCTCAGCTATCAGCCCAAGGGCTCTAAACAACCTATCCTGTCTCGAGTCACCGGCGAAATTACCAAAGGAAGCTTCTGGGGCATCATGGGCGCCTCTGGTGCCGGCAAGTCAACTTTCGTCAACGTCCTCATGGGCAAGCATTCGCACACTGGAGGTGTCACCAAAATCAACGGCAGCGCCGGCGTGGCTTCCAAATACAAGAAAGTCATCGGCTATGTGCCCCAAGATGATGTCGTTTTGCCCGAGCTCACAGTGCGCGAAAACATCCTGCATTCTGCGCGGATACGATTACCATCAGACTGGGGCGATCAAGATATTCAGAAGCATGTGGACCTTGTACTGAGGTGTCTGCATTTGTCGCATGTGCAGAGTTCGCGGGTCGGTAGTACCGCCACATCAATTATCTCGGGTGGAGAGCGCAAGCGTGTTAGTATTGGCATGGAGCTGGCTGCTGCTCCCATGGCACTTTTTCTGGACGAGCCAACATTGTTGGATTTGAGGCCATTTGAGCCATGAGCCATATTGAGGCTATACGCCATGGCGAAATGGACCATGGTATTCCTTCCACATTATCCATATTTCTCACACTTGGCAATGTGGTGGCAACGCCTCCCAAGCCTTGGCGGTGGTGTGATTACCGCCACCATAGATAATTGTACTGTGAGGACAGCGTGTCAGGTAGAAATTTCGGAGTACATTTGGTGGCAACATAGACATATTGGCCATATAAGGAGAAGGATATCCTTCTCCAGAAAAGCAGTAAAAATAATTAAGTCATATCACACCATACAATTTCTACAAACATCAGGCCTTGACGCAACATCCGCGTCGTCTATCATGTCGATACTGAGAGCTGTTTCACGATTGGGCATCACTGTCGTGACAATTATCCACCAGCCAAGGCACGAGATCTTCCAAGCGCTCGATAGCGTTCTACTACTTGGTGCGGGAAGAGTGATATATTCTGGTGAAGAGGCAGAGGCGCAAGCATATTTTGAAGACTGGGTTCAACTTTCCCGAGAGCCATAACCCCGCGGACACCATAATGGATATTATCGCAGGTCAAGGTCATCTATACAAGAAGTTGGGCGACACCGATGTCTCACATTTGATCGAGCAATGGACGTATCGACAAGAAGCCATGAGGGCAGCGACAGGGGTTTCCGGCTCAAGTCCTTCCAACGCAGAGGTGACGGCCTTGGCCACGACTGTTCGAATGCGAGGCGCGCCTTGGTACCGCCAGACCTACTTCTGCCTTAGGCGAGCTCTCCTACAACAATACAGACTAAGGTCCAGCTTCTACGCAGAGATCGGCGTCGCTGCTTTTGCAGGACTCCTTCTTGGTCTCGCTGAAACGAGCGAAGATGGTATCATCTTTCGTGGCATCTTCCACCATCCCTATGAGCTTCTCTCGTCATCAGTGGATTATACCTCGGTGCCCGAGATGTCATTGCTTATTGCCGTAGCCAGCGGAATAATCGCAAGCCCACCAGGCGTCAAGGTCTTTGGCGAAGAAAAATTGGTCTACGCGCGCGAAGCTTCCTCGGGACACAATCGCTTCGCATACTACATGGGCAAGGTCTTCTCTACACTGCCTAGAATAATCCTATCCAGCCTTCACTTCACGATTCTCTTCATGTATCTCGCAACACCTAGGATATCGTGGGGCGCGGCATTCATTGCCAATCTCCTTTACTTCCATTGTATTTACGGCCTTTCGTCATGCGTCTCGATGGTGACCAGGCGAGAAGATGGACCGTTGATTGCCACCATGGCAAGTCTCGTACTTGGCATCATCAGTGGCGGCAAGCCGACTCTGCGTAAGGTGAACGGATGGCACATGACGTGGCTTTGGAGAATGAGTCCCGGGACGTGGCTGGCGGAAGCCTATTTCACGGAGGATATCACGCCTTATCGCTATCTTTACCAGATCCATGATGCGGCGTCGGCGACAGGGTTCAAGTTGGGTCACTACAGCTTAGACCTAGTGGTGCTGTTTGTGTTGGGCACGGCGTACAGAGTGATAGCTTTCGGGGCGCTGAGGCTTTTCAATCGGAGGAGTCATAAATGACAGCAATTGAAGCCTTGACTAATAGAAATACACAGATGGGATTTCCGGTTTAAAGACGGAAGCGCATTACCAAGCAGTCAGTTGCCCGCACCAGGGTCTGCGATGCTAGTTCGTGAAAGACGAACGAGTCTCGAGAGTTCTGTCGCCGGCACCGGATCAACACTTCCTGCGCGTATTCGCTTGCAAGTGCTTCCTAAATTAGCTGGACGGTATGGAGTACGCAATCCAATACCATGAGTTGCGGCACTGTAGACCGTGCCATCGCATAGCGCTTATCCAGTTGGTGCGTTTAGCATTAGTAAACTTTAGGTACCGCGATGCGCATCTATGCTACACGTGGCTTTTGCAGTGGCCTCTTCCACCTGAATTTTCCCATCCTAAATTTTACACAGATAGAAGTCAAGAATCCACAATAGAACATGTGTCTGCGCAACTAAGATTCTTCATGCCTTGCCGAACTTCTTCCTTGTTTCTGGGCTCGCGGTTGAGAGCCGCGGAGATCTTCTCTACCAAAAGGGCCGCGTAAGCTAAGTCACACACGGGGAATCTTGCGATCGGAAATTTTATGATGTTGAACAACCAGTGTGAGGCTCGCGGGTACAGCTGTTCTGCTCCTTGACTGCTGTCGTGCTACTTAGTTGCGGCGTTTCGTCGCCAGTGCGCTTGAACATGCACCTTCAATTTCGTATCGGAAATCGATAAAACATGTCGGGAAAAGCATGAGTGCGACCGAAGAAGAGCAGTCCTATTTAAAAAGGTACTGCAGCCACCGCTTCCCTCTTTACACTTTTCCCCACCAGAACATGGCTCCCACCATCGCACTCCTCGCTGCAGCCTTGACGCTCTTTTCTTCGGCGCTCGCTTTCAGTCCGGACCAGTGCAATGTCACTTCCTATGGCGCTCCTGCTCGAGCCGCCTGCAGCACCCTCCTCACGAATATAGCGGCTTTAGGGAAGGGGAATACCCCTTATCTGTTCATTCCTGCTAATTTTCCAACGCCGGCGGGGCTGAATGCTACGAGGAGGGAATTCCCGCAAACTTGGACGACCAGTAAGTTTCCGTTTGCACCTCTCCATATACCAGGCCAGATCGAAATGCAACAATGACTCATTTGTTAATAGCCGGCTGTAAGGCGGCTCTTGTCCCCATTGCAGTCTCGAACTCGTCCGTTACCTACGATACTTCTTCGTACCAGGATCTTGCAGCTGAGGGTCAGGTTGTCGTCCAAAATTGTATCTCCAATGTAACTAGAGGCTCGTCAGGGGGATGGGAGCTTGCCGGTAGACTTGCCCGTTTTCCCTCTTCTGTTGGACACTAGATGGCTCATGCAATGAACGCAGGGGACGACCAAGAGCTTGTTCTCCACATATTCGCTGCGGGATCCGAGATAGATCAAACCATTGGCCAACAGACCGGTACCGCAATCGCAGCGACGTCGGAAGACGAGGTCGATAACGCGGAGCTGGACGACCCGGACTACAATGACTTTGGAGGTAGCTCCAATGACACCAGTGACGGTATCCTTGGGGACGACAGCGATGGCACCAACAGCACCAGTGGCGATGACTATGGGGACGATAGCGATAGCGACAGCGACGGCCAAATCGCTGCCGCTTTGGGTGCCCTGAGTGCATCCGCCACTCGAAACACTGCCTCCGCCACCCCGTCCCAAGTCGCTCTGTCCGCTTCAGCAACGCCATCGGCGGGTTCGGCAGCTGTGGTCAAGACGTCGGGCACTTTCAGCTACCTCGGCTGCGAGCTCGATTCGTCCGCTTCGCGCACGCTGAGCTCCTTGCAATGGTCGGGGACTGGGCTTACGGTCGAGCGGTGCGCTGCTTACTGCGCGACGTACCAGTATATGGGCGTTGAGTTTGGCTCCCAGTAAGTATGACCTGTTACGCATGAGTGGTTCAATGAAGCTGATACAGTGGTCCGCGTAGATGTTTTTGCGGCGGCGACAGCAATGGTAAGGGCGTTAAGCCCGCGACTATGGTCACAACCAGTCCGAATAACTGTACTACGCCTTGCAACGGAGATGCGACGCAGGTTTGCGGTGGGGCAAATTGGTTGACCGTGTATCAGAACTCGGCTAGTGCGACTGCTGGTGAGACAACTAGCTGAAGAGACAGCTGGATGGTATAGGTGGAACAGGATCCTGACGTTGTGGGTCTGGCGGAAAATAATGTGCAGTTGGCGTTTGGGTGGAGACCTTTTCATAGATTGAATCGATGAGAACTTTGATTTAAGACAGGCACTTTACGGAATGTTTGATATACCTTGATACGCAGAACTGCACGCCTGCACCCAACAAACTCCTTTCTTTGACCTCCCTGGTAGACCGGATGGCTTGACCACCTCCGACGCACATGGTCAAACCCACATCGAACCAATCAATGCGTCGCATAGAATTCGTCCAGTCCGATGATAAAACTTCAATCAGGAGGGAGCAATCACACTACATCACTGATTGTTCAATCCACAGTCAAACGAGCAGCTTGAACATGTCATTGTGCTACGGGAATAAAGGGTCTTTCCCAGCATGTTCTCTGTCTATGTTTACTTACCCATTCCAGATCGATTCCCACGCGCCGAGTACCTGGGTACTACAACATATATACCGAACCTCTGCATCTATATCCGAACGGTAACGCTCCCCTCTAAACTCGCACTCTACCGCATAATTAGGCGGCCAGATGGGGTTTTTTGGCCGCGGTGCACATATTTCCTTAGCGTCTCTCTCGGAAAGAGCTGACCATGGGAGGAAATGTACGCGTGGCCATTTCGCCGCGTGTCAGTCCAGCTCCGGGTCGTCACAGCATCGGTTCGGAGTGTATGATAGGTTGCGGCTTTGCTGTCGCTAGCCTCCTTTGAATCTTTCCGCGCTGGTGCGCTGACACATCGGGAATTCGGAATACCATGACTTTAGTCCCCTGAGGGGAAAAGAATACACAGCCCTGCCTGGGTATGTTGGTGGTGTTTCGACGGAACTAAAAGTGCAGCCGAAGTCATACATCTTCACTGGACTTGGTGCTTTGTGAGGCATAGGGTCTTTGGAGTGAGGGCCCCACGTCAATCGATTTGCTTGGATGTTGGCGGATATGGGCAGAAGCATTGGTCAGTTTTACTTGTAATTAAGTCTTGGGTAGATCCCAGTACAAATTTATCTTCGATTGCATGTCTTCAATCTCCTCTTGAAACTGACTAGACATATGCCGCAGGGTGCCCTACAGGTACGTGAACTTGTCTGGGCCTTTTGAATGGCGGATGTGTTGCCGGTGATGACTTGGATCTTCGTATCCTGCTGCTACTTTGGTTTGCAAGAAAGCTGAAAACGGCTGTATACTGGCTGCCGGCTACAAGCAGTGGCTCTGCTAACGAATTATATCTCTTGATTCCCTCGGAAGTGTCTTAATGATCAAAAATCGGCTTTTTTTTGCATTTGCTCTCAATCGTGTTAACATCGTAAACTGCAAGGAAAGCATATACATGCACGATGCAGAGCGGGCGACCTTTTTACCCTATCTACGCCTCATCTTGAAATATCTTTTCAGAGCCCAAGCAGTAAAGTCAATCAGCCAACAGACTGCCCGGAAAGGGAAGCGAACCCAGATCATATGACCGCCTCTATCACTCTTCCTCGTTCACCTAAGTTTACACATCATATACGGGCCGCACTAGACTTCTCGAGCACGCATTGACGTGCTAGCACGCATTGACGTGCTGAAAAGTGCCGAGAATTGTAAAGATATGAATGAAAGTGCTGTTTACCTAGTAAAAACGAGTGGCCTAAGAACCCTACAGAGTTGAACAATGAGTCAGAGCCTCTGGGTCACCATAATGAGAAACTCCTCGGGTCCTATTCAAAGATACAATGTTGATACATCCCGAGTAACTCTTCAGGTCCTATTCAAAGATACAGTGCTGACACATCCTGCGTAGCTCTTTCCTTGGCCGTTGGGAGTCCCGTTAACAATGTATCGTTATTGAGCATAGACATCCCGACGTCAGTGTGTGTGGGATCCATCCCAGGCGGGAATTCGAGGAGATTTTCATGATTCAGCAGGAATTGGAATTCTGCACCGTCCTCCCACATGAACAGTGATAGTCCTGGTTGTCCGCGAACGTCTTTAGCATGAGTAAAGTGGTTAGTGAAAACTTCAACTGACGATGAATTGGTAAACACAGTGGGGTTTTAGCGCACCGTCTATTACAACTGCGCCGCCTTTATTATGTGCAAGGCATTCACCGTCCAACTTGAATCCGGCATTGTATATATCAGACCATGCCAATGCCGGTGCAGTGTTGGCTAGCTTTTGGTCTTGACCAGAGAGTTTTGTGAAGCTGAAGAGCCCAATATTACACGTGCCTGCAACCAGCCATTAGCTACAGTGTCACAGGACAGCAAGGGACTAAGCATGGAGATCTTTCTGACCGTAAGAGATCCATTTTGGCAACTGTATGATGCTCTGTGCCTCACTTGCGGGGCGTGGATCTTTGCATTCGTTCCAAACCGCTTCTGGTGGCGCGGTGCGCAGTTGTTGTTCCACAAAGTAGTGAATTGTAGTGTCGTGTATGGGAAATTTCGTTAGAGCGTTGATGCAATGGACCGAGACAGGGCGACCGTATGCACCACCATTGCAGAATACACCGTCGTCTGCTGCGTAAATCCGGTGGGTCAGGAGTAGAACAGGGTAAAGCAACCTGGCTTTCCACGCCGATTGAGGGCACACAGGTGCCATGAAGAACGCTATTCTTTCTCCGGTCGGTCTTCGTCTTTACAGGAGGTCGAACGTCGATGTAAACCATCAGTCTTATTAGAGAGCCAATGTTGACGGAATTTGACCTGAGAAGAACAATGTTCAAGCATTGAGGAAAAGCTCACGTCGACGAGTGCAATTGAGGCGGAGCTCCATGCTTGTGGTGCCGAACTTGTCGCAGATGAGAAAGATGTGAAACGATTCCCGCGAAACTCTCCCGCCGCACAAGCGAAGCAATGGCGCTAGTGCAAGCATGCGCAACTAGAAATTTTTTTATTCTTTGGTTTCTTCTATAATTGAAGCCGGGACCACGAGAAAATCGGTAGTTTTGGTCATCCTGATTCTGTTATAAAGGCTGATCACATAGCTGACGATCACAATGTGGCACATACCCCTTTTCGCATACATGAGATGTGGTTTACTGAGCTTTCTTCTTGTTCATAGCGCCATCGCGAGCCCAAATCCTCTTCGGGTCGAGCAACCGCTATGTGACCAAAATATGTTTGGTAAGCCAAATATTCAAGATTGTTATCAAGCCCTGTTCTGGATCCCATATGCAAATGCCCCTGGAAGAGATTCGCCAGACGCCAAAGCAAAACGCCTTTTCGCAGAGCCGCAATATCTTGATCCACCATTTAAAGCTGTCAAGAATCTTTACGCTCCGAAAGCTATTGTGCAACTACCAAAAATCTGGAAATATGGTATGTCGATGTTCATCCGCCCCATGTCTCATTCTTGCCCTTGCCTTACTCAATGATGGTATCAGCACGTTAAATCTGAACCCTTTCATGCAGGATCATGCCAAATAGCCTTAGTGACCCAGCCCTATGACAAACCTTATCAGAAATCATATGTGAAAGCTGAATTCACAGAGAAGTGGTCGGACATCGTCAACCAGGTGCTGAGACTTAGACCTTGTCTACAGCCTAAGAAAGGGTTAGATCAGACACCGCAAGGAGGCTATACGCCTTTGATCGGTAAGCGTCTATTAGATAGATACTATAGTATTTGTACTGATAGGATCTAGTCACCCAGAGCCGGCCAGCGGGCCTTTACATGTATACGACCGATTCGCTATTTAACGCCCAGATGTCGAACTACATGGCCAGTGGGAAGGTCGTCACACCGCCAAAAATACCAAGGCTTCTAGGAAATCTTTCAGGTCATGGCACTTTTCCTAGCCTCAGCTTGAATCTCTTCAACACTTCGAGGGACAATTCGTCAACTCCAATGCTGGATCTCCTTCAGGAATCATGAGACACGCACACAATAGTTCAAGGTTTGAAGCAGGCCCAAGAGGAGCCTCCCGCACCACTTCCGAAAACATGTCAAGCCAGACGTTAGAGCTGAAAGTGCGCGAATAAATTTATCCATTGTCGTGATCCCTAACGACTACTTTAACAGACAATGAGCAACACCCCCCTTTAGCCAAACTGCGCAAACGAGCATGCCAGAGGTGGAAGCTTATTGCTCAGACGAGACAGAATCGGAGAGAATCATTCATTAGCCGAAGCTCTTACCAGGGGTGCCATGGGAGGAAAAGCTGGTAGTTCAGTCGTTGTAAGAACAATACCAAGCACTATAAATCCGTTGTGTTTGTCTCAGGCCCCCTTTTGGTTACCCTGGTCTCCAATGTTGTTCATGATAAGACAGGCGCCCTCGGGTAAAAATCCAAGAACAGCATCGAATCAAAAGCGTTTCCCCAACCTTGAGAGGTGTTCTTCTCTCCTAAAAATGTGGGTTGTGCTAGACCTAGTGATGGCCCTAGTCTCTCATTCACGTCGTCAATATAGATCTCTCGCTCTAGTTCCGCGTCATTCCGATCGTATGGTCGAAAACGATCAACATCGTCATCTTCGTTCAATCTCAGCTGTACTGTAATCCTTATCCTTTCGAAGCCAACAAATGTCCTCAACACGCTTGCTAGGAGGTCTGTGAGGTACCACGTCTGCAGATCCAGATGACAGAGTCTGCGACGGACAACGTCACCACTGAATTGATGTAGTAGGCTCAGTGTTTGCGAGGACATATCATGCTCCAAGGGAACCTCTCCGTTATATCTAATCGTAGGCATGGAGATGTAGAGGTTCTGAATGTTGGCAAGGATAGAGGAAGGTGGTACGCAGATCGAGGGCTGGTGACTTTGGTTGCTCGCGTAGATGTGGTAGGTACCGTATTTGTAGAGAAGTGGCGTCGCCTGCGTGCTTATCGAGCGGCAGACGCGAAGGAAATCGAAGCTCGAGACAAGAACGAGGCGGGTGTAAATTTTCTCGCGGAGTTCGAACGGAAGAGTGATAATGTATGTGGGTTTGTTCGGGTCGTGATACTCTGCCTGGTCTAGATGCGGCTCACCACTGTTCCCGGTGGACTGTTGCCCTTGATCATGTGACGGGTCTGACTGCTTGCGAGAAGTATGGTGCCGAGAGGGAGGTTCCTGAAGCAGAATCGCCGAGTTGGAGCCCGAAGGTTCGCTTTCAGGGTTGAGCGCTTGGAGCGAAGACATCATGGAGGTGTTGCTCGAGGAGGTGACTTGACTCTGTTTTCTTAAAGCTGATGAGACGTCCCAGAAATCTTACTCGATTGCTAGGTTGCTTGAATATTGAAAAAGGAACTTTTCATTTGCTCAGGGATGAAAGAATGCGCAGGTAAGTAGATAAAGGAAGGGGAAATGGAGGGGTAGATAGTACGTGTGTTATATGCCGTCAGGCTGAGCTCTAAATCACGTACAAGTCAGATGATGATGTGCATTGGGTTATTCCACCAATCGGATTCCTCATATCGATTTCTACCTTGCTCGGCGAAAACACAATATCAAAGAGAGAACACTGTTGTACTCCTTCAAAAGTCGAGATCTCATTGTGATTCTCTACTCTCTTCACAGACCATACTAGGTTGAAACTCTGCTGAGGCAGGTGGCTTGGACTTTTCAGCGCTGCTCAAATCTAGCCGGCTCGTGATCCAGAGCTCGGCCGTACGGATAGGGGCAATACTGATGAGTAAGAGGGATATGCCAAGCCGCATGACGTGGCGAAACCCTCTTTGACCAATCCTGGCTCTGAAGTATCAGTCTAAGACCACTAGAAATGATGATTCGAAGCATTTATTTGGGCTTTCGACGACGTCCACATCTACAACTTCGATAAACGTCTGATTCTAAAGCTACCAAAAGCGCAGGTACCATCAGGGATAATCCATCGTGGCCTAGCGGGCTCAGCTTACATCGGGTGCTATCTCCCGCTCTGCCAAAACAACTTCTCCATCTCTCTTGCTCTCTGGACTCGGGATTCAGATTTCGATAGCTCTGCTAATAAGTTCCTCACTACTCCTGGTGATCCCTTTGTAACGGGCCACCATCTCTATTAATGACGCATTCTCTTGAAGGTGGGTTCCTAGAAGTATCTGACTCATTTACGTTTGACGCAAAAGCATTGGAGGTCGCAAAATCAATCAGATGGCGAGGAGTGAGGTGCCTGTGTGGTTTAACGCTGGCCAGGTTTGCCCTTCGACGATCTTTTTGCAGTGAAAGTAGTAATCTCTGAGCTATTCGATCTCTTTTATCGTCACTTTAATGCCATCTTAGACGCCAGTCGGCTTTCTCGAAGCTAATCCTTGGCACGCCTGACGGTGGCATAAGTCCTACAAGTCGACGATAAGGTATTTTGGCCAGTCCAGCTGGTAGAGTACGGTGCAGAAACGTATGACTTTGTAAGTGCAAAGTGTTTGGGTTAGTCGTAAGAGACGTCGACTTGTTACTATACGGTTACCAGGACTGCGTCTAGGCGACCACGGAGGAAAGGAATTCATGTTGGAGCCGTACTGGCAAAAAGCGTTCGCTTCAGACTCTTTAATGGCAAAAAATCGCATTAAGCATTGATATAATAGAAACTTTGGATGATAATACGTGCCAGAAATGAATTTCGACCAATCAACAAACGCGATCTCGGTAAATGTCGAAATTTTAGCAGGGAATAAATAGCTAGACTCAAGCGAGCAGACGTTGTGCTAGATGAGACTCACCTCCTTCAGTTCTTCCCATTTGACTCTAGATCTGGCACAAATGCTGATTATTATGTTTTGGCATGGGAGTTCCAGTGGAGCATATCTGAAAGCGCGGAAAGTTGAAATGTAAGCCTCTACATGCGAACGACAATTAGAATTTTGTCTTTTCTGATATGCTTGAAAAGAAAATGTTTTGCAGCAAGATAAGTGAAGACTTTGCAACTTCAAGCACACGACTAAGCGCGAATCAAAATGTACGGCTGTCTTGGAATTTGTCTAAAGCAGAGCTTTGTCCATCTTTTGCTGCTGTCTATGAAATTGTCTGAGTATTTGAACGACTTGCTTTGTCTCGTCATGGAAACAACGGACTAAGAAGTGACGATAGTTTAGCGGAGACAAAAGTGCGAGAAAGCAAGCCCAGATAAGTTCATCCTGATATAAGAAGCCACCACCTGGCCACACTGAAGCCCATCAGCAATCCCTTCACAGAGCAACATGACCACTAGACGAGCAGCACAAGCAGCGCTGTCTGCGGCCCAGCGAGTCCAGAATCAAGAACAGGTAAGAACCTACCTTACTGATAATCTTTTCCGTTCGGAAGGTAAGCTACACGCTGAACCAGTGCTAGGACAACAAGGAATTGCAACTTGCAATCAACAGGCTGGGCGTTCGTTCGTACCCATTTCCTATGAAGTTGTTCGACATCGCTCCGCATCGTGAAGTTTCAGCCAAGGGTAATAGCTGGTTCGCAAGAGAGAAAATCATGCGGGGCACCCCTCTACTCGCCGAGAAAGCGCTATTCATCGTGACTAGGACTCCCAGTATAAGAACTATCAATAGGGAGCGAGATAACCTATCACCGACGGATCGGGAACAATTCGATGCTCTTTCAGCTGCAACCCGTACACCTAAATGTATCTTCGACACAAATAGTTTCGGGTTCACTGATACAGACCAGGGTGTGACAAAAAGGGGTCTATTTTTGGAAGCAGCTCGCATCAACCACTCTTGCAAACCAAACGCTTACTGGCAGTGGAACCCCCTGCTCCAGCGCCTCACCATAAATGCCATGGCCGAGATCCCCAAAGACGAAGAGATCACAATCAGTTATATCCCGGCGACAGATCACGATACCAGGCAGGAACGCCAGAGAAAGCTGGACAGTTGGAATTTTCAGTGTGGCTGTGAAGCGTGTGAGCCCGAGATGCCGTTTGGGCAAAACGGCGATGCCCGTCGCCGAGAGATGTACAACTTGCAGGCCAAGATCGATGCGGACAACTACACTGATGATGACATGATTCAACGGCTCAATAATATCTACAAGCTTGATGACCTTAGCCGACGAGAAGAGCTATTGTATCCATCACAAGCGAACATATGCCGTCTTATCGCAGAATGCTATCAGAGGTCACTCACAGGCAACCAGACGACGGCAGCGAGCTATGAAGTGGAAAACCGCAGAGTGGCCCTGGAATTTGCAAGAAAAGAGCTGGATCTTGATGTGATAGGCACGGGATACAGCTCTCCCGAAGTAGTGCGCACATTGGCGTTTATCCGTGGACTGAAGGGATGACGGTGGTTGGTTTTGGGCTACAGATTGTGTACAGCAGAACCCGTCATTTCTTTTGTGTCAGTAGTCCGTTTTGTTGTACCACGTTAATTTATTCCAAGAAGCGCTAATAGTACATCTGACTCTTTCATCGTCAGCTTGATCATAATCAGATATATCATTGCTCAATCAGCCACCCTGCCATTGACAAAGCTCCTTAGAATAAGCGCAGTCCCCCACAATCAGAACTTATCTCAGCACAATTTCGGTATTACATGGCACCGCAAAGCCAGGTCACAAGGGAGGTAGGCTACCCAAAAAGTAGACGGTATCCAGGAATGCCACTAAATCTTGCGGTCGCTCTTGCTAAGATGTGTCCGTGACCAATGTCGTTCCAGCAATCAGTAAAAAGCCCGTCCTCTGAGATAACCTCCACGCCAGCTCGGGAAGGAGCTGGCCAAAATCTCGTCTGAAATGCCTAGGAGTATTTAATTTGGCTCTTTAGATACTCAGTACTTCACACTCTCAGAGGCGACGGACATTTCCTTCATGTCTAAGCCGGGCTCTGACCTGCGACTAGTACTCACGGATGTTGTCATGCGCTAGGGTAGTGCTTACGGCACTGAATACGACAGCGCTATTCCGTGTTTCCGGCGATCAGAGCTTTGGATTCTTCAATCCTTTAGATCACTCCGCGACGTTCATCTGACTATGAGCATGGTCAACGAGTAAGGTAGACGAGTAATAAAAGTTGCAGAGAAAAGGGGGACTATTAACTGACCAATTGCCTAGCCTGAGGCTACAGCCGAAGAGCTTAAGCATGGTACACTCTCGAGATTAATCAACCAGTCTCCCTATTAGGAGTGGTTGTTAGACGGTGCTTGAACTTGCGAGCTTCAAAGATGCGTTCTGGCTGCACGCGGTGAGCTTGTTAAGGGCTGTAATGGCATGTGTGGAGAAAGACAAAGATCTAAAGTGTTTTATATAGCTTAGCTCGCTCAAAATTCATTCCATCAAATACCCATTCCATTCGAAAGCCTTTCTCCTCAAGGTCTTCGATTGCTTGAAGTTTTTTGCGCAGTCGTCTTCTATGATTTATCGCTTTACGCAGATAATCTATGTTTACACTCGTCCCACGAATGATAGGATCACGGCGTTGGCGTTATGCAGCTGATATGTTTGTCGCGCTCGCAGGTTGCTGGAGCAGGATCAGCGGTCCAGCAACAACGCTCTCCAGGGTAGGCGCTCCAGGTTGATCGGCAATCACGACGAGAATTATGCCTTGGCCGTCGAATGCCGCCGGGATGACCGAGGAATTCTTCTGGGTGTCGAAGGGCACGGTAATGTTGTTCAACCCGTGGAAGAAGACAGCATAGTAGGATTTCCCAGCCTCGTAGCTCGGTACCAGAGTCTCGTTGTTGTATCGATTCTCCTTGTAAACGAACGTTATGGGCGATCCTGGGTGGCCAGTAGAAGTGGAGGAGTTGTAAGCCAACTGCGGAAGCTTTTGCGATGGGTAGGGATAAGGAGGGTTTTGGCTGGGGCAGCTTCCGCCGACGATAAAATCGGCTAGGGTGATGTAGAGTATCTGGTTTGCGTAGGCGAACGAGGTGTCTGCTGGACCCGCGAAAGGATCAAGACCCCAGACATCAATGAGAGCCCAAGTCTAAGACAAGGTAAGCGCAAGGAGGAATGAATCAACTACAAAAGAAGAAATTCACCTCGTGCCGAGTTTCGGTCTCCCCAACTGCCACGAGGGCTCCTATGTTAGAAGGCATCTTCGCTTGCTGGGCTAGTCCCGTCAGGAACGCCATACTGGAGACCTCGATGATATTCTGCAAGGCCAAAAAGTCCATGGCATCGCTGAATCCATATTCATACCTGCAGGATCCCGGTTTAATGGACGCGGACGAAATTGAGTCTTGGAAGATGCGCAGGTGCCCGGCTTCATTATCGCGGATCTCGGTGATTCTCTGGTAAGTTGTGTTGGGGAGCCCGAGGTCTGTGAAAACAGATTGATTGAACGCCTCCACGCCTTGTTCGTAGAAGCTGTAAACAATCCATTCTGCGCTGAGTAGATTTTGGAAAAGAACGTCATCTTCTCCCACGGGCCCAGTGGTGGTTGCAGGGATTGGAGCAGTCATGTTGCCGGGGAACGGTGAGATTTTTTGGGTGTAGTCGCTGTACAGTGAAGATTCTCCAGAAACTGGACCGCACTTTGGGTCACTCAGACAGCTTGTTGATACATTTCGACGGACTGGACTTCCGCGCAGAGCAGTCGCAAAATTGAGAAGGACCAGGATAGTGTTGAAAGTCTGCATGATCAGAGAGCACACGTTATGTTTACGTTTTCAGGAATTGAAGGGTTTGCGGATGGAGGTGTGATAATGGAGAAATGCAACGACTTACGACCTTCCTTCATCTTTATAGACGATGAGGAAACAGGCAGACTTTTACCACAGCAATTCCCGAGTCACGGCTTTCGTGAATACTACGAATTTGGGTTAGCAGCTCGCAGTGAAGAAGTGAGCTCAGCCGACGGGAGGTGTAAGCATGCTGCGATCAGCAAACTTTGAGGCACAGCCTTGGAGAGTCTCGAATCCTTGTGGGGAATGATGTAGCCAGCTCAAGTGGGGAGTGAAAAGTCGTTCCGCTGTTGTAACCGCTCACATGGCATGAGAGCAGAGTAACTTTTCCGGACCCAGAATTTTCAATGCGTCTTTTTTCTGTAAACCCTCAGTTGCTGACTTTTGAAGGAAAATTACATAAGCATGTTTCCCGAGCGAGCCGAGTGCGTGCCACAAGGACAAGCGTGCGAGCTGGAACCCGAAAAAGGAGCGCACCACCACGCCAAGAGATCTCACCGCGAATTGCGCTTTTTATTTTATCCTATCATATTCTCTCCATTGCCAGCACCTACATAGATGTTTGCAATTTGCCCAAGATATGTTGTAGCCTGGCTTTTCTTTACTTTTTCCTTTGTGGTCACTTTCTTTCCCAGCCTTGTTCCGGATTCGTTCAGAGTTCCGGAAAAATGGCAATTTTAACACCGTCATCTCAAAGCTTTCATCAAAGAAAGGTTTGACTTCTGCTCAAGCTTCTCAAATATGACCATGTGGCGAAAGTCTACCTAATCTCGACCCGGATTTTTTACCTAGATAGGGCCATGGTAGAGTCATGGCTCTCAGTGAATACTCTTCCATGCCAAAATTATCAGCTTTTTGCCTTTCGGTGCCATGAATGGACAACAACGAAAGAGGGAGCATTCCGAAGAAGAACAACGCGGAATTTCACAACAAGGCAAAGAAGAAAGGAAGTCTACAGCATATTCTCCTTCGCACTGATGATACCATGCTCTCTCTCTTAATAGTGGTAAGCCTAGCAGCTAAGAGACTTGCAAAGGTTCCAGGCGCCAAGTAAACCATCCACAGAATTAATTGAAAAACAGCCAAATACCGAATGCGCGAGAGATATCTGATATCCACGAAAACTTTGCTGCAGAACGGTACTGTCAGAGAATATCGAGATTGAACATCCTCTTTCGCCTTTTTGGCTAGACGACGTCGCAGATACCATTGAGAAGCTTTTGTGCGAGCGGGATAGAATGACTCCTGGGGTCTTGTGCTATTCAAACCCTTCCCAGCATTTGCCTACTAACGTGTTGAGCAAGTAGTATTGGCAACGACCTGACGAAAAGATCCGAAGAGCGGTGCACCCGGCCTTGTCAACTCAATCAGATGGCACTTTCGCCGCTCTCAGATTCGCGAGAATGCAGGCTCACGAGAGTAGGATTTCAAGCCAGCCAAGCACCCTTATTCCCTCACATGCTCTGCATTTTCATACCAAATCTGTACTCAGCCTCTTGTCACCTTTCTTTGCCCAAATGGTCTTTAGCATCAGCCCTTGCTACAGCAAGTTCTCTTATGACGGGCTTGGCGTTGAATATCTGCTTCAGTTCAAGCAGCGAGAAAGATACAATGTCAGCATGATGATATTTTGTCCTGACCTCGCAATGCTAGTCCGCCGTCTAATAGGTTCACCAATCTTAGCTAGGTCACAACGGCTGTCAAAAAGTGTTCTCACTCATGACCCCCAGCCGTGGTAACCGCCGATGCGAAAGTTCTGGAGCCTGGGGTCCATGCGACTGACAATAAACTCAAGCTCGGGTCATCGCGACAAATGCAGGCTTCGTCTCTGTAGCTCGTGTGCTAGCCACTAGCTGCAGCTATACCGCTCCGTGAGAGTAAGCTGTCACCCCGGCTGAAAAAATCTAGGCCAAAGGTGTTATAATAAATAGAGTCTACCTGCCCCTCTTTTCTAAGTCTCTTACTTGCTCAGCGTATGTACTGCCAGTTTTTACTTCTGCAACTCCACATACACACCTTTTGATCATCTGCTTTGCCTGCATATACATTTCGAGCGAGCTTCGCGGCGATTGACGGTCATTATGGGTATGAAAAAGGCTCTTGAAACTCTGGCCAAGCAAGTTCCAAACAGAACAAAGGCCTTGACTTCTGGGTTCTCGGACAGTGTGACCACGAAGAACAACGTTGTTAGCACTCAAGACCTTCGTATCGACCTTCATAAAGATCCAAAGAACGAGAATCAAGTCATTGCGAAAGTCCAAGCCAACACACAAGCCATGGACCAGGGCGTTAAAGATTACATCAATTCAGGAACAAGGGTTCGGGCTCGCACAGTGGGACACACAAAGTCATCACGACCATCAACATCGACCAAGCGAACTTCAACGCTGCAGATCTCGAGCAAAAGATCCGGGATGCCGCATAGTGAGCGCTTTGAACGGATAGACTGCGTTGATTTGAAGCTTGGACTGAGGAATTTGCACAAAGGACAATAAAATGAGTTGCGACGTCGGGGAATGATGCTGAGCAGCGGTTTGGGTGTGATCATCGAGCAGTGACAGAGACCGCATGCCAATACGTAAACATATCAGCTGCCTTCTCCTACGATGAAACCACAGTGGTCAAAATATGAACCTCTTCCAAAGCATTTGACAGACAGTGGATAGTAGTAGACGTGTGCAAAGATGGGTAACCCTCTGCAAGCACCAAAAAGCGGGGTAACATTTAGACGTTACACTAGCATCGACCGCGTACGGCGCTAAAGTCAATGCTGAAGAATCAGACTCCAAAAAAAAAATTCCAAGTTGCGCACCATGTCCTGGAGTGCTTTATATCATCCGTCAATAATAGTATGCTTTGTCCTTCGCGGCTCGCTTCATTTCGAATGCCCTATACAACCCACATCTTTCGTCCCTTGAGAATGGCATCTGCTAGACATCACATGTGTATGCCCCGACTGCCTAGTGAGCGTCGCGGTGGTTCTAGTGAGTCTATCAAAGCCTTCAGCAATGCCATGATGGGAACTTACCTTTCTGACAGTCGAGGAAATACCTGAGGAGCAGCTATATTGCTACACGAGGAACCGATGGATGTGAGCCGCACCTACAAATTTCCCTGGACGCAATGCTCACAGAATCTAAGTTTTGACGAAGCAAATCAGCTTTCGGGCAGATATCTCAAATTCGACCTGGAGCAGCTCATCCAGGTAGCTGTTAAGACAATGCATGCTAAAGGCTCACGTCATTGTAATGTCTCATCCAACATCATTACTTGCCGACGTTCTCATTGACTGGTTGTTAGGTACCCAGGTTCTGAAATGTCAAGAAGGAGTATACAACAAAGCATTCATCCTAGCGATGGACGATGGGTCGGAGATCCTTGCTAAGCTTCCTTGTCCTGCAGCAGGGCCAAAGTACTACACAACTGCTTCTGAAGTAGCTACCCGAGACTTTGTAAGGTGTAATCTTCGCTGAGATTCGGGATCTACACGTCTGACATCTATTGGACAGCTTTTGGATGTCTTAGAGATTCCCATACCTCGCATCTTGGCATGGTCTGCCGATTCAAATAATTCAGTTGGCGCCGAGTATATCATAGAGGAAAAGGCAATGGGAGAGCGCTTGGGTGGATTGTGGTATCAGTGGCCTATGGACAGCAAGCTTGGCATCATCTCCGAAATCGTACTGATTGAACAGCGACTTGCATCTTTCGCATTCAAAATTTCAGGTTGCATTTATTTCGAAGCAGATATGCCGTCCGGAGAGAAACTTTCAACGACGCCAGCATTGCCCGGTCCCAAGACGGAGAAATATAGAATGGGTCCGCTTGTCATGGACAAGCTTTGGCGCGATAAAAACGTGAACACGAACTCAGACCGAGGGCCTTGTGAGTAGATACCGTGTCTTTGATGCTCATATACTAATGCCTCAAATCCGCAGACATGACTTCACTTGCTTTCGTTGAAGCCATGGCAAAGAATGAAATCTCGTACGTCGAGCAATATGCATATCCTCGAATGAATTTCTACAAGTTCTCTAAGCATCCAGAATTGCCCAGCGAAGCAGTTTCACTATTAAAGCGCTATCTCAAGATTGCGAATGCCTTGATACCTCTGCATCAAACCGGGACCTCGGAGGAGCTCAACTCGTCAACGCTTTGGCATCCAGATATGCATTTGGATAATATCTTCGTCAATCCCAAATCAGGAAAAATCAGCAGCTTAATAGATTGGCAGTGGTCTGCTGTGCTACCGTTCTGCTATCATGCTGGTATACCCCGAGCATTTAAATATCCAAGACCTATGCTAGATGGCGATAGACTCTCCGATTTACCTTCAAATTATGCCACCCTTCCTCTAGATGAGCAAACGCAAATTAGTATCATGAGACAGAGCGAGGGATGTCAGAAGTTCTATGAATTAGAAACATCTCTCAAGAACCCGCGGCATTGGGCTGCTCTTCGGTCTCTTAATTTGGAACTGTGTCGAACGCCGACCCGTCTTGCTCTGGCTCTTTGGGATAGTCAAAACCTGTTCTTTTTCAGGAAATCTCTAATGGAAATCAAGGAAAATTGGACAGAGCTGTGTCCAGACAACGGCCAATGCCCTATCAGTTTCACCGAGGAGGAGATCGCCTCGCATGCATACGAGGAAGAGAACCAACAAGGCATTGGTGGTGTGCTTGAACTTTTCAAAGATAGGTGGTCATTGTCAACCGATGGGATGGTAGATCCCGCAGAATTTGCCCAGACCAAGGCTGCCATCGAGGAGTATCGCAATGTCTTTCTTGACAGTGCCGAGGATGAATCTGAGAAAGAAATGTACTCAAAGCTTTGGCCGTACCAAGATAGTGGCAACCAATGATTGTCTCCACCTTGAGATGGCTCTTCGACAGATAAGTCACAAGTCGTGGATAGCGAAGCCTTGAACGGACAGGGAATATAGCGGGTCCTTTCCATCAAATCAGTACTCATCCAGATGACCTTCTTCAACCTACATTGGCCTCCCCTGTCCCCACGATTACAGTCCTACGAAATCTCACCACAAATAAGGAAAGTCGCTTGATCCTCCTGTAACACTCGCCAACAGCAAAATAATCCTGTCTCTCTCTGTATTCCTCTGTATTCCGCCTCAGAGGATCCTATAGGATAATACCAGTTCTCGGAGCTCGACTCACAGAGAATTCCAAATCACAAGATAGACACGCCTCAAGCAGCATAGCAATAGTTTCAATTACTATGGTCGTCCTCTTCGCAGTGCCGCTTTCCTGATGTGCACTGAGAGAATAATGCCGCGACGCCTTCAGCGTCCGACGCGACGGTAGCAAGGGCGACACAGGAGAGACCGGCGGAGAGAGGAAGGCGACTTTGGCTGGCCACACTTTAGTAAGACCGATGTTTTTCGGCTCGTGTGCGCACCAATGAAGTTCGTATCGAAGACAGATGCGGTTCGTGAGCTGAAAGAACTGGGGCTGAGAGCAGGATCCAGGACCGACCTTGGGATGTACCTGAGAGGAAACGAATTAATCAATCACGAGCAGACTTCTTTACTTCGCCGATTACCCTGATCCCTGAAATCTGTTAGCACCTACATTTGAAGTGTATACGCCCATCGCAGGGCCAGCCACCGTGAATTAGCATGCAAGGGCCTGGCACAAGGTTTTGTCAAACCCGATTCAGTGAATTGGGAAGTTGTAAACGACAGTTACTTTCAAGGAGATTCCTGCTGGGTTGTCGGGTATGTCGAATAGAAGCAAGGACTAAGGGAATTGAAGACCTGGCAAATTGAAAACCAGGGTATGAGTGGCTTTTTTTGTTTATCTCGTCGTCTTTTTATTCTAAACCTTCCCTAGAATAATGATATGTTCGCATCTGGAAACGTTGATAAAATTCAACTAAAGCAAAAACTATTGACCATCTACGCAAGTGTAGGAAGGATGTCTACCGGTTAGATGACTGGTTGCTTTAAATTGATACTTGTAGGCTATATCTATGAATGTACTAATAAAGACCATGAGTCCAGCGTGTCGGTTCTGCAGACCACACGCTCAAACAAGGGCGACGCAAGAGGGTGCTGTTTTCTCAATGCAAACTAAATCTCGCTCTGAGCTGCCACATGGGCCGGAAATACACCTAGCAATCAATTTCCCAAAGCAGAATGATAGATTCGTTTCTATAGGCTACTAATAAAGACTTTTCATAAGGATCTTATACCGAAACATGGTTCTTTCCTTTTCCACCGCAATATATATATATGAGACAACTAGATTCGAACTCGAACTGTACTAGGTAATGAACGTTAGTCCCCCCGACCAGCACGGAAAATTAGCCCTCTGCCCCAAAACCCAAATCCTCCCCGTCTTTCACCACCTGCATGGCCAACCCAAAAAATGGACAGCAATGTCTCCTTTCAAGCAGACCTCATTCGTAATCAGTAGAACGTGACGAGCAGACAGTTATCCGTGGCTATCGCTTGACCCGTCCCGGTGCCGCCCCAAAGATATGCGTCGTTCTGTGAGAGTTTGCTCTGGACATAGGTTAAGGTGTTCTGATTTTTCACACCGGTCGCGACAGTTCCCGTAGCGTCCAAGGCCTCAAAATTGCTTGTCGTCGCTGAGCTGCCAATGTTTTCGCCTTGGTACTTAGTGTTTGCTGGTGCGTTTGTGACAATGTCTTGTGAGAATCCGAAGACAGGCGGCGCTCCTGCCTCGCCCCACGCACTGGCTTGGACTTGGACGGCACCGTCACAACCGATCTCCAGACTCACGTCTCCATCGGCTGCACCGGGGGTCATGTAGAGCTCCACCCATGTGGCTGGTAGAATGTTCCCACGCTGAACATGGCCGATGAAGCCGCTGGGTAGTGTGACGGATGCAGATTTACCGCCACCGAGAGTGACGCTCTTATAGGGATTGGAGACTATCGACCATTGGCCTTCGAAGATAGTGAATGTCTGAGAGCTGCCGCCACTGTTCGTGATGTAGAGGCCGGTGCCGCCGCACTTGTTTCCTGCGGCGCGTGGTTCGAAGAGGGATTTGAGCGAGCGCGGAATCCAAGGGCTGGTATCTCCTGTCGGGGCAGGAGCTGAGAGGACTGGGACGATGGTGGCAGAGAGTGCGAGGCAGAGAGTGAGGACCGATCGAAGCGTGCCAGACGCTTTGAAAGACATAATGAACGACAGGTTTTGAGGAGCAAAGATCCAAAAAAGAGCGAATATCAAGAGAGAATGACTGGACGTGCCTGTAAAGAGTGATGGGAAAAGAGCGATACAATGAGCGAACAGGGGGGATACTTATGAGCGACTGGGAAGGGGCAAGACAAAATAGAGCCCAGCAGAAACCACCAACAAATTTGGCTAATGAGCCACCCTAAATTCCTTGTTGGTGGTGAAAGGAGTTGTGGGTTGTAGAACCAACAGAAGTCAGGTTTCAGGCCAGAAATGGCATGGGGCGCATCCCATCTTGCACACCACGGCAACCAAAAGAAATCTCTTTTGTACGAACAATTCCTTCATCCTTGTCGTGCCGGGGAGCCTTTGTTCAGGCTTTGAGTACCCCAATTTCTTTGTTTGCCATCTCTACACTGTGGTCCGTGCCCGGTCATTGTAGTAGCTCCTAGAGCAGGAACCCGCTGCTACTGGCTGTGTAAGGGGATGTCAAGAAGAAACCAAAAACCACACATCGTTCGGATGAAATTCCACGATGGAGTAAGCATTTCATGAGACGGTAGAGTGTGTCAGATTGCTGTGGTAGAGACCATGTTGGTACGTGCCGTAAGGTACAGCAACGCTAAACCCTTGGCCCCAACAATTTCCAGCCAATGTACTTACAAGCCAAGCTTACTTCTTTCTAGCTCCCACGGACGGTTCCTCGTAGTCTGGTTGGATGACCTCAATTTCTCGAGCCTCACTGTGTTCCCCTGCCCCAGAAGATTAAAGGGACGGCCCTAGCGGCTGATCGACAGCTATCTCTGAAGGCGTCTTGGTACGATAAAGTATGTCACATATAAAGTTACGAGTAAAGTGAATAAGCCTGGGTAGGTATCTTGTCTTGGCATACATATGGTCAATTGGCTCCAGCGTCCCATGTATAAATGATTTCCTCATGCTCGCAACTAGACCCAGAATCTCTCGAGTGGCATCTCACAATCGAGACGCGCACCGAAAGCCCCGGATAGGGGAATAGCATATTGCGATTCGAAGCACGCCAGCCCTCACGCGACACGAAGGCACTAATCCTTTTCCGATCTCTTGGCGAATTAGCTGATACGGGTTCTCTAGCTGACCGTCCTCATTGACTTAGCCTGCTGTGTCCCGCCTAGCATAGGCGGCTTTGAGATAGGACGTGTGGAGACCGATGCTACAGCCTTTGTGGGGTATAAAATGCGCATAGGTGAATGAAACAACGAGGGTTACAAATAATCTAAGATGCTAGGAAGGATGGTTGGAATGGCACAAGTACGCACAGTATTATGGCATAAACCCTTTGCCGATGGTCTTCCGATCTGTAATATTCAATGTCATGTTTCGTTTAAGTCATCCCGTACAGCTCTGTGGAGTTTTACAGGTTTGACGCCCGATTTCTGCCATGCAGCGTCAAAACTATCAGTTCTTTCTACCCGAGTACATGAAAGAGGAGTACTCTAAAGTACTACAAGTACTACAAATATTGCTGTGCTCAACAGGACTCTAGGCCACACTGCGCCTCCGCTCTAATGACCTTCAAGCGCTACCTGCGTTCGTCGTGCGGCTGCAAGCAGCGCTGTCAGAGATTTAGTCCGAAGTTGACCAATAAGTGCACTTAGTTCAGTCTCTGCTGTCTATCTAAATAGCGTATACGGTCGTGTTTGACCACAAATAACGCCCCCTCACCTCGATCCTTGAATGGTAATCGGCGGCCTTTTGGAAGTGCGCCTCCCCGGGAGTTGCCAAGTAATAGTTCGGATAGGCTCGATCCAACAATGAGTGTAAAGGCAGATACAGTTCCGGCACTTCTTCGACCACTCGAGATACCCACACGCACCCTCTCTTCTTCATGTTAATGAAATCATGAACCGTTATCATGTTGACAATGGGAATGACCAGTCGTCGTCGAAAATACCAAAGAGTCCAGTCCTGAGCTGATTCGACGTATTCGACGAGCCCCTCGAGGAAATGTGTCCACGCTCTCCATTGCATCTCGTCACGGCCCAAACCGGCTTGCAAAAAAATTCCTTGTCCCCAGGCCACAGGTATTTCAGCCTCGACGGGACGTGTGCCATTTGAATGGAGACTTGGGATCTGATTCGAGGAACTGCCTGAAGCTGTCGCTATTGTTTGCAGTTTCCCTGTCATCCCTAGCATGCTTATTTCTAAGGATGTCAACGCATTCCACTCCGAAGCGCACGCAACACCGTAGATCGCTTTGCGACAGATCGGACAATTCTTTTCGCGCAGCTGAGCTTTTTGTGGACCTAGCCATCTGAGAATACATACAGATCCAACCACGTGTTTGCAAGGCAACCTTTTTGGCAGTTCCGGAGAGTCACCGGTCAAAAACGGTTCGAGCCATACATGACACTTAATGTCGTCTTCAAGGTATTCAGCGTCCGGAATGGTGAAGTGAGAAAGAAGTCCTTCCAGTAGTGTTCTTTGTTCAAGTGGCTGTATCTGGGCTTGTAACTATCTAATAGAGAGTAATGTAATGTGGGCACATTACATGAGAATCCTCACTAGCGCTGAGGCAGATTTCATTACAATTTCTTCGGCAAATGAAATCTGCCTAAGATTTAAAAAACTAGAAAAATTCAAATAATGCATCTTAAAAAGCAAGAAAAGCCCTACAAAATGCACTATTTATCTACAAAATCTGATAGAAAACAAACAAACAATAAATAAATTATTGAAATAAATTCAAAATAGGTGGTGTCACGGTGTGAAGTCAGCTCTACCCTAGCCCCGATCTAGCCCAGTCAGCCTAGGGTTAGGGTTAGGGTTAGGGTTAGGGTTAGGGTTAGGGTTAGGGTTAGGGTTAGGGTTAGGGTTAGGGTTAGGGTTAGGGTTAGGGTTAGGGTT
>NKYR01000208.1:0-40947 GCA_003184365.1 Evernia prunastri | reverse complement strand
TGTATGCCCTAAAGCAGCGGCGCTTACCATGCCAGCCAGTAATTGTTGTTGTGATGGTTCAATTGCTGGCCTCACTCCTACCAGACCGTTACAGAAAAGGTCGATTTGTGTGGTATTTGCCATAGTGCAGGCAGAGGAAAACAAAGAGTCCCCACTGGTCAGCCATAGACGTCTCCAAGAACCGTCGGCTTCATTTTTTGTAATGAGTTCTTGCCAGATCCGTAAAATAGCTATATGAACCTGGTGTACTGCCCACGTGAACATCGGCCAGTGAGGGAACGGATCTAAGTCATCGGACAAACCCCACGGTTGCCATGAGAAAGGCACCGATGGCTGATTCAAGAGCTCCTTAAGACTGCGTACACTCTGGGTGTCTTCGGGGGGGAAAGCATGGCAGTGATGGTACCAATTAGTCTTGCAGTATTCTAGAAGTTGAAAGGAGGAGTTGATAGTAGGTGAATTAATTGTACTTCTGATCGTTCTCAGCTGATTCTCCGCGTCGAAATCATGGCCATCTGTATGACGCCTGAAGCGCTTGTTCCAATTTTGTAACCTAAAAGAATTGAGCCCTGGTAACATGTGTGCGGTCAAAAGTACTGGACGATTCAGAAACTGTAGGTTCCTAGAATCGCCAGTGGTTGTGAGCGACTTTTGAAAGTCAGTGAAACCGAGATATGTAACACACATCTCACCCAAATAGTTATCCGCTTTACAGGCTTGCATGCTGAATTCGGCAAGTGAGGGCATTTTCGGGGGTGACTTGAGGAACGCTTGGACAGTGTGGTGTGCTAGCGACAATGTGCCGTCGAAATCATCGAAGATGACGAGATTACCACATAGCTTGCTCACTGTAGACGGACTGAATTTCTGCGAAGGCTTCTTCCAGGACTTCTGGCCTGTTGTGATTGTTAATGCGTCATTCAGCTCGTCAATGGTCATTGGGCGTCTTGCGCAGACAACCCATTTGAAGATCTTCTTAACAGTTTCAACCTGGTCATCACGCTTCTGAAGCACTCGTTGTAGCGCATGCGAGTAGATATCTATAATACCCTCTGGAAGCTTTTCGAGCACCTCTGGGACTCGATCGGACGTCTCATCGTCCTCACATGTGTCGCAGATTGCTTTGACCTGCAGATCTACCCAAAGGAACCTAGAAGGCTCGGTCAACTCACTTGTTGGAAGATTATGCAAGATCTATGAGATAGGTATCGTACATTCCTCTAGCTTTCATTTTCAGAACGTTCTTGATTTTGTCGATCACAGCTGGCCCACAGACAACGAGAGAGCCATCTTTCGCCTCCTTTTCCACACGTGAGTTAATGAAACCGTCGATCTCGAGTCGAGTATCATGAGCTCGAATGTTGATATGCGTAAGTTGGCCATCACTGAAGGAAATTGGAACACCTGTTTCAGGTCGACTGGCAACAAAGAGCTTGATGACGGCTTGACTTTGTTGAATGGCCTTCAAGAAGCGCAGGACGAGCCTTCGATCGTCTTGCTCCGCTTCGTTTATGCCGTCAATAAGAATGATCACTTTTTGCAGTGTATTACACAGCTCGAGAATCAGTCGCTCCAACTCGTCAATCTCAGGTTCTCTGCTACCGCTTAGCCCAATGAAGATCGCTTCGAGACGTCGTTGTAGTGTCGGATTCAGTGATTCAGTGCGGAGTACCTGGTGCAAGATGCTCCGCAGAAAGGTACAGGGGGATAGAGATTCCTTTTGGGCAGCGTCAAAGAAATAATAGGCGATGACTGTGTCTGTTTTGCCGGCTAGGTTCTTCGTCACCTGCTCTATCACATGGCCTCTGATGTAAGCTAGCTGTTAGCAACGCTCTTTGGTATCCTGAACCAGAGGGACGCAAAAACGCAATACACGTGTGTCCCTACGTCAGGATTGTCTTTCCGCACCCAGCTGTGATCTAGTCAGCCTTACTCAGACAGAAATACGCAACGGGGACAGCGTTCGGCAAGGATTCTACCCACTCATTCCCGAACACCAAAGGCATAGTGGTAGCGTCTCTTCATTCCATTCTTTGAACTCTGCTCTCTCGAAAAGCCAGATGGCAGTGCCCTGGCAGCGCGTCCTGCATGCCTTGTTTTGACTTCGAGTGTAGTCATAGCTGAAGACCTGATTACGCAAACGTACTCTTGTACGATCTGCAAGGAACGAATAGAAATCAATTAGCTACGCCTGGTCAGCAAAAATGCTTGGTTTTGACATACCTTCTTCTTTGATAACCTTTTTGATCCGAAGCTCCTTGGTTTCCGCTAGGGCAAGCGTCTGCTGGGAGCGGAAAACTCTGCTCTCCGTTATCTCGGTCAATTGCTGCGAGCGTTGAATTTGAGCCTGCTCGGATTCAATCTGTAGCTGCTCATGGATTAGTTGCATCTTTTGTTCAGATGCAAGCTTTATCTCCTCGTCAACTTCTTCTTTTGCCGCGCTAATATTCTCCTCCAGCTGTCCAAAATCACCCTTGAAATCTTTCCAGAGAGACTTGACAAATCGTTTCATGCCTACAGTGAGGATATAGTCTTAGTATTTGGCCTTGAATCCGTTTTGTAATGCTCTTCGCACCTTTCTTCTGTATAACTTCCAGCGCTTTGGTACAAAACTTGACAACAATAGCATAAAAATCGGATAGCGAAGTTTGAAGCCGTATAGATTCCTTGAACAGCTTCTCATACGCGCTCAGCCGAGGACAGTAGGTGCTCAATTGCGCAAAGCGTTCGGACAATTTCTCGAAATAATTCGCGAAGTTTAGGGCTGCCTGAACTTTATGTATTAATAGTGACAATACGAGAGGCTAAAGGAGCTATCACCTGGACCACAATCTTGACACTGCTCCAAACAAGCGCTGCTATTGGGTTGACTGAACATGCAGTGTCTCCGATCGCACTATATTGTTGGACAGCCTCCAACACCACGCGCATCCGACCTGCAAGAACATGGCTCTTCCTGGTTGAACTTTTCTTGTTGATCTCGTCAGTGAGGAGCACGGCTGCTTCTGCAGATGGAACCTGATCTGCAGCTGATTCAAATTCAATCTTCTGTTCAGAAGATAGATTTTGATGAAACTCATCCAGAGCTGCCTTTAGATTTGACCTAATGAATGCGATCAGTACTTTATAATATCTCATCGTGATTTTGTCTTACATGACTTTACGGACAGGCGATGGCCGTGTTCAGCAGGTGTGTAGCAATTAGCATGAAGTGCGGGTAAGATTTTACTGGGAATATTACTAGACGCTGTTGCCGAGATAGTCACGTGAGCTCTTCAAACGCTGTAGCCTAATCTAAAATTAGGTAGCGATTTGGTGGCGCGCGATCCCTGGAGGCCTGCAGGCAATCACTCGTTGGATGACCACGTATCATAGAATAGTCGAGCGACGCCATTCCTCGGCTTCTGCACGTGCTAGAGTCCAAGAGCTTCGGTCTGGTATCGAGCTTGGCTTATTGTGGTGTCCCTCATATGCGGAATCGAGCTGCTGTCGGACACTACTGCCATTTGCTACATCTTTTCATTTCATAAAATTGATGTGCTTGAGGAGGCGAACACTCCACAGTCAGTGGTGCATAGTTCTGACGGACGTATGGAATGATTCTGTGCATCACCCACTCCGACCTTGGCTATTAGTCCTCCATGTTTGCCTCCAGACCTTCAAAAGTTGCTCCACAATTTTGTCAGGAGAATTTTCTCTAATAGATACGTCTGCCTGAGACCAAAATTTGTGGCGAGTCCTTGCTTGCTAGCTCCTTCAAGGCGGGAGCTATCCTTCGAGGCCCAAATGCAATGGATAGAAAGGCTGATTCGACTATTAAGTATTTCTGGGGTTCACTGATAGAGGCCCTATCTTTGTCTAGTACCTTCATTAGACGCATGAAGCTTTATTCCATCAACGGCCCGCTGCGTCAGGTCATCCTGCATGTCGTGAAGCCGCCCATCTTCTGGAATGTGTTTGTTAGGGCGTACAGAGATGGCAGCTTTGCGGGGCTTCGAATTCAACCAAGAGGAGATGCTAGTGGGCGGTTCGAAGTGCCTTATCGCCTACCCTACATATACTATCTACCATATAAACATGATACCTGAAATCAGAGCAATCCTACTATCATTCCTCATTATGTCCTTGAAATTCTGCCTTACGGTGGCGGAATCCGACTACTCAAAGACCATCCTCATCGTGAAACCTGTGGGACCGGACGCTGCAGGCATCACTCCGGTCTGAGTACAACACTAAGCGCTTGATATCGTTCCACTTCGAGGACGTTGTTGGCAGTTTTTCCGGGTACGACGACTCAAGGAATCGTGAATGCACCCTCTACGTCTCACGCCCTCCGGAGCTCGAGCTCCATCTACAATTCGACCCAGGACCAAAAGATGCCACGCAAGGTTTCTTCTTTGGGACCGACGAGAAAAAGTGCGACGTCCAGCTGCTGGAAAAACCAGACCCAGACAAAAACAACAAATACGGGATAAGTAGACAGCATTTTCGCATCGACTTCAACTGGGACTCTGGATTCTTGAGATTGAACAACATGTCGTCAACGAACGGTAACGGGATGACGGCTCCTTCGGTCAATAATGGTTATCAATTGCTCGAGTATAACATGCACATGCTACACCCGGCGGAGCAAATCAAGGTCCATGTTGGCACACTTGTATTCGAAATCTTTTCATTTTGAGGACGGTGTCAGCAGTGTTTCCGAGTATGAAGACTCAATCGTCCATGTTGCCACAGTTGCTTCATCATTTCCTTTGCATGAAATTCGGGTCAATTCAACAACAGATTAAACTCAAATCAACAGATATTCGTGAAACTCTCGTACGGCGACGCTGTGCCACTAGGCGGCATCAAGTCCGGTTTGAACACCGACAATCGTGAATGTTGAGACTGAGAGTCCCATACCGAATAGTGCGAATTCTTGGCGGGTGGTGACTGAGGCTCTGTTTCCTTGAGGGAACACTGTGTATGCTGGTGTAGGGGAGCGGCTTTCGCTCCAAGGCGGACGGATGAGGGCTCGCTTTCCCGTTCTATCGAGGTTTCAGTTGAACTGGTGCTAGATTCTGAGGCTGCGTCCGAGATTGGATATTTCTCTCGAATATCATCGTCTGAATCGGAACTGTTAGATTGGGACCTCGACTCGGTCCGTTGACTGTCTCTCCGCTCTCGTGGCAAGGTCGAGTCTGGTCTCATTGACTCACGGATTTGGCCGGCGGTATCGCTAGGATGCACTTCGAAGTTTGTTCTTTCAGGAACTGTCCTTTGGAGAACCTGCTGCTCTTTCAAACGCGCCTGTTGAATCCGCGATTCTAGTTCGGCTAGACCGTACTTGCGACATAGGTGTATTGCAACGTCGAAGTCTACATAATTGCCCTTATACTTGGAGCCGCCATGTTGGACAGTATCACAAGCCCCTCTGTACTNGTTGCCACAGTTGCTTCATCATTTCCTTTGCATGGAATTCGGGTCAATTCAACAACAGATTAAACTCAAATCAACAGATATTCGTGAAACTCTCGTACGGCGACGCTGTCCCACTAGGCGGCATCAAGTCCGGCTTGAACACCGACAACCGTGAATGTTGAGACTGAGAGTCCCATACCGAATAGTGCGAATTCTTGGCGGGTGGTGACTGAGGCTCTGTTTCCTTGAGAGGATACTGTATATGCTGCTGTAATGGAGCGGCTTTCGTTCCAAGGCGGATGGATGAGGGCTCGCTTTCCCGTTCTATCGAGGTTTCACTTGAACTGGTGCTAGATTCTGAGGCTGCGTCCGAGATTGGATATTCCTCTCGAATATCATCGTCTGAATCGGAACTGTTAGATTGGGACCTCGACTCGGTCCGTTGACTGTCTCTCCGCTCTCGTGGCAAGGCCGAGTCTGGTCTCATTGACTCGCGGATCTGGCCGGCGGCATCACTAGGATGCACTTCGAAGTTTGTTCTTTCAGGAACTGTCCTTTGGAGAACCTGCTGCTCTTTCAAACGCGCCTGTTGAATCCGCGATTCTAGTTCGGCTAGACCGTACTTGCGACATAGGCGTATTGCAACGTCGAAGTCTACATAAGTGCCCTTATACTTGGAGCCGCCATGTTGGACAGTATCACAAGCCCCTCTGTACTCTGTCCTGATCTTGATCGTGTCGGATTCGTTCCGACCAGCGACTCCCAATATCTGAGAAGAGTTGACTCTGAGGTCCAGCCTTCGAATCATGACAGGCTTGGGAAGTGCGCGGACTGCGATAAACAACTGATGAACTCCTGTCTCTGCTAGATAGTTTCGATCTGGTGGTATAGCCATTTCGACATCATCATCACCCTGTAACCTCTGTGCATACTCTAACAGCGGCTGTAGCTGCCGCTCCAACGAAAGAAAGTTACACAGGATTCGCCCGTGTTGAAGATTCACCCAGGAGCCACATATGGCCTTTTTCCCGTCAGCCTTTTTCCCGTCAACTTTCGTGTGCTTCTTCATTTTGTCAAGAATACTTTTACGCTCATTGCTGTCTTTCTTAGCTAGCTTTATGATCTGAGTTGCGTTCAGAAAGCAGTCTTCTTTTCGTAGGAGGATGGCTTGGTCTTCGACAACCATCTGGAGATGTTTGGAGTCAAAAACCGTCACCTCGGTGATGACCTCAAGTATGCTGTCGTTGCCTCTTGGCATTTGAGTTTGAGCCAGCTCCGTAAAGTTAAGCGATTTTGGTAGACTCTCCATGGCCTGGCTTAGGAGTCTGGCGTGCCTTGGGCGTGCCTCTAAGGCCGCCTCTTCTGAAGCAGGCTGTAACCCTATTAGTCGCTCCTCCAGCTCGGCCATACCATATTTTTGACAGAGCTCTAGTCCAATCCAGAAGTCCACGTATGTGCCCTGATGGTACTTGGAGGCTGATACAATGTCAAAGGCTGTATTATACTCTTTCCTGATTTTACCCATCTCGGATCTATTCCGACCGGACGCTCGTAGAATATGAGTAGCGTTGATTCTGAGATCTGACCTACGGACAGATACAGGCTGAGGAAGTACGGCAATTGTGATGAATTGAGAAAGTTTCTAGATGAAGTAAGCCTCTAAGAGTTCCATATTTAAATATAGGGCGTTGCCACACCTCTGTTAGATAGTCGTAGATTGGTTCCACGGTCTCACCGTCATCCTCACGCTGAAACCTACGCCCGTAATCGATCAACGGCTGCAACTTCTGCTCCAGTCCAAGATGCCCGCAGAGGTTTCGTCCATGTTGAAGATTGATCCAAGAATGTGGATAAGGGATGCCTACTGTAGCCGGAAGCACTTCTACCTTGGTTTTCTGTTTTATTAGTTCAAGAATGTACTTGCGCTCGCTATCATTCTTTTTGGCAAGCGTGATAATCTGGGTTGCATTGAGAAAGCCGCCTTCTTTTCGCATCAGCACTAGTTGACCATTGACTTCCATCTGAACATGTCGGGCGTCAAATTCTGTTACCTTGGCGATGACCGGTCAGCACATGCTGCAAGTCCGACAGACGTCAAGGACCTCGTACCTTGGGTATATCCTCGTTGGCTGGGAGGGCTTGCTTGAAAGAGGATCTTGCTCGTTTCAAGACCGTTTTCTGGCCAGTTTGTCCCGTTGTGATTTGCACCCTTGGAAGGCCCTTTCCAGCAGGTTTAAGAGCGGTGTTCCGTTCATACCCAATGTGCGGCGTGCGAGTAGCATGTCCCGGACTTGTGGTCAATCTGTGCCCGCGGTCGTGCTCATCCGTCTCTTCCGCCAACAACCCTCTGACGTTACTTTCCAGACTCTTATCTACCTGGAGTTTCTTCACGCCTCGTTTTGATGGTTGCGTCCTCGAAGTGATGGACTCAGAAGATCGCAAGCGTTTCCGTAGCACCCCTGGCATCGTTACTCTACAAAAAGTCTCTAGGCTAAAAATAGCTGACAATAAGGGAGTAAGATCTTCCGTAATTACCAGTCTTTCTGAGAATTCCTGTGTCAAAGCTCTAGCAAGATTGTTGAGACTGGTCTCACTTTTAGACCGGTCACAGCAATCGGGAACTCGCAAATTCAGACACCTAGGCGTCCTCCGCTGACCAGTCATCAGATATGATTGGATCAGGTTCCATCTGCGAAGGAGACATGACCGCATCACCACACAGTCGCAGGTTCTCCGAAACATCTTCAGAGAGCCGTTGACACTCGTTTGTCTGAACAGGAAGGGAATTAAGTGCATTGGAGGCTCGTTTCCGGGCTGGCTCCGTAGTGAAATTTAGGCGACTACCCGGATACGCTCCTCCAACTCCTTGCATCAACGGCTATCTGCATTGCATTGTACTACAAAGCGAATGTGATAGCTCGACCGCTTCCGACTATGCCTGAACACAAGAGACTCACTACGTCTTCCAAATACCGCGGAGAAGGAGCTCGAGTGGTCTGTGTCTCAAACCAGGATCTTCTACCAAGTCCATCGGCTCAGAGAACCACACCATCAAAGACGGCTAGCAGCCTCCTTGACTTTCTGATCTTATGCCACAAAGGACAAGAGGTGGAACCGTGGACAGTGTTCAATATCACACCAGAAGAGATCCAGACGGTATGGTCGATGCTGGAGAGACACAAATCGCTTTACGACTACGTGTTGGGCAAACTCCGGTAAGTGAACCGGTCCTCCCTACCGTTGCGAAGGCATGGCACTGATGAGAATCACTGTGAGCACCAGATTCGACTGGTCTCCACATACTTCCCGGTTCACCGTTAGGGTGCCAACATCCACGCACGATATATTCACAGAGCTTGTTGCTCAGGAGATTGGATCCCAGCTGAAGAGCGTTTCTCGTGGGAATACGGATGTTGCAGCTGTTCTTGCTCTGGTCAGATCAGAGTCTACCTCGGATGTCTATCTCTATGAACATGAAGCCATCGACGAACGTTATCCCAAGCACTCACCAGACGCCTCTTTTGCGCATGCCCATTCTCAATATCCCTCCGTCGTGATCGAGACGTCATATTCACAGCAGCAGAAAGAGTTGACGAGGCTGGCTGATGAATATGTGTCCGGTTCCGACGGAAACATCGCCGTAGTTCTTGGGCTTGATATTGAATATGGCATTGGGTCGAAGAAGGCGTCGCTATCCATCTGGCGATCTCGATTAGTGCCAGATCCAGAGAAGGAAGAAGACGTTCTTCTGGAGGCATCCAGTGTTCGGGAAGCAGATGTAATCGCTTCCCTACTTGCTCATTATCAATCAGTATCTGCATTAGTTCAGTGCTGATGGCCTTTTTCCTTTTGGCAGGCCAATATAGCTCAACAAACGCAGAGTATGACTGTCGTTCGGATCACATGCGGGCAACTCTGTTCCTTCCTACATGACGCCGAGATCAGACACGATATCAAACGAGCGCAACGAGGTGTACAATCTGGCCTCTCATCCAACTGCCGGAAGAGGCATCGGCAAGTCACACCGCCTGAAGCTCTAAGTCCGGGAAAGGAGGCAAAATTTGCCAAGTGTGAGGCAGAAGAAGCCGCAAGATCTGAGGCAAGAGACCCGGTATGGGGGTGACTGCCCATAAACATCAGAGTAACAAATACGTGCTCTATGGAGGTTCATAGGGATGCTAAGGCGCAATCGCCTCTCGCGGATGATCAAAAGATCTTGTGAGAGACGCTGTCAATTCCATGATTGACAAGATCAAAAGCCAAACCACACCCGTAAAGGCATCAAAAAGGACTTGGAAATCGTCGTGCAATGGCGACTATTGACATATTTTTGCCTTGCAGCTATCTCACTTATTCCCACTGGTCATAAAATTCATGTACGAGTACTCTGATTCGTTTCGCAACAACCATCTATCGATGCTTCCTGATTATGTGTTCTCATATGGCATCATTCCAATTCTGATCGCGAATGTTACCCAACGAGAGACTGTACGGAGCCTCAATGACTGTTTGATTCCCAAAAGCTCCAGCGTCGCCGTTCGCCAGCCCACTTTTTCATTCTTTAAATACACGGTCTACTATAAACATCCCTCACCCAGCATATCCATCAGCTTCTCAACTTAAGCGAGCAGTACTCAAAGACTGCAGAAGGCTTCCCATGTTTACTCCCTTAGAACTTCTATGCCGCCGATGAGGCTGAGCTTGCTGACGAGACCAGGCGGTATAGTAGAGACCTCCGCCGCTCCTTTATCTGACACGTGAGGCTGCATAAACGTAGAGTTTCCCTTTGGTTCTGAAGATGGTGTGGTATGGACCTCCGCTTGAGGGGTGGGAGCGGCAATCACGTCCGAACCTAGCTTCCTCTTCTTTTCGCGGTGACCAACGTTGGTTGCTGAGGATCTGTCAATGGGAGCGTGATCCGGGGTGCATGACGGCGACATCCTCTCGATCGACACGGAGGTGGTTCGAGGTATGGCGCTGACTTCTACACTCTTTATAAACCCTTGAGGAAATCCTAGCCGAGATATTCATGTCGTTATCAATGATTCCTTCCTTCTCTGACATGAACAAGTATTTTGTAACGTGGCCATCTCGCGACGTAATTGTTCGCAAGGAGAAGAAACATCCGTATTTTAGTTCGTCGTCTCCGAAACATTGTCGTTATCCTCGATGTCGCAGGAAGGGGAACTGGACAAGAAAGGTCGGAGCGGCCTGCGGCCGCGCTCAAAAACTGATGATCTCTTATATAATCGTGCCACACACTTAGCTCCGGGATCGCTAAGTGCTACTCGGCCATGGAACCAAATCAGCCATAGAACCAAATTACGCGTTCTCGTGATCCTACCATCCTACATCCACACCATACAACCACTCCACAATGGATATGTCATATCACGCGGTCGAGGCACGTATCAAAGATGCCATAGAAGCCTACCACGCCAGCGAAAACCCCAATCGTAGCGCAATTGCCCGACAATTTGACGTGCCATTGAAACGGCTCAAATCTCGTCTCAAGGGTAACCTATCAAAGACAGCAGTACGAGGACTTCACGATAGACGACTCACAGCCGATCAAAAGGCAGCTCTGAGGCTATACTATCATAAACTCAGCAATGCAGACACTCCGGCTCGTCTAAACAGCATCAAAAACGAGATCGATCGACTACTACGTCAAGATTGTGACCCCGCGAATCCACCTCCTTCTGTCGAACCTATGTGAGCTAAACGATGACTAGACCGTCAGTCAGATCTCTTCAAAGTCAAAAGAAAACTCCTGGCTGCAGAGCGGAGAAACGCGCATGATCTAGACCTTATTGCAGAGCATTTTACACGCTTTCGAGACCAGGTGAAAGAGCATGACATACAATCCCACGATATTTGAAACTTTGATAGACGGGATATCGCATTGATATGACTCGAAGTGACTGAATCATTGCTGTGAATCCTACACGTGTTGTTTATAGCAAATTTCCAAATAATAGAAAGCTATTATCGGCCATTGAATGCATCAATAATGTTGGAGACGAAATTCCACCATTCTTGATAGTCACTGAAACCAACATTCTCGCACCCTGATTCGTCAACGATTTGGATTCCAACGTCGCTATAACAACATCGGAGACAGGCTTCAATAATGACTGAATATCACTGCAGTGGATCAAGCATTTTAAGCGCTTTTCTCGCCGTGGACAGCAGGGAAAGTGAAGATTATTGATCATGAATGGCTACGAATCTCATAACACACGAGAATTCCTGAAGTACTGCGAGGAATACCACATTATTCCATTCACATTTCCATCGCATACCACACATCTATTGCAACCACTTGATGTGTGTGTTTTTCAGCCTCTGAAGCATTATCATTCCGAAGCCGTCAACGAGGCAATTTGCACTGGGGATGAATCGTTCTCCAAGGTGGAATTTTTGGCCGCATTTACCTCGTTTCGACGCAAGGCCTTCAAATCCTCCACAATACTTTCAGCATGGAAGAAAACAGGCCTATTACCCTACAATCCCGAGATTGTACTGGAAGTAGTACGCAATACTCTACCCCCCCCTCGACAGACTACTCCCGAAGCCCCCGCATTTGTACCGCTTGCCGAGACTCCCAAAACCATTCGACAACTAACTAAGAGTGGTTTCGAGCTGTTTATGCATTCGGATATTCCAGAGGAGCTACGGGAGTCTGTTCAGAGGTTTACAAAGGGAAGTGTTGCGATAGCACGATGCGGTCTTCTCATGGAACAACGACTGGAGGCCACTGTTATGGCCGAGAATGCTCGAAAAGCCCGCAAAATCCAGGCCAATAAGGTCTTACATAAAGGAGGAGTTCTTTATTCCAAAGATGCACGTCGAATGAATCAAGAACGATTGCAAGAGGAAGAGACAAGGAGGAAGGAACGGGAGCTGGCCTGGCAAAAAAAGTACGATACAGCCTGCAAAAAAGTCTTCAAGCAGACGAAGAATCACCTGAAGACGTGGCAGTCACCTAGAAAGTGGGAGATACGCATTTGGAAGGAAGTCATTAAGGAGTTCATGAATAATGTGTATATATATGTAGATTAGTAGGCCCATTTGGTTCTATGGCTGATTTGGTTCCATGGCCGAGTAGCACTTAGCGATCCCGGAGCTAAGTGTGTGGCACGATTATGACTTTTGCGCATGTCGGCTATAACACCAGATTTCTATGTGGTTAAAGACATGCCCCAGGAGAGTTCTGAGACAGAATAATTCAAGCAACCTACACACCACTCTTCATGTACCTGATATTTTGACATGCCGAACACTGTCATTATCGATCAGAAGGAGAGCACAAATAGATACGGAAAGATAGATCAAAATTATCATAGTCGTTACCTTTTCAATAAGAAACATGACGATGAACAGCGCCTGCTACAACATAAACCCTATACTTTCAAAAGACGCATACACCAACTAAGATCACGGCTGCAACCATTCAATTGAGTTATTTGACATACTGAATGTCTCAAGCACCTTTATCTTAAACTTGGAGTGTTTAATGTCAAGAAACTATCTTCACTTTCAAGACATTATCGAATCATTGAGACAGATGTATAAAGAATCATTACTTATCTATGAAAGCCACTTGACGATTTATAGACTGTAGATACCAGGGCGCGATGGCCAGCTACTTAGCCTGCTATTACCAGAAGAACGCCTGATCTGCTCTGTCTTGTGCACTGGAACTTCGCTCGTAAGATCGCAACTCGACAATTGGCACATTCCTGCCTGACAGCGTCCAGTATTATTCCAATTGATTTTCGCTTGCCAAAGCATGACTGTCTACGAACCTTTCATTCTGGGGCTGCGTGATATTCTTTACTACGCTCCCTCGGTGTTGCTGCGTGGCCCTTCTACCAAATATGGGCATATTGGGATCTTCGCGGACTATGATACCGGTCATCTAGCATAACGCGAATCTTAGAATTGTTCATCGACATCGAGCCGTCTATTAAGCATGTTCACCGGTTGTAAGTTTTTGCGATTGTCGGGTGGCAGATTTGAAGTAGTAGTCATGAAGCTGTTGCATAGCCAGAACGAGATATCATGCGTCCTTGAGAAATTTTAGTACCCCGATCTCTTCGGTGAAAGGCATCAGGCTGACGAACAAAGCTTCACCGAGTTCTCACCGAGAGACTAGTCTCGAAGAAATAATTCGGTGTATCGAGTCTGCGCTTGATTCCATTTGGGTCATGGTGGGGTGCTTTCAGCCTCGTTTCAATCCAGCCAGGCGCAGTATAAAGAGCACTGGTCCCACCGCGACTTTGGATGGCGAATACAGAGCCATCACCTCTTGTCTTCTCTACCTGCCTTGAGTATGGACGATAGCAACGATCTCTTTTCCCCTGAAGCGTTACGCCTCCTCGGAGAGTCTGACATCGACTATGAGAAGGTCCTCCAACAAGATGAGCTTCAAGCCAATAACGATCCATCCACCGCCCTCACCCAATACGAAGGTCAAGCGAGCCAAGAGACACCTCATGTTCCACAACATGTTCCTGCATATTCAAGATTTCCTCTTCTTGAAGAATCTGCGACGCCTAAGCGCAAACGTGCAAAATTTGATATCACGGCTCGCGAGAAGGTCGCAGTGGTTCGGAAGAAAGGGGCGTGCTTAAGATGCAGAACATTGAAGATAACGGTCAGCGCCCCTTTTCTGACTTAGGCTTCACTAACGATAAGTTCATAGTGCTCTGGCACTCGGCCTTGCGGTTCATGCCTCCATCAAAGCGTCTCCTGCCATGGCCGGGAACCCAAGCACAAGTGGATGGATTGCGTTCCCTGTCGCGTTAAGGATTATGATATCTATTCGCTAGGTATTATAGTCCCCTCTGGTACAATTAAACAACGCTGACAACCCAGATTTCCCGTGCAGCTATGAGCAGTACAATAGGATCCTGGAAATCAATGATACTATACTGATTGGGAACATGGGGCATAACTTCAACGCTGAAGTCGACTGGAATCTTGAAAGCATCACCGCAAATTGTGCAGACTGGATCTTAGAGGAGCATGTTCAGGCCGGAGTAAACAGCCGCGTCTGGATTTTTTCGTCCCGAAAGGCGGAACTTCTGCTCTCATCTCTGGTGGACAGCACTCTCAGCATAGCACTTCGAGTCCTGGTTGAGACCTCGTCAATCCTCTACAATTGGGAATTGAATACCACTCACTCACATTATGATTCCTCTGACCTCTGGAGTATTCGATCGTTTGCTGGAATTCAGGTGTTGCAGGGTATAGAATATGCTCTAAAAAGCACGGTGTTGGCGAAGGTTTCTGTAGACGTTCTAAAAGCGCTCTTCTTGGTGCTTTTTGGGACGATCATTGCTGTAGGGTACTCAGATTCGGTGCCACATTCAGACCAGGTAAATCGATTCCTTTGCTTCGACTGTCAATGCAGCTAATGGCACACCAGTATTCAGGGTCGTCCCGCATGACGACGAGCGCTTTCGGAGAAGCTCAGAGGGAACTAGTTCGCATCCTTGCCCACCACATGATCCTCGTCGCAGAACGAGCTCATGTCATCCCAGGTCAGGGACCTAATGGCCAGATACTCGAAAATGCTCACTGTCTTTGGGAGGGGAAAGCGGTGTTCAGTTGGAATGCGGTTGAGCTTGCTAACCCCGAAGTGGATTCCATAAGTACAACTGTTGGCAGCAAAGGACTAAGCCAGCCAGACTTTGGGTCAACAGGTTCTAGTGGCGAGCAATCGCAACCTTTCTTTGGTAATGATTCGACTTCCACCTTGTATCGATGTGAACAAATCACTTTTACGGACAAAGCACCAGTCCTCAAAGTCCCCGGGGCCAACGCTAACTCATTTGTTGATCGATGTGTTTCTTGTGAAAGCGTACTTGACAGCGATGGCTTATGTCGGCCTTGCCTGCTTCTTGGCCTTAATTTTCCCATCGATGACAACCAGGATCATGTGGGCGACCCGGTGGGTTTTGAAAGTCAAATTCCAGCAATTACCGACTCGGCGTCTTTTCTGAGAGATTAATGTGATTTTCTGGATCCTCTCAACGACGGAGTGGATGATATGGGTGAAGTAGTCGCCCCATCATCTATGACGGATCTGCATAGTACATCCACACCCAATTGTACGCTGCCTTGGCCTCTGAATGCACCTTATATGTTCAGCTCCCGCGGGTTCGGCCTACAACATACTCCAAGTACTGCGACGTACGAATTACCGGAATTGATGTTTCCGATGAGTGCCTTTGAAGATCCAAGTCTTGGTGATGAGGTAGGATTTAGCGGTGTTGGCAACGCGGAAAACGTCGCCCTATCAGCAGTTCATCCCTCAGAGGTCGAGAGCTGCGTTTCGGCCAAAAAGCCAAAGCTTAAGAATAAGAGGAAGAAGAGAACACCGCGGAGCTCGGGAAACATCAGTGCTATCACAAGAAGGCCGAAGTTCTGGAAGGGGAGAAAGGAAAGAACACCGCGCAGCTCTGAAAACACTAGTGCTACTGCCCATGGTTTCAGGTGGCTATCTACATGTATTGAATGCCACAATACTGCATCTGGATGGCTCAATTTTGAGGATTTGAGGAACGATCCTGATATAGCAAAGGTTTCGAGCACTTTGGGATGCAATTTTTGCAAACCTAATCGTGGAAACGAAGACAGACAAGAAGCCAAGAATCGAAAATTGCTGGTCTAATTTTGTTACACTTGCTCTAATTATCTCGCATCTCCGTGTCTTAGAGCAACTAGGAGCCGCGACATGGGATCTGGAAAACTGTCTATAGATGCGACTTGAATTTCTCAGAAGCTAAGACCTAACACTCTTTATCCGCCGCAGTAGCTCAAGCAGCCTATTCTCCAGTCTCATTACGGCGTAGCAATAAATCATTTCGGTACGTTTCGATGACAGAGTCACCTAATTCGGGATACATGCCAGAATTTGTAGAAGTCTATATAGCATGTCTCAAGATAATCTCTTCGACAGATTGAAACACCAAAACTGCACGGACCTTATTATGCCAAACCGGCCGAAGTCGTTACCCGTGATCACTGTAGGTAGAATCTACCACAACATCGAAAGCCTTTCAGGCCTATGGACCCGGTGCATGATACGGCTTCGTTGCGGACTCGAGATACCAGTTTTGGTCACTTTGCTGGGAGCCGTGCGGCCTCGCACAGGCAAGCTCGTGAGAATGGCAAGTTGGCTCCACCGCTCGTCCCGCGAATCTGTCTCCAATCCAGTCCATCCACAGTCGCTGAGAAGCTACCAAGGCAGATACGTGCGTGACGTTAGGCAACGAAGCATATTCAATTTGAGCGGACGGGAACAGATCGGCGGTCCTCTTTACGGCATTTTCGACGACCGCGACACTCAGTATAGGATCCAACTTGCCATGAGTAATAAGCAGAGGGCCTTTGATTGGTTTGCCTCCATTCGAGGTCAAGTCCTGATATTGTCGGAAGTATTTGTTCTCCTTCCAATTCGGCTTGAGGACGTCGACGCCAGACAAGATAGCGACTGCACTCGTCATCGCAGCACTCGTTTGGTGTACCAACTGGAGCCGCTTTTCACCCTCGGCGGTAAGCAACTCTCCAGGACTGAACTCGGGGAAAACAGAAGCCAGTCCAGGGATCATAGCTGGCACAAGCAACTTGGAAAAATCATTTTCTTCTTCAAGAAAATCTGTGTAGGGGGAGACAGCGACAGCCCCGATATAGCCAGGGATCGCTGTCAAAGCTGCTCTCTGCGCGACTGACCATGCTGCGCCTCCTCCCTGAGAATGGCCAATCACAACAAAGCTCTTCGAAAGTTCCGGAAACGCTGCTTGGGCTGCTGTGACTGAATGGATTAGATCGTTGGCTTGGCTGGGTGACGCAAGATACTCGTGAACGATAGGTTGGCCTGATAGGTATTTTTGAACACCGAATCCGGCGTAGTCTGTAGCGACGACGACGTAGCCTTGAAGTGCGATCTGATAGGGGCACAGAAAGTGTTGCCAAAGATTCTTGTGGTGAGAAGGAGCGGCGTTGGCATCAAATCCACTGGTTCCATGAGCCCAAGCGACAACAGGATAGCCGTCCGGTTGGGATCGAGGTGAGTAAGGCCAAAGCACGTACGCTGACACAGGAACTTTTGAGCCTCTAAGGGTTTCTGATTGGTACATGAAACGAGATAGGGAAGCGGTCGGAGGGATCAAATATTTGCTAGTGTCCACGTCCTTCTCTATTTTCAGAAGCGTTCCCGGCGGAGAATCGAATGCTTCTTGAGGGGCATCGTAAAATGGATCATCAACGACGGAACCATTTGTCCAATTGGATCGCTCAAACTCGAGGCTTTCTTTCACACCGTTTGGTAGTTGCTCCATATGGCGAGGTATCTCTCCTCGAGACGAACGGGCTTGCCTGAAGATGGAATGCAGCTAGCGATATAGAAATGTTTGCGATTTGGTTCTCAAAATGAGTTGCTGTAAAAGGGAGAATTCTTATTGAAGGATGAATCAATGTGCTTGATTTGAGAAGGCTGGCGAAGCTGAAAAGGTTGTAGAAAGGCGGTTTATATACTCGATGTGCGGGGTATTCCGGGTTGATATCTTGAGAAAGAAGTGCCGAGGAACCATCACAACCAGGCTGTAGAATAGACAGTCTTCAGCTACATACGAAGACTGCATGCGGACATCATACCCTTTTTGCCTCACGATAAGACAAGTGGAAGGGGTGAGGCTGCTGATGCAGCCTTCTGCTAAAATCCAGCAGTGATGTTTGTTGTCATACACATTTGGCAATAGCAAGTTACAAGTTGCAAGTTGCAAGTTGCAATTTTTGTCTTGCGCCCTAATCAATCGAGCTGATCGGAAGCTGCCGGCCGCTAACCTTCCCACCTTACCTTGGGTACCTTACCTTAGGTAGTAAAAGTAAGGTAGGCAAGCTGTGACGCCAGGTTGCAACATGCTCAAAGAAAGGTACTGCAAGTAAGGGTCTTTGTGGTTACATTTGAGGATTCGGAGATGATGCAAGCAGTGTGCCACATACCAACATAACTCAAATAAATCTCCTATCTCCCACCAAGGCTTGTAGGATAATATCAAATTTGTAGCCGCCATTACTCTTATCATATTTCATACTCAGTCTTGTAGGATGCTCTTAGGCACTACTACTCTCATCACGTGTCATACTCTGTCTTAGATGGAACGGAGCCGAAGGGTAGCCAGCTAGCTACCCTCCTTCCCCCGCATCAGTTTTCAGCTTTTCAGCCGAGTGGAACTACACTTCTACCCGCCCTTTCAACCTTTCGATCCTTAGCCCTCGTCGCCTTATCTCCTTCGCCTTGATCTTTTACACCGTCATGCGCGGTGGGGCGTATGCACCTATACTCCGTCTCTCAATAATCCCTCAATTGTCAGCGCTAGCCGCTCGCTTCTCATTCGTCCTCAGTCTTACCGGGAACGCTTGTCGCTCCTTTCGGCCACCAAATCCTTTCAGCCTTATGGAGCTGATGTCGATCCATTTCCAAGAATCCTTCCGGGGTCCGTCCGCCGACATCTGTAAAGTTACGGCGCAGGTACGCTCCAACTATTTCACACAGCTAGCGAAATGCTGTGCTTGCATGACACGTCCATTGCCTCGTCAATGACCGGCAACGTGATTTTCTCTGGTCGATCTTTGTCTTATTTGAAGGTGACTGCCTGAAGTATTATCCACAAAAAGACCACGGGGAATATTGTATGTCGAAGGGTGACATGGCAGTATCACTGCCAATTACGTGCAAACAGTATCTTAACATGTGATTTATTTTCCGTTTACCTGCAGGTAGCCGTCTCGCCAGCCTTTGCGGAGCCTTGATCTGGTCAGTCCATTATTTCTATTTCTGCGCCGCCCTCCCTCTTTTTCCTTCTGTCGTGACGTTCGTGCCAATTTTACCTTGCAATAATTTCCTGATCAGTCTCAATGAAAGCAGGTGGGCCTCCCGCAGAGGGAGACGCAAACCGGAGTACCTCCATCAGAATCTACACTACCATTTTGATTACCTTCACCATCGGCATCGTAGCTCTGCGGTTCATTGTGAGAAAATGGATCACCAAGATAATTGGTTGGGATGATTGGACGATTCTATTTGCAATCGTAAAACCGGTCCCTCCCCTATGGATTGCAACCGCAATGACTAAACTCGCCTAGGTCGGTAATGTCATAGGCTATGGATTGGTCCATGTGCAACTCCACTACGGCTTGGGGCGACCACAATACTATCTCACAGAATGGCACCTTATTGAGATCCACAAGTACGCTTACGGCGAGTGGATCCAGACATTCGCCACCTTGATGTGGACCAAGGTCTCGATTTGCCTCTTCTTAAAGCGAATACCTGTCACCAAGGTCCTCATCAGACCACTCGAAATCGCGGTTGTCGCTTTGATATTGTCAAATGCTATCATTACCATCCTGTGGATTGTGCAGTGCCGGCCTGTTGATGCAGCCTGGGACTCGTTTAAGCAGGGCTCTTGTTTTTCAAGGGGACAGCTAGAGAGAATCATTTTAGCTCAAGCCAGTGAGTCGTCTATCTTCTTGTGATTTGGCTCCACAGTTTTTGAGATGTCCATAACAGTCATATCCGCCGTATCGGATTTTGCCTTCGCCGGTTACCCCATCTTGATCCTATGGAAGTCTCAAATGAAGCTGAGCACCAAGATTGCTCTGTGTTGTCTTATGGGACTCGGCACTCTGTGAGTGGTGTCCCTTCGAAAGGCTCTCGAAGCATTACTCATCTCCTTCCAGGACGGGTGCGTGCTGCATTGTACGGACAGTCCTCAACTACCAGTCTTTGCCCACGGATACCACATGTAATGTTCCAATCGTACACCGTCTGTCTACAAAGCTAACCATTGAAAGATGGCGGAATCGTCAACTGGTATTGGAGAACGTAAGTACGCATCTGGAATACGAAGTGTTCCGGCTAACTCTATTCTGTCAGTTTCGAGGTACAGATGGGTATCATAGCGGCCTGCGCTCCCACGCTCCGTCCGGGATGGAAGTGGCTCCTTGATAAGATGAAAGGACACGGCTCTCATAAGGGCCACACCGTGCTTCCAGATGAAGTGCATTTGCGACCGTTTGGCGGCGGAGTACCGACGACCATCTCAACAGTCACTAGCAAGTACAACAACCATTTAAGCGATTTGGAATATGGTGACGCCTCGCAACCACCCTTGCCGCAGATTCATAAAACCACCCAAGTTGACGTGGATGTGGGCGGTGAGTCTCAAACTTTGCGCGAGTTCTAGTTCTTCGAGTCCATCGCGGCATCAAGAGATCTTATTTGCTCGATTTCTTCGACTGCAAGTTACGCCTGCATCGGTGCTGAGTTTGAGATTGAAGCTACACGGTGCTCCAAGTTACAAAGGGGGTGGTCCTGCGACACGAGGGAACGACGATGGATTTGGCGAGGACCAGATCATGGATGAGTATCAACCGAGGAGTTACCTAAATGCAATTTAACAAAATATCAAGTACGTGCCATGAACGTAAAAAGGAAACGCCAAGCATCCCCAAATCGCTTGAATAAAATCTTTTCATTGACGGACCATTCGCATTCGCCAAACCACTGGATCATACCTCACTAAGTACTAGGGGTGTTATCTGGTGGGAATTGGAAGTCCCATGAATTCCGGGGGCTAGGTAACTTGGGGTACTGAGCGCTCGGAAATCAATAGACCTGTTTCCTTGTAGGGTGGTAATTTATGTCTCAATTGAGATCGATCTAGGTGTATGATCCGGTGAAATGCCCCAATCGTATCTCTATTGCTAAAGGTAGGGAATGATATAAAGAACAAGATGTAGACTAGGGATACAGTGAGTTGAAGACGGAATATTAAGATTATCACCCACGGTTCGCACTCTCTCCTCGAGTAAAGTATTCTTTAAGGATTGGCTTCGTATCGGAGTCCAGAAACGGAATCCTCGACCACCAAGTAAGGCCGCGAATGTCTACCCCACTCACTCGGGCACAATCGACCCAACACTTCTCCAAAAATCGCACCGGACGCCCCTTCCCCCTTCCCACGAATAAGCATCAACGACACTGAAGTCGTTCATCAAACCGGGTTCCTCAAACTGGGTGATGTTCGGCGCCAGCGCATTGAAGCTCATGCTTGAATACGCCTGCCCGCCCGTTTCGTTCAGGTTCAGCTGCAGCGGGTTGCGGAGATTCCACGGCGGGAACTGCGTCGCGGCCAGTCCGTTAGTGCCGGTTCCGTTGACCCCGTTAGCTATCGAGGCGGGGATGGAGGGATCGTTTTGCGTAACGAAGTTGCCCCAGATGGTCATGAAGGCTTTGTTGAAGTCGGGCCCTTGATTGGGCAACGGAGGACCAAAGTAGGACGACGGGTCGGTTCCGTGCCAGGCGCCGACGACGGAGTATTGGTATTTGTATGCTACGCGGTTATTGTTTGTGAATGCTTCGGCAAGCCAGTAGGCAGGGCAGACGAAGGTTGTTTCTGCGTAGAGGTTCTGGAAGAGCGTCAGTGCCGTCGTAGTTCGTTGGAGCGAATTTGACGTTGGAGAGGTATCGAGGAAATATCTTGCTTACGTCCGCGCGTTGCTGCTGACCTGTGCCAAAAATGCTCTCATTCAGTGCCGTAGGCGTACTGTTTCCGCTCGTCGCAAATTCGGGTGTTCTTATATCTACCGAGGCATTGGTGGAAGGATAGTAGAGCAGAATCCGAGAAATGTCATCTTCAGTGAATAGGGGAAACGTGTTGCGGAGAAAATTTACGAAATCGTCTTCGGTTATTATGTTTTGCGGCGTGAAGCTTGGACCTTCATTTGCATTGTTCTGCTTACTGTCAACCAAAAATTGATCATCCCATGTTGAAATCCCTTACCCCAATAAGTATGCGTTGTCCATTCAATTGCTTCTTTAGTAGCTGCTGGCTCGGAAGTTGCTGAATCATGACACCATCTGTCACAGGCAGAAAGGCCCAAGTACCATGTCTTGAAGAACCGGATATTGCGGCGCTGGCATTCTGCAGAGTCTCCGTGTCTTTGCCGACAAGACATTGGAAAATTGAAGCGCTAAGGTTGCTCTGCGGTAAAGCAGGTGGCCCAAAACAGCCTACCGCAGAAGCAAAAGCATAGTATGATTGTGAGGGAACGAAATCGGCGTACCCATACTGCATGGGTAGGAATGGGGATGCAGCGATGGCCTGAAAATGCGATTAGTCCAAGTCAATCTCATCGTGTGACGGTCCACCAACATTGCTGAAGAGCGAGTTGCCAAGATAGCCACCAAAAGCCATAGACTGCAACATAATAGCCCCGCCTCCGGCACTCTGTCCACTGATCGTTACCTGGCTCGCGTTCCCTCCGAATAGTCCGATATAACTCTGGACCCACTGCAATGCGAACGTTTGATCAAGTAAGCCGGCGTTGACGGCTCCGTACCGCTTCACCTCATCAGAAGACAAAAACCCAAAAGCTCCTAGCTGTAAATTGGTTAATAGTCCCATTCTTGGAATAAATTGTGGGTGCTCGATCGATGAAGCACTTACGCGATATTGAATAGCTACAGCGACAAATCTATCATTATTGGCATTGATTATAGGACTCATGTCCGTGTTTCCCTGTCCCTGGCCGTACCCACCACCATGGATATACACCAAAACCGGCAGATTAGTCGCATTTTTAGGGGAATACACGCTTAAGAACAAGCAGTCTTCGTTTCCCGTGAAATTAAAGCCACCTGGTAAAGGTGCCTGTGGGCTTTGGGGGCAGTTCTGTGGTAGAGTATCTCCTCGTAATACCTGGCCGCGGTCTACGGATGGGGCTTGAGGAGGCTGCCAACGTAGAGCTCCGGTGGGAGGTGCCGCATAGCGGATTCTGGTTGTCTGCGTGAACATCATCGAATCCACGACAAACCTAAAGGCTACTCACCCTTTCCATATGTTCAGCCCCGTGGATATATTGGCCACGCCCATGTATTTTGCATAGCCCAGGTCCACGACAAGGCTGGAGGATGATTGATCTATGTTACCCTGCCGCTTGCTCAAAAGATTGTCGAAGGCTCTGCTGTTGTAGCTCGGAGTTGCAGCTGAGATAGTTGCTGCCAACCAGACAAAAATGCCAAAGGAAAAGCGCATTTTGGAGGCTGTGGGAAGTGAGGAAGTTGATAATTTTGAGGGGTTGGGGATGAGATAATTATTTTGATGAAGGATGCTGCACTAGCGTATCCGTCCCTATGGATTCGGCGTCTCGCCAGATTGCGCATGCAATGGTGATGCTAGACCCAAATGGGCCCTGCCACTTTACTACTTTATGATGCTGATATCTATTTGATAGACCCTATACTTTCTTCTGTGGCATAAAATCGCCTTTTATAGTCTTCTGTGTGACGACATAAACAGATCTGATTTTCCTAAGTATCTCTTTTTCGTTCTTTACGTAATTTATTTATATTATTTACTCACAGTCGATGTCATAAGTCATCATCCTTCCGAAGTTGTAACAGGCCATAGCAGTTAACTATAATCGAAGTACCAAATCACGAAGATTTCTCTTTTACGTAGTTCTGTTTCTTTTTATTTCACGCATTTCAGAGCGAGCGAAAGATCAATACTTTATGATTAGAACTGAAGATAACAAATCATTTGAATAGATACAAAGAAACCGTTGGGAAAAGTTTAGTGGCAAAATATTTCTTTGCAGAACTATGATTCTGATATATCTAGACTATTTAAATTAAATCTCATATTATTATCATATGAATTAAGATTTATTTTTAATTACAATAGACTCTATGTAAAGATATCTTAAATAAGTTGATAGAACTAAATAAGAAACTGTAATTGATTTTATCTACGGCGGAATTAGACTTAAAGAATATTAACTTTTGACATCGACTGTGACTCTTTATGTTACGGACGTACCCTAGGTGTCAGGCACATAGGGAGTGTTTATGGCTATGTGTCTAGCACATAGAGTGTTTATTGGTTATTGACACATTCCCATTGACACATAGGCTAGCGGGGATTCTTCCTAGTATTTAAGCGCTCTTCTNTTATCTAGTTGTCTTATTCAATTTACCCCCATTAGACTTGACTCTGGGCACGGTTCTGACATCAAGTCTTATAAATACTTATCATAGCGATCTCATTGTGTAGAATACCGCTACTACATCGATCTTTTTATTAATCTCGCTATCGTTAGTGTAAAACATAATATAATTCTTCTCTATAAATCGTTTCGATAGCTTTTTTACTGTCTCTTTGATTTTACAAATAATCGTCTTTAAAAATTCTCATTTCGATAAGACACTAAATAATTATAATCTTTCGAGCCGTTGAATATTGTTATAGAAAGATTTAAATCTATTAATATATCTCTTTAGTAAGCTAGTTAATCTTTTTTTTCTTGATTTTCTTTTGAATTTTTATCGCTTTATACGAGAATTAATAATATCATAATAGAAGAGACTTGTTATAATTCTTAGCATCGCTTCGAAGATTAACTTCTTTAGCTGCTATTTGATCGATAGAATATATATCTCTATATCGAGAACTAAAGTTAATATAATCTTGAATATTTCTGTGTTTCTTTTAATCGCAAGCGATTGAATTCTTTGCAATGCTATTAAATAAGACTTATTATATTTCGAAGAGTTTTCGAACTAATATCAGATCGAGCAGTCATACGAGATTTGTGATATCACTATCGTCTGTGTCATGGTTCCAGCTCATAACACCATGACTCCTCTACCTGGCCGAATCGGGCCTAGCGCGGCTTGGCCCTGCCCACAAATATCGACCTTCTGCCATCATTAGACCTTGATAGCTATTATTCCGTTCCTACCGGAATCAATGCATTCAGCTACACCTCCAGTCCCTGACAGTCTAATATAGCTGACGTATACTCTTGTAGTTATTATCTCAGATGAATTTCGATATTTTTTCTAATGCTTCTATATTCTTAATAGTCTTAGCGCGAATCTCTTTTATACGATCGTTTTATCGAAGTTTTTTATCTATTTACACTCTCAAATATATAACGAAATCTTTCGTCTCGATAAACTATATGAGATTAAGATAAAGAGACGAGTTTAAGTCGTCTCTCTACTTTCTACTGAGATAAATTAATTAATATTTCTTAGAATTAAACTCGAAGTCGTAGCGTTTGACTTATAATAAATAGACTTCGTTATGAATTCTTCTGAGATAATTGCAGTTATTCTCGAAGAAATCTTCTACTGTTAATAAATTAATATCGTTAATAAAATCGATTACTACGATATTTAGATTCGTTCGAGTGTTATATGTATTAATGAGATTCGAGTTATAAAATAGATAGAGAATAAGCGACTGTTAGGTAGCAAGGCCTCTTTTCATGGAACTGCGTAGCAGCTAGGCACTAAGCGAAGTTATATGAGCGTGGTGCGTAGAAGTATACGTTCGATTGCTAAGTGAACTAATAGCTAAGGAAGAAGAAGAAACAAGGTGGGTGCGCGGATATTTAAGACTCCTGCCAAGCATTCCAACTGGCTTTATACCTTGCGGCATAGCAATGCCGATCCTAGCCGTCGCAAGCCGCCTCACCGCCCCTTGCCCTTACAGCGACAGTAATAATTCTTATGAGATATTAATAACTATGAAGATTCTTGATATGATATACTCGTTTGTTTTTAGTATAATAATTCTATTAGACAGAAAGAATTTCACTTATTTGATAATATTCGAATCTATTAACCGTTTTCGGAGATTATATAGTAATCTGAGATGGGAGATCTTACCGTATACGTCTGATACATTTAATAATAACATCGTAACTACTTTGTCTAAATTCTATGCTTGATGAACGCGTTCTAGTAGATAATAAATGTTATATTCGTAGAATCTTAGTCGTCTATTTCTTATATGCGTGACGAAAAGTAGTTAATGAGTCTTCGTTAGATATGCTATACGTCTAGCGAGAATAAACTTCATTGTTTTTTCTATGATGTTTAGTAATGTAATAAATCTATACTTCTTGAAAATAGAGTAATTCTTTCTCGATTTAAAAAGAATTACTATTATTGAGACTCTGAAATAATTCGAACAATAGTCGTTTATGTTGAGAAACGAGGTGCGCAGTAGGCATGTATGAAGAATCTAAGGAGTGTAATAGGTAATGTACACGGTGGAAAGAAACCTCTGATGCCAAGACCATAGGGCTAGACCCTGAAACCACTAGGTGCTGAGTGCACTTTCAACACTCCCCCTCACTCAGTACCACCAAAACAGCGCTATTCGCTCCTAATGCATATCAAGCATATGTCTAGTCGTAGTTCTTTGAAGCGCATTCGAACGGTGCCGGTATGTGTCGTTAAGAGGAGTGGTTGTTCAGCCATGAGTAGTTGAGTAATGCACTCTTGTGGGCCAGAGGCGCAAGGCAAGTACACTCCCCCGATGGGCAGTACGGCTTCCTTACTCTGCGTGGTTCGTGGGCCAAAGGCGTAAACGATATCCTGAAGCAAGCATGTAGATTCTATTGCATGGCAAAAAGAATCTTCCTTGGCGGCTTGTCTTTATACTTCTCCCAAGGGCAGCACGACTTCCTTGTTCCACGTGGTTCGTGGATCAAAGGCGTAAAGCAAATATTGAAGCAAGCACGTAGATTCTATTGCATGGCAAAAAGAATCTTCCTTGGCGGCTTGTCTTTATACTTCTCCCAAGGGCAGCACGACTTCCTTGNGCAGCACGGTCTCCTTGCTCCCCCGATGGGTAGCCCGGAGCTCGCTCTCCCTGGCAGGATATCCTCGCTCCCTTTGGCGGCTTGCCTGCATACTCCCCCGATGGGCAGCATGGCTTTGTTGCTCGCCTAATAGGTAGCCCTGAGCTCGCTCCCCCAACAGGGTATCCTTGCTCCACTTGGCGGCTTGCCCGCATGCTCCCCCAATGGGTAGCCCAGAGCTCATTCTCCCTGGCAGGGTATCCTCGCTCCCCTTGACGGCTTGCCTACATGCTCCCCCGATGGGCAACATGGCTTCCTTGCTCCCCGGATGGGTAGCCCGGAGGCGGCTTGCCTCTATACTCCCACGATGAGCAGCACGGCTTCCTTGCTTCCCTGACGGGCAACACGGCCTCCTTGCTCCCCCGACGGGCAGCACGGCCTCCTTGCTCCCCCGATGGGTAGCCCAGAGCTCATTCTCCCTGGCAGGGTATCCTCGCTCCCCTTGACGGCTTGCCTACATGCTCCCCCGATGGGCAACATGGCTTCCTTGCTCCCCGGATGGGTAGCCCGGAGGCGGCTTGCCCTATACTCCCACGATGAGCAGCACGGCTTCCTTGCTTCCCTGACGGGCAACACGGCCTCCTCGCTCCCCCGACGGGCAGCACGGCCTCCTTGCTCCCCCGATGGGTAGCCCAGAGCTCGCTCCCGCAGGCAGGGTATCCTCGCTCCCCTTGGTGGCTTGCCTGTATGCTCCCCGGATGGGTAGCCTAGAGCTCGTTACCCCCGACAGGGTATCCTCGCTCCACCTTCGGCACCAGGTCATCACTCACGCTCCTCCCTAATGGCGTCGCTTCCCGCTCCACCACCAGCACCAACGGTGTCGCTTCAGTACCCTCCGCTCCACCTTTGGTACCTGGTCGTCGCTCCTGCTCCTCCCCCTACACTCTCCCCCTCGTCCGTTCCGTACGAGCTGGCNCAAAGGCGTAAAGCAAATATTGAAGCAAGCACGTAGATTCTATTGCATGGCAAAAAGAATCTTCCTTGGCGGCTTGTCTTTATACTTCTCCCAAGGGCAGCACGACTTCCTTGTTCCACGTGGTTCGTGGATCAAAGGCGTAAAGCAAATATTGAAGCAAGCACGTAGATTCTATTGCATGGCAAAAAGAATCTTCCTTGGCGGCTTGTCTTTATACTTCTCCCAAGGGCAGCACGACTTCCTTGGCGGCTTGGGCAGCACGGTCTCCTTGCTCCCCCGATGGGTAGCCCGGAGCTCGCTCTCCCTGGCAGGATACCCTCGCTCCCTTTGGCGGCTTGCCTGCATACTCCCCCGATGGGCAGCATGGCTTTGTTGCTCGCCTAATAGGTAGCCCTGAGCTCGCTCCCCCAACAGGGTATCCTTGCTCCACTTGGCGGCTTGCCCGCATGCTCCCCCAATGGGTAGCCCAGAGCTCATTCTCCCTGGCAGGGTATCCTCGCTCCCCTTGACGGCTTGCCTACATGCTCCCCCGATGGGCAACATGGCTTCTTTGCTCCCCGGATGGGTAGCCCGGAGGCGGCTTGCCTCTATACTCCCACGATGAGCAGCACGGCTTCCTTGCTTCCCTGACGGGCAACACGGCCTCCTTGCTCCCCCGACGGGCAGCACGGCCTCCTTGCTCCCCCGATGGGTAGCCCGGAGCTCGCTCCCCTTGGCAGGGTATCCTCGCTCCCCTTGGCGGCTTGCCTGTATGCTCCCCGGATGGGTAGCCTAGAGCTCGTTACCCCCGACAGGGTATGCTCGCTCCACCTTCGGCACCAGGTCATCACTCACGCTCCTCCCTAATGGCGTCGCTTCCCGCTCCACCACCAGCACCAACGGTGTCGCTTCAGTACCCTCCGCTCCACCTTTGGTACCTGGTCGTCGCTCCTGCTCCTCCCCCTACACTCTGCCCCTCGTCCNAGCATATGCTCGGTTGTAGTTCTTTAAAGCGCATTCGGACGGTACCGGCATGTGTCGTTAAGAGGCGTGGTTGTTTAGCCGTAGGTGATTGAGTAATGCTCCCTTGTGGACCAAAGGCGTAAAGCAAATATTGAAGCAAGCACGTAGATTCTATTGCATGGCAAAAAGAATCTTCCTTGGCGGCTTGTCTTTATACTTCTCCCAAGGTCAGCACGACTTCCTTGGCGGCTTGGGCAGCACGGTCTCCTTGCTCCCCCGATGGGTAGCCCGGAGCTCGCTCTCCCTGGCAGGATATCCTCGCTCCCTTTGGCGGCTTGCCTGCATACTCCCCCGATGGGCAGCATGGCTTTGTTGCTCGCCTAATAGGTAGCCCTGAGCTCGCTCCCCCAACAGGGTATCCTTGCTCCACTTGGCGGCTTGCCCGCATGCTCCCCCAATGGGTAGCCCAGAGCTCATTCTCCCTGGCAGGGTATCCTCGCTCCCCTTGACGGCTTGCCTACATGCTCCCCCGATGGGCAACATGGCTTCCTTGCTCCCCGGATGGGTAGCCCGGAGGCGGCTTGCCTCTATACTCCCACGATGAGCAGCACGGCTTCCTTGCTTCCCTGACGGGCAACACGGCCTCCTTGCTCCCCCGATGGGTAGCCCAGAGCTCGCTTCCGCAGGCAGGGTATCCTCGCTCCTCTTGGCGGCTTGCCTGCATGCTCCCCCGATGGGCAGCACGGCTTCCTTGCTTCCTTGACGGGCAACACGGCCTCCTTGCTCCCCCGACGGGCAGCACGGCCTCCTTGCTCCCCCGATGGGTAGCCCGGAGCTCGCTCCCCTTGGCAGGGTATCCTCGCTCCCCTTGGCGGCTTGCCTGTATGCTCCCCGGATGGGTAGCGCTCCTCCCTAATGGCGTCGCTTCCCGCTCCACCACCAGCACCAACGGTGTCGCTTCAGTACCCTCCGCTCCACCTTTGGTACCTGGTCGTCGCTCCTGCTCCTCCCCCTACACTCTCCCCCTCGTCCGTTCCGTACGAGCTGGCGAGATAACTGAGGGGCGGGAAATTGCAGGCGAAGTTTCGAGCTGCGACTCAAGGGACGGGCGAAACCTATTAAGAAAGAAGGCTAATGGGTGGGCCTGCAGTTTGATCACGGCTCCCCCAATTGTGACCCTCCCTTTTCAATTGAAGTAGGGCGTTGAAAATCTCCCCCCAACGGCTGACTGATGGGTAGGTGGGTGGCAAAACAGATGTTGATCTATCCACGGGGTACCAGAACCCCTGAAGGTAAATGATGTCAAGATGTTGAGATCTGACAGTGCTGTAGAGGCGTTATGGCCATTGTTATTGCTGTTCAGAGGGCAGCAGAACAGCGAGAAAGCTAGAAGTGAAAAAACCGACAAGAGTCCACTAAGATGTAGGTGTCGGAGTAACGAATGTGTTTGAATTAAAGCCAAACTCCAAAGAACCGTGTAGAATCCANCCTTGACGGGCAACACGGCCTCCTTGCTCCCCCGACGGGCAGCACGGCCTCCTTGCTCCCCCGATGGGTAGCCCGGAGCTCGCTCCCCTTGGCAGGGTATCCTCGCTCCCCTTGGCGGCTTGCCTGTATGCTCCCCGGATGGGTAGCCTAGAGCTCGTTACCCCCGACAGGGTATCCTCGCTCCACCTTCGGCACCAGGTCATCACTCACGCTCCTCCCTAATGGCGTCGCTTCCCGCTCCACCACCAGCACCAACGGTGTCGCTTCAGTACCCTCCGCTCCACCTTTGGTACCTGGTCGTCGCTCCTGCTCCTCCCCCTACACTCTCCCCCTCGTCCGTTCCGTACGAGCTGGCCAGATAACTGAGGGGCGGGAAATTGCAGGCGAAGTTTCGAGCTGCGACTCAAGGGACGGGCGAAACCTATTAAGAAAGAAGGCTAATGGGTGGGCCTGCAGTTTGATCACGGCTCCCCCAATTGTGACTCTCCCTTTTCAATTGAAGTAGGGCGTTGAAAATCTCCCCCCAACGGCTGACTGATGGGTAGGTGGGTGGCAAAACAGATGTTGATCTATCCACGGGGTACCAGAACCCCTGAAGGTAAATGATGTCAAGATGTTGAGATCTGACAGTGCTGTAGAGGCGTTATGGCCATTGTTATTGCTGTTCAGAGGGCAGCAGAACAGCGAGAAAGCTAGAAGTGAAAAAACCGACAAGAGTCCACTAAGATGTAGGTGTCGGAGTAACGAATGTGTTTGAATTAAAGCCAAACTCCAAAGAACCGTGTAGAATCCACCTCCTATTGTGTCATGGTGGTTGGCTAATGACGTAGGTGGTATCAAGAAAGAAATAACCACTTTCTTTGACATCTAGCTCCCCCTGATGTCAAGTTCCCTATGTAGATCCACCTCTTGACGAGTCACCATTGAATTGTCTTGACTTGTGACAAAGCTATCTCTGAGGTAGACCGAAGAATCGAATGAGTGCCATTGAAGCAGGCTCACTGTCGACTCGTGCTCCTGTGTTGTCTGCGGAGGTCGATCAATGTCATGCCATTGAAGCAGGCTCACTGTCGCTCTGACTGTCATTGCCTTTGAAGCAGGTTCACTGTCGACTCGTGCTCATGTGTTGGCTGTGGAGGTCGACTGATATCATACTATTGAAGCAGGTTCACTGTCGACTCATGCTCATGTGTTGGCTGTGAGCGTCGACTAATGTCATGCCATTGAAGCAGGCTCACTCTCGCTCTGAGTGTCGTTGCCTTTCAAGCAGGCTTACTGTCGCTCTGACTGTCGTTGCCTTTGAAGCAGGCTTGCTGTCGACTCGTGCTCGGGATGAATTGTGTTGAGGTCAACTGATGTCATACCATTGAAGCAGGTTCACTGTCGACTCGTGCTCATGTGTTGGCTGTGAGCGTCGACTAATGTCATGCCATTGAAGCAGGCTCACTCTCGCTCTGAGTGTCGTTGCCTTTGAAGCAGGCTTGCTGTCGACTCGTGCTCGGGATGAATTGTGTTGAGGTCAACTGATGTCATACCATTGAAGCAGGTTCACTGTCGACTCGTGCTCATGTGTTGGCTGTGAGCGTCGACTAATGTCATGCCATTGAAGCAGGCTCACTCTCGCTCTGAGTGTCGTTGCCTTTCAAGCAGGCTTACTGTCGCTCTGACTGTCGTTGCCTTTGAAGCAGGCTTGCTGTCGACTCGTNCTGATGGGTAGGTGGGTGGCAAAACAGATGTTGATCTATCCACGGGGTACCAGAACCCCTGAAGGTAAATGATGTCAAGATGTTGAGATCTGACAGTGCTGTAGAGGCGTTATGGCCATTGTTATTGCTGTTCAGAGGGCAGCAGAACAGCGAGAAAGCTAGAAGTGAAAAAACCGACAAGAGTCCACTAAGATGTAGGTGTCGGAGTAACGAATGTGTTTGAATTAAAGCCAAACTCCAAAGAACCGTGTAGAATCCACCTCCTATTGTGTCATGGTGGTTGGCTAATGACGTAGGTGGTATCAAGAAAGAAATAACCACTTTCTTTGACATCTAGCTCCCCCTGATGTCAAGTTCCCTATGTAGATCCACCTCTTGACGAGTCACCATTGAATTGTCTTGACTTGTGACAAAGCTATCTCTGAGGTAGACCGAAGAATCGAATGAGTGCCATTGAAGCAGGCTCACTGTCGACTCGTGCTCCTGTGTTGTCTGCGGAGGTCGATCAATGTCATGCCATTGAAGCAGGCTCACTGTCGCTCTGACTGTCATTGCCTTTGAAGCAGGTTCACTGTCGACTCATGCTCATGTGTTGGCTGTGAGCGTCGACTAATGTCATGCCATTGAAGCAGGCTCACTCTCGCTCTGAGTGTCGTTGCCTTTGAAGCAGGCTTGTTGTCGACTCGTGCTCGGGATGAATTGTGTTGAGGTCAACTGATGTCATACCATTGAAGCAGGTTCACTGTCGACTCGTGCTCATGTGTTGGCTGTGAGCGTCGACTAATGTCATGCCATTGAAGCAGGCTCACTCTCGCTCTGAGTGTCGTTGCCTTTGAAGCAGGCTCACTCTCGCTCTGAGTGTCGTTGCCTTTCAAGCAGGCTTACTGTCGCTCTGACTGTCGTTGCCTTTGAAGCAGGCTTGCTGTCGACTCGTGCTCGGGGTGAATTGTGTTGAGGTCAACTGATGTCAAGGTTTGTATGTGGTGGTGCAAGTCTCCTAGTTTCCTTGCTGCTTCCTCTTGAAGCGAAGTTGTGTAGGTCTCGTAGTTTTCCTACTGCAAGTCTTCTAGCTACTTGCTCTAGATCCTCATGATCCAGGATCTTTTCGCCTCAGCGATGGAAGTCTCCTAGGTTCCTCCCTTCTTCCTCTTGAAGCGAATTTGTGTAGGTCTCGTAGTTTTCCTACTGCAAGTCTTCTAGCTACTTGCTCTGGATCCTCATGATCCAGGATCTTTTCGCCTCAGCGATGGAAGTCTCCTAGGTTCCTCCCTTCGTATGTCCGGATATCAAGGATCCAGGGACCTTCTTGCCGGTATGTAGATCTCCTCGTCTTTATCCTACTCTTCCTAAGAAGCGGCTGTAGTACCTTGACTACAGGAGACCCTTCAGTGACGCTAACCGGGCTCATAACCTGTTGAGAAACGAGGTGCGCAGTAGGCATGTATGAAGAATCTAAGGAGTGTAATAGGTAATGTACACGGTGGAAAGAAAACTCTGATGCCAAGACCATAGGGCTAGACCCTGAAACCACTAGGTGCTGAGTGCACTTTCAACAATTTCGAATATACGAAATTATAAGATAATTAATTATTAATTTATTTCTCTATCTCTGTTATCTAATTGCTTTCACTAAATACAATATTAATATCAAATACTAATTTATTTTCTAGATATCTCATTAAAGATAAGTTCGTTTTTTAAGTTTATTTCTCAATTGCTATCTTTGAAATTTATATCGTTTACTGTCACGGTTCAGCCTTAGTGAATAGGTTTTCTAGTGCTTCCCGCTGGCCGCTAGGCCAAAAGACCAATTTCATGCTGGGAGGCATGACCTATTCTACTACTTAAGGCTCCGGCGAGAGCGCGCCCAGGCTGGAACCATGACATTTACGAACATCGATTTATTTTTCTCGCGTTCTATCTCTTAAAGCTATATTATTCTCAAAAATCGATTTATTTTCTAAATTTGTTCCTCAAAATTCTATCTAATGAAATTATTATATAGTTGATTAGTAAGTTATTTTCTATATCTATTCTTCGAATTCTATCACTTAACGTCAAACTATCACTTAAAATCGTTTTATTTTCTAAGCTTATTTCCCGATTACTATCACTCAAAATTATATTATTTCTTCAAAATCGATCTGTTCTCTAAGTTTATTTCCCGATTACTATCACTCAAAGCCATACTGTTAACCCAAAATCGGTCTATTTCCTAAGTCTATTTTTAGATTACTGCCACTCAAAGCCATACTATCAACCTGGCAAAATCGATCTATTCCTGATGTATGTTGCCTCGTTTGTACCCGTGAAGTCGGGTATACTCCTCCTTCTATCTATAAAATGCTACTCATCACACCGAAAAATTCAGTCTGCATAGGGGATTCCCGCCTCCATCGCCCGCCAAAACTGCACGACCTCAAACCTTACCGCCTCTTTTCTTCCGGATCGAAGCCTCTGTCGCCTGCCATATCTGCACGACCTCGAGCGCGACCGTCTCTGGAAAGCGGGATTTTACCCCTCCTTTTCGCCACCTCTCCTCCTCGCTACCTCTGTAATGCCTATCCGTTGCTTTGGTTGGCCTGAGGGATCCGTGATTAAGTTGGGTCGTTACTATCTGGATCATCTCTAAAGGCAGGCTGTGTGTCTCTGATGTTGTTCGCATTCGATCTGATATGACTCGGGTTACCTCTCCAGGCGCGCCGCGAGCCTCTGATGTTCGTATTCGATCTGGTATGGCTTGGGTTGCCTCTGAAGGCGGGCTGTGTGTCTCTGATGTTGTTCGTATTCGATCTGGTATGACTCGGGTTGCCTCTCAAGGCACCCCGCGATCCTCTGGCATTGACCATGCCTCGTCCCCGGACCCCTACGTTCTCCGCAAGAGCCGTCTGCTTAAGCGCCGACGTGACCTCTTCGACGGTATCAGGCCCCTCAACAGCGTCCGCCGCGCGCCCCGCCAGCTCCTCGAACAGCGCATGGAACGGCGCCGGACCCTCCGACGCACGGTAGTATCGGGACTCGCCTTATTCCCGCCAGAAGCCCATCGGGTTGCCGACGCAGAAGTACTTGTTCTGGAACTGGCGGAAGTCGTGGTTGATCCAGTGCCGTGCTCTGATAAAGGGACGCCAGTTCTTGCCGTGCTCGCCAGGCGGTACGAGGGCGACCTCCGCGAGCCGCAACCATGCGAAGCCGTGCTCGCTCGTGCGGTTGAGTATGAAAGGTTTGTACCTGGGGTTCTCGACGCTTTCGGTGTCGTACGCGAGGAGGATTAGGTTCGTGTTGATCCCCCGGAGAGGCTTCTCAAGCCAGTCTCCCGACCGGTCTTTCTCGTCGGCGGAGTCTGCACGGGCGGATATCCTCAGGCTCGGATCGAAAGCTTGGCCGACGGCACTCCCTAACGTAACGACGCCGTCGTTTCCCGCGCAGTGAGAGCCAACGAATGAAAGTTTGGCCGGTATGTGGGGGCACAGCGGGCCTTTGAATTCGGGTTCGGCCAGATCGTAGCGGGATGTCAGACAGCCCAGCGACTTGCCCATTCCCGAGCCGCTGTCTTCGATGAGTACTTGGGTATCGACGCAGCCCGAGTACTCGAAGAACTTTTGGAGATCGATGCCGTCTTTTGCCATCTTCTTCAGGTCGTCGTGCATGTCGTGACCGATGAGGAGGACCTCAAGACGGGCTTTGGGGGCATCGGGCGGAGAGGAGCCCTCGCCGGCGTCGGTTCCGACCCCCAGATGTCTTCGAAGTTCCTCAATGTAGAGGACATGCCCGTCTGGGCTCTCTCTCCGAGTTGCGTCCCGTACCGTCATGCTGTTGTACGCAAGGATCAGCTTGTGAGAAGAACGAACAAGACCAGACCAGATACTCACCTTTCGAGCGTCAAGAGGTAGTTCCGTTGGTGTTAGTCTCGGCAATCAGAGTGATGGAAGCCAGAGTCCGATACCCTCTCGAAACCTTAGGGGGTGTGTAGGAAGTTGAGAAAGCGTAGAGCTGGAGGGGATCCTGGGTAATTGGGTCGTGAAGGGACCCAGCTTGCGAGCAGCCCCGACGTGAGTACCCACATGGCCCTATACGCTGCGGTGCGTGACAAATCAGCATGGTTACGCTACAAAGCGAAATGCATAACGCTCTGCAAGGCGCGGCCGAAGCAGCAAAATAACTTTGCACAGAACGGCCGAGCATTCCCTGCCATGGAACAACCAGCTTTCTTGCTTCTAGGCAAGAGGATAACGCACAATTCTTTATACGGTGCGTCTAGACTAGATTTTTCAAGCCATGCCATCATGCACCGCACGGCTGAACAAGTCGTATACGAAGGACCTACCCCTTTGGTTGAGGAACCAAAATCTCTGTGCCCTCGCAGCAGAAGCCGGAACCTCAGTGCTCGCCATCATCACCCAGACGCGTGGAAGATTCCATTAGTCAACTCAGAATCTCTGCCATTGCAGTCAGCGATATGTGTTCGTCAATAACTTCTATACATACCGTATATATGTATACGTCCCTCTCTTGTCTTCATTCCTCCACGAAACAATGGTTCCTAGCCAACCAATTCTAGCTCACAAGTACTCGACGATCATCAACGAAACGAACCTGGTTCTCAGGCGGGAACGTGCAGGAAAGGGCCACTAGCGTACGAGGCGAGCATATGCGCCCGAGGATGCGGAATTGGAACAGTCGACATCCATTCGACGAATATTTCCTTGCCGGAAGCGCTGCTATGTAGGGACTGCAGCGGATGCACGATCCTCCTGCAATGCAGAGTTTTCAGACGAGATTGTATGAGATCGGCAAGGCTGTTCGTGAGGATCAATGATGGTTTGAGTGGGCGCTAACTCTCTATCTTCGGCTAGGTTCGTCCGAGACTGTTAATCCACCTCTTCGGATGGAATGTGGAAGTGCAGCCATGGATGGAACGAACGGACTGGATACCCCGGGTGGCTTTGGCACTTTTGCAAACCTGGGATAGCATTGGCACTTTGGAGAGTTAGCGACCTACGTTCCTCAGAAGTGTAGTCGATGTCTCCGTTGGTCTAAAAACATACGCTTCAAAGAAGATTTGGAATGTCAAAGATTGTGTCCCAAGGAGTTGCAGATAAAAAGATCCTGAAGTCTTTCCCACGATTTAAGTACCTAGACTTGATAATGTTTGCCGAGACCTGTTGGCAGCAAACGGCAAATTGCGGCGACCTGCACATGTTCACCGAGCCACGTAGCGTTTCCAAGTCTCTACCTATTGTACTTTTCGTCCAAAACGTACACGAAAATCAGCTACATTCGCTCCGACTTGCATGGGGGTTGATGGCGAGCCATTGCAGACAAACAGCATCAACAGTTCGGCAGGGCGATGCGATTTCCCAGGCAACGTTCAAAGCCGTCATGCAGGGGGACTTGTTTTGGTCAGAATGGAGGCGGGAGGACGTTGGTTGAGCTGCAGCATAATCGCCTCAACTTTCCGTCTTGACTGGAATTTGCCGCGGAAAATCACATACCAGTCTGTAGGTCCGTCTTTAGTTGACCAAACCCTACGTGGTCCATCCTGCAGGTCCTTACTCGTATCTGCTGTGCAGGGCCCCAGGTCCACCGGTAGCAATCGAAGAGTCGCCACAGCAGGGCTGGGGATGAGTCGTTCACACCCGACATCGCTATGTTTCGCACATAGGGCGCATTGACGTAGGTCATCGCGATTTAGGCCATGGCGTATTGTTCCAGGCCATGGCAACAGTGGGGGATTCATGGTCTTTCACGGGATGAAATGGCCTACAAAGACCACGATTTTTCTCATTCAGAGCGATTGCACACACTTGTCCCACCCTCCCGTGCCCGTATCAGGTCATTCTAGCAAGCTATCACCACCCCAAGTCATGTCGCTATAGATACGGGGAGTTTTCCTAGGGCCGAGGTACGAGGAGACGCCTATGACGGCCTCTCTTCGACGGTTTGCCTCGATAGAACAGGTAAATCATGTTATTCGCACATGGTTCAGGTCATATGTTTTCGCGGTGATGTGGCGAAGACTGATTCGAGACCATTGTGATACACGTGCCCTAGCTGCTTATCGCAAGGTTTCTTGCGCAAGAACGTTAATAAGGCCGTAGGAGTTTGCTTTGGGTGGTCGTTGTCTGCGTGACACTTACGTGCTACGTATTTGATCTCCTCGTTTGGTATGCTCTGACAGAAGAGGCCGCTTTCGCTGCGAACTTGAGATCTATAACCATATTCATGTGGGGCAGATGGAAACAAAGAGAGCTTAACCCCGACGGGATGGGAGGGTAGCAAAATCCCTAATTTGTGGTACATTCGCCTTTCACTATGCCCAAACTCATACGATACATAGTCTACATAGCATCCGCAGCCAATAACTCAGCATCAGGAGCGACATACTTCGGGCCCTCATAGTCCCTCTGCCGCCAGAACCAAAACAGCGCCACGAATATCGTCGTGCCGCCGGTCAAAAGGCTGGAGTAATTCATCGTAGACGCCGAGACGGGCATGGAGAAAGGGAAGCAAAAAATCACGACGAAAACAATGATGTACAGACAAGCGACGGCGTTGACGATGAAGCCAACGGGCCCTCTCATCCAGAACCACCCCGGTGCGACTTCGGACCGTCGGCTCAGCAGGTGCGGCAGGATGGCCGCGAGGTAGGATATACTCGACAGCACGACGAAGGAATCGATGAAGGCGTTGAAGGCGGCCTGGGAGCCGATGTAGATGCAGGCCAGGATGGTGGACGTGACGGCGCAGAGGATGATGGCGTTGAATGGGTTGCGGTGCTTGTGACTGACCTGGCTGAAGAGTCTGGCAAAGGGGGTCGCGTTGTCGCGGGCCAGGGTCCAGAACACGCGGCTGGCGGTGAGGTAGCAGCCCAGAAGCGAGATGAGGTTAGGGAGAATCGCAACGATGAGCAGGCCTAGGGTTCCGCCGGCTGATCCGGTGGCTTGTTGGTATATGGAGGCGAGGGGGAAGAGGAAGGTACTGTCGAGGATTGCGTCGAGGTCGGATATACTGTAAAAGATGGAGATGAGGAAGGTGAAGCCTGTGATGAAGCCAAGGACAAATTGCGCTAGGATGGCCTTGGGGATGTTTTTGCTGGGTCTGGTGGAGAGGTTAGCCGATACTGTAACTAGGTCGACATCATTTGAGGATTCTTACTGGGGAATCTCTTCCGCGAGATGGGTTACTACATCGGGAGTTCCAACGGAGTAGGCGCCATTCAGCATGCCGAGTAGGAACACGAAGCCATTGCTCGAGTACCCGGTTGAATTTGTCCACTCGCTCCACACGAACACATTCGTTGCGTGCACTGGCGGCATTGATGCGCATACAATGATTGTGATGAGCACACCAGCGACGATGAGGAAAGCACCTCCCTGTTCCAATAGCGGAAGTATCCAATTGGCAAAGAGCACGCAGAAACAAGCCAGCCAATTAACGATCATATACGCTACAAAGACATGCCACCTCTGCGTTACGAAGGCTGGATGGAACGCCGCATACAGGGATACGGCTTGTGCCCCTATGATTTCCGTCGTTGCCGCAATGGCGAAGACCCAAGCGAGGAAGTTCCACCAGCCAGCGAACCAGCCGCAGACACGGCCGTACTTGCCAGCCGTGATGGATGCCCAGTGATAGACCCCGCCGGATGAGGGCATAGCCGAAGCGAGCTCGGCTATGGAGGCTGCCACGAGCCAATAGAAGAATGAGACGACGATGAATTCGTAGAGAACGCCGGGAGGTCCGCCATTGTAGATTGCGACAGTCACACTTCCACCCAGAGCGACCCAGACGTTGCCGGATGTGACGGCAAGGCCGCAGATGGCAAGGAAGCTGAAGTTGCGATCGAGCTCTTGTTTATGACCTGATGCGTTGATGGGAGTTTCCATAATGACTGTGCCGGTGGTGTTTTCATCAAGGTCTTTCCGCCCGAAGGCGGTCTTATCGTCGACCGAGTCCGCCATGTCCGATCAGCGTCGCTTCTCGGATAAGTCGAAGTGGGATGAGCTGTTTGGAAGTTGTTCAAACCAAGAGGGGTGATATAAAAGAGCAGGCGGGCAGACGTATGAAAAGGAACGTTTTTTAAAGGCCGTCTCGTTATCGGAGTCGAGGCTCATCTCGCTGTACGCGCATTGATTGGCTGAAAATGCAAGTGTACCTGCATCACTAATTCGTCAAGGCTTTCCTCCTTCCTCTTGTAGCGTAGATGCAGATATAGTGAGATGTAGTGAGATATAGTGAGGATATAGTGAGATATAGCCCGCCAATTTTCTTGTCAGGCTGGGAATTACTTTGGACGGCTCTTGAAAGGTGCAGGGGGATTCGGGCCGATGGGTGCCATCGTTTCAGCACCCTGTCGTCGCTGGAACTTTGGAAGTCAATTACCAGACTCCGCACTCCAGCTCATAGGTACCTACTCTCCCTGTCGCCGTCGCTTCGATTTTGGTAAGATAAAATAGTGAGGGGAAGATGTATACAAGTCTAGCCAGGCATTTAGCGTATTCAAAATTCATTTCGTCTCTCGGCACGACGCACGGGATGTCCTGGGGGCGCAAGATAGGGGCGCAACGCAAGATTCGCTTATTTTACCTCCTTACCCAAATAAGTATGGTAACCCCACCAAAATTAGGGTAGCTGGGTAGGATATCTACAATATGACGTCGCAAACACGTCGCAATCACTCCATAAGGCCTATATGTAAAAATTTCTGGATGTATGACGTAATGAGTAGTTACTTCATGCTTATTCCTTGCTCCC